>OZ024710.1:1221298-1406952 GCA_964016945.1 Microplitis deprimator | reverse complement strand
AAAAAAAACCAACTCTTTCTCATACGTCATTTTTCTTGATGGGCGTAAATTTATTTTATTAGTTAGCCAAATGTTCCATGTGAAAACAATTTAGTAAAAATTAATTAATGTAAAAATAACTTGAATAATGATAACATAAATGAAGTGTAATTGAAGTCACAGGGGGTCTATTAGTGAAGTTCGTGCGAAAAAGGTAATCAATTAAATGAAAACTTTTTTTATTTTTTGTTGCTATTATATTTTATTTTAATAAAAAATAACAGAACAATTAATATATTTTTTTCAGGCAATTGAATGATCGAGAGGAAGTAATAATTTCTATAAATATTTTTTATTTTAAAAAACACAATGGAAAGAAATACCTTTGAAATAAATTTAATTGTTCTAGTAATAAATTTTTAATTATTATTATAATTAATGTCTGGTACGAATATTTTGTTAATTAGATTAAAAGATGAACGCAGTTGTGGTAATTAAGGCGTAAAATAATTTTAAATTGAATAAAAAATTTTATTTGTTTATATAAAATGTTAATATAATTAATGAATGTTATAAAATTAAAAATTAAATGTCACCATAAATTTATATATAATTTTTTTTATTACACAAAATTCCTATCGTATTCTACTGCGCATTTAAAAAATAAAATTTTATTAAATCATCTTTATAAATAAAATATGTCAATTAATAAAAGTAATTTACAAGTAAGTAAGTAAGTTGGTAATTTTTAAAAATATCGATATAGAATAAGCCAATAAATTTATGATGTGATAAAACGCAATTCATATTGTGATAAAAAAACTATTTTTAATAAAATTTTTTTTTATCAGCATGTACACGAATATCTGATTTTCTGATTACTATTTAACGACTTTTTGTAAATTTCGTTAAGCCATTAGTCAATTAAATTAATATTTATCTAATTATCACCGCCATTTGCCCAATAATATGTAATATATGATGTACTAGATAAATTAACACTCGTACACTTATTAAACTCGATACGTACAAGCAATTAGTATCCGAAGTATCACTAAAAAAATTGATGACAATTTCATATACCAGGTTATTAAACTATAATTAAACAAATGATAAGAAAAAGTATTAGATTTTTTTAGCCTTATAGCAAAAGAAGGAAAAAAAAATTATCTAGACATTTGAAATGTCAAAATAAAACATCAGTAGTTAATAAAAAATATTATTGATTGCAGAAGGGTTTAATAGGATGATGAAGATAATTATTTTAAGTACATTATTTTATCAATGCAATCTCTAATCATGAAAGGCTCTCTAATGATAATTTCGCAGGTTTAAATTATCTGCCCATGGAGGTCTTTTTTTTTTTTTTTTTTTTTTTTCATTTTTTATGCTCGTACTCTACTACCCCGCCTTTTATGAAACAGCAATCGGTGCGATATTTCATACTTGATGTTAAAGATGATGCCTTTATAGGTGGTACATATATATGAAAATGATATATATGTATAAGTGAGAAGCAGTTATAGAAGAATAAATCAATGGTATGAATGTAAAAAAAAGGCGAAGGAAATAATTCCGCGAAATACAACACGCTAATTCAAAGTCCATTGATATTCCTTCATTGGCATATGCATATTCATATATATATGTATATATATATATATATATATATATATATATATATATATATATACATAATCATGCTGGTCTTTTCTCGTTTCTCTTTTTCATTATTCTCTTTGCTTTCATCCATTTGCCGCACATCATTCTTATTATATTTCATTCTTTATGTCTTTCTCCATTTACACACTTCCATACCCGCACATACATTTAAATATACACACATATATATAATAATATGTGTAGATCTGTCACGTCTTCTACCGACTCCGAGAAACGTAACACGAAGTGATGATGCAATAGGGTCTGCATATATTCCGCTGTAGAAGAAATCATTCTAAGAAGTCATCGAAACTATTTTAAAATAGATAAAAATCTAAGGAATCATTTATTTAAGATTTCTTTTTTTTATTTTTTTCATAATTTACAGAGCGTCATTGAATTGTTTCGATTTAAGAACGAGAGCCTTGACATCTCTTACTAATTTATCTCGCTATTGTAGATGCTCAGCTTCCAAGAACAATGACAATGTTTAGGGTCAACAGACAACAAAAAACTATTAATTCATTCAGATAAAATTTTTAACCAAGAAATTTAACCGACTTTTTTTGGTGAATGACCAGAGGTTTGGTTCCGGGGAAAATGAAATGAAAGGTCTTGGGGCCTCAAAAAGAGCCGAGAAGAGGACAAAGGTATTGGTAATAATGAATAGAGGAAATAGGATGGTGGTTTGAGGGCAGAGGGGACAGGGGGGCTGGGGACCGGGTCATCTGCTGTTGAAGAATCGGTTCTTGGAGATGAGACTCAAACGCGAACGGCGAACTTTGAGAGTCATTGCTCAACAGTCACGTAGATCCGACGAGGATCCGAGTCTCTAGGAATGTCTAGACTCGATGAGCAACTTGATGTCTAGGATCCGGCCCTTTGGGTTCTGATATTTAATTATACCGCTCAGCACAAGTTTATACCTGTACTCAGACGCTGGGTAAGGGGCTAGATTTAAACGCCCCGTTGACGCTTGCAGACGTGTACTAACTTGTATTCGCGAGTTGGATTTGAAATTATGAATGAAGATGGAATTTCAGTTTAGTGGATGACAAATTTCTTCATCTATTTGCTAATAGCTGGTATAGATTGAAATCAAATCGGCCGATTTATTATTTTATTTTTAAAAAAGTTATTTATTTAATTTCTAATAATTTTTCGTTTTATAAATTTTTTAAATGCGTATTTGAATGATCGTGAGAATAAATTTAAATAATAATTCAGTAAATTAGTAGAGAAAAAATGGGGATTCAGTGATTAAGAAAATTAACAATTATTTGAATATCGTTGGGCGGTTATCAGTTAATCGAAAGACAAATTATTTAAATTAGGAGTAGTCGAAATGATCATACACGTGTAAAGATTTAAAAAAAGGTATAGAGACGTCATCATTGTAATAATATTTGGTTTTAATGGATTATGAATTAACGAAGTAGATAAAAATAACCAAAAGATCGGATAATTTATTATGTAGTTAAAATTTATTTTCGATGTCAATATCGATGACTGGTAAATTCTTGTAGAATTATCGCAACATTGTTGGCCCATTTGACAAGATGTTATATTGATTTTTAAAAAATAATTATTATATTAGGTAAATATTTAATATTTATTGACGCACCATATTTTAATTTATAATATCCATCTAATCAGTCTGTATTTTAAAGACCAGATACTACACGGTCTTATTTTTATCGCTATTGAAATCACCTTAAATATTGGTTTTATTGAAAAATATATTGCGCAAAAAAGACTAATGAAAAATATATTTTCATGAAATATTTTTAAACCATAACAGTTTCATAATAAAACTATAAATATAGTGTTTTTTTTTTTTAAATTCAAAATAAAAATTTAAATGACAATAAATATGAATATGAAAAATATTATGATTAAATTCTTTTAAGAACGAAAACAAAATTTCAGGTAAAAAATAATTATATTTACAGATTAGTTTAATAAATTTTGACAAATAATAAATGAATTTAGCCGTCAATAAAAATGACACCCTAATTTCTTGGAATATTGTAATAATCGTGGTACGTTAATTGTTAATCATTATTGTCTATTGATACTTTTATTTCTTCATAGGGATTCTTTAGTGTAATTTATTTGGTAACTTGCGTCATCATCACGCACATGGACAATTAGACATTGTTAATATTATTATTATTTGAGTGTAAAACCCTCAGGGGATAAATTTTTCCTCTGAAAGACACGATAAAGATATACCAAGAACAAGATGAATTCATAAAATATACAGCAAATTAAATATGTACAATGAAAGTGAATCGATGGACGATAAGTGATACGTTTTTTCCAGAAATTGTCTCATGTAGATTTTACTGAAGAATTAAAAGGTCGAAGTAAAGTCAAAGAAGCTGACATTAGAATTAATTCAACATTTAAATAAATTTAACGTGAGATGGGTAGAGTCCCCAGGTGATAAAAGTCTCGGCGGTCTGTTCCAGCAGCCGGCCTGTGATGCTGACCGCTGGAGCAAGAGACGGGGGTGCAAAATATGTCTACGTGGTGGTCGCCGGCATGACGATGACGTGGATGATAAGGACGAGGATGAAGATGAAGATGAAGATGAGGATGATGATAATAATGGTGGTGTGATGTGACCGTGAGGTGACGACGTTTTACACGATAGATGTGTCACTAACGGGTGTGGGTTTTATTATTTTCTCTGATTGGTCCACAAGAGATATCCACATCCCCCGCCATCAGCAAGTAACCGACCAATCGAGCGCAAATGATACGTCACGATTGTTGCATTTCTGAGTATAAATATCGGGATCATGAGCTCACAGTACTAACTCATCTTGCGACGTTTTGTCGAGCTTGTTCGTTTGACAATACATCGCTTCACAGTTTTTTTAGTTATTTATTTGTTTTATTTATTTTTTTATCAATCAAGTTTATAAACATTACCAGAAGGACTTTATTTACTCTGTTTTTACCTCATCACCATAAATTTATTTTACAATGGTAAGTTTTACTCATATATTTATTTATTTATTAACTTTATCGCACTATTAGAAAATTTTTTCATTTTTTTTAATATTTCAAAAATGACAAATTTAAAAATCTAACGGATAAATTTATCGTCGTCGCACCTTGACCTACCTTTTGAATTCGCAATTTGTCATGACGGATGGATAGTAAATTTATTTTGTTATAAAACGTCTAGTTTAAATAGTAGTAAAATAAAAAAATAATTACGGAGTTTGTTATGTAAAAATTTTATCAAACGGTAGAAAAATGATTTTTCAGAATATTTAATTCGCGGTTCGCGTTATCACGTTTATCACTAGACTATGAGTGATATAATATGAATTGCTAAGAGACTGAAATACAAAGTTAAGACTTGAGAGTTCAAGTACCGGGGAATTAGATCATATGATGAACGTACGTATGATATTATCTCGGCGATGGCTAAGGGACACTACAGTTGGCTGGTTCCTTGGCTGATTTAACTAGTTTGAACTTGCACGTGTATATTAATCTATAGCATACATGCATACATACTCACGTATATTATACACATTTGAATTAACATTACACGCATGTATATCCAACTCTAATTATAATTTAAATTCATTATTAGTCCAATCACATCTTGAATATATTAATTTTTATACAAATACTAATCTATTTAATCAAACTCCATTGTAAAAGTTTATTTGTGTTTCTTACAACCGGTAAATTTATTTTGAATAAAATTATGAGAAAAATCGTAAATTGTTACGGAGTAATTAATGATTTAAATAAAAGCAAGAATCGTCAGTTTTAAATATATAAATATATATATATTAAATATACACGTGGACAGAAAACACGTGCCTTTTAGTCGGTAAGTCAGATGTACGCAGTCTACCCACGTGTTTGAACTAAATCGTCGGGTATTCGGGCGATATTCCGGCAGTCTTATTAGCTCCGTGCTACCGAATAGAAGGGATCTCGTCGTTCCTCTAGACAACACTCTCAGCCCAAAACTACTTTCTACTAATGAAGTAAGACCTGTCTCTACTATTATTTTTATAAAAATTTTCAATTTATTATCTCAGTTGTTTTTAAGAAATTTATTTACTCCATTTTATTATCGAAAAGTAAAACGTAAATAAATAAATAAAGTAAAAAATTACAGTAGTTTAGTCATCAGTTAACCAGATAAATAATTTAACAATTTAATTGTTAATTAAAATAAAAAAACTATATAAATTGACATAGATTGCAGAGGAAATGATTTTTTTTTGTTGCACGTCTGCATAAAGTTTGTACTGGACTCACATTGCAGGCTTGTTGCATCATGCAGTAAGTCACGTAGTCAAATCTACTGAGTTTAAAGTCACCTTATTAATTTAAAAATATATATACATTTTTTTTATTTTACTTAATAATTTTACTCCATTTTCAAAACTAAAATAATTCATATTTTTAAACTTCAGTTTAAAAAATAAGACAATCCAAAAAAAATAAATAACAGATGCAAAATTATCGATATTCAGTCTTCGGAATGTCAGTTGCAATATTTATTTCTCAGACGTTATCACAGTTGTCGTAATTCCCAAAGACAAATAATTATTTACTGGTATTAAATTCAAACTAAATATCATTCAGGTGGTTTATATCTCATGACATTTCCACGATCGCGATCAAAATTAAGATGAGGATCTCGATTTTAGTACAAGTGATTCGCGGGCTTGTAGGATCCAGCAAGCGAGCGGTGAACGAACGATCGATGCACTACACGCGAATTGAATGTCTTGGCCGGTTGTCGGACCATTCGAATTTTAATTGATATTTTATTCAACCCGTGAGATTTCTCTTCAGAATACCCGGACACTTGTCCACTCCATTCTCCATTTACTTTTTATTTATTTATCCCTACTCCCTTTTCCTCGACCGAGAGACTCGATATCAAGTCCCAGCGAATTTCGATTTCATAATTTATCTATAATTTAAAAAAAATTTCTATATGTAATACATTAATACTCCTCAAGGGAACGGAATAAAAGTGAGTTTATTAAAGTGACAAGTGTTGCATGCGTGATATCATCACATCAAAACTCTCCTCTCGTTCTCTTTCCCTTCTTCAGCATCGATTTTATCTCTCTATCACTCAATCCGCTCTACACTAATTCCATTCGAATTCTCTCGACAAAACCCAACACAACTTACTACTCTGTACTGATTTACTAACTAATGTAACAACTAAAATTACTCCAACTCCCTATACATCTCATATATATATATATTTACCAGCCGGCAAATTATTACCACTGACGTAGCATGACATATTACACTCAATCTCAAACATAAACACCAAAGAATTTCATTCAACTTTATTACATTAATCACTCTTACTACGTATATACATTATTACGTTTTATATATAATTAAATTACGAGTTTCCGTCAATTCACGTCATCATAAATCCTGTTCTTTCATACCTATTAATTAAATTTAAAACAATTAAAGGCAATAATGTAAGCGTAATTTTTTTTTAAATTACAAATGCGTACATATGTATATATATTGGCATTAAATAAAAGTTATGTGAATATATATATGATGTAAATATATGTAAACGTGTCTTCCGACAAGATCAGCAGTGGCAGACAGCGAATGATGACGAATATGCGTCTGGTTGTCTCTGAAATAATCGTCTATCACGTCTACGTCTTATTTGATTCAAATCTCTCGAGTTGATTTTTAAACACGCGCTTTTTTTAATAAGGATTCCCTCCGGTAAATTATCACATTGCATCAAATCTTAATTTTCCTGCTCGTTTTTTCTCTCTGTAAATTCTGTCAGTCGTGAGAGAAAAAAATGAATTAGCCGGTGAATAAAAAAAGTAAATAAACATAATGTACTTAGCTTAATTAATACCGTTTGAATTTATTGTCAGCATAAAATAAGAGAGGCATAAAAATGTATCAAGTAGTAAAATTTTTATTAGTCAGACACTGGTAAATAAAATTAACTCGGTTATTTATTTATTTAATTAAAATAATTTATTTATTTATTATTAATTTTAAATAAACAATAAATATTTAACCGCAGATGAGTTTTTTTAATTGAATATATATTTGATAATAATAATAATTTATATGTTATAACGAACCTTGACTATAAAATACTTAATTAATTAAACGGTACGATCGGAAGGTATCAATTGAAAAATGATGTATGTGTTACAAGTCACGAGAAGGAGCTGTGAGACACCAATGGAATTGCTGATCGTGACTCGGTTCGAGTTTCTTCGCCTTTTTATTATCATTTTTTTTCTACATTATTATTATTATGTTTTTTTTATTTTACGCTTTACTCGCGAGTCTGAGAACAGAAGATGAGAGTCAATTTGCATGCGAGGATGGCTCTTTTTTATGCGCACAAGCAATGTGATGATAAATTAAATGAATGCAAAAGAGCGGGAATAAATGACGATGCATTTGGATTTGCGGGTCAAAGTAAATCCAAGTCCATTCACCGGGTTAATGCTGTCAAGAAACACTTAATTATATTTTATTACCTCGATCTATATATTTATGTTACTCAAACTCTCACTAACCACTTGATAATAAATGTCATTTTTATTTCTTCAGATGGAACAAACTATTCTCAAGTCAATGGCGGGATTCCTTTTCCTGACCCTGGTGATTCAGATGACTGCGACTCATTACATAAGTTTTGACTCCCAATCAAACAGAGAAGTAGCCAATGATTACAATGACAGACCCAAAACCGTCGACGATTCATACACAAATTCACTTACGGACAATATTGAGACACATCATCATAAAGCGGTTAGTATTAATTCCGGATAATTATTACAACTGATAAAAAATGACTCACTTGTAGTAACTTATAAATTATTATCTCGCACGGAACATATCACCTTGAGTCTTTGCGTTATATAATTACTTACTTTACTGCCAATCACTTGCGTATTTTAATTTATAAATTATTATTACCATTTATTTTTAGTTAAAAGCCAAACGGAAGCCTGTTAGAATCACTGGCGGACCACTTTTACTTGCCAAAGGGTAAGTTTATTTTATTTTATTATTTAATATTAATATTAACAATAATAATAATAATAATTTTTATAATTATAGACAATCTGGAGAATTAACGTGTACAGCTTACGGGTCACCATTCCCACAAATCCATTGGATCCGCGGTGATGATTTACAGAGCCAAGTTAGTAAAAGTTTTTTACTTTAATTATTTATGTTAATTAATAAAATAAATAAAAATAAAATGAAATGATTTTTTTTAGATTGAAAAACTAAAATACGTAAATCTTGTCTACCACGAGCCATCAAAAGAAAAAGTTGATTTTGGAATCGTTAAATCAAAATTCATCGTCGACTGCGCTTCTGAAGCAGACAAAGGTGTCATTCACTGCGTGTCAATAGTTAATGAGAAAGTGCAGGTAGCATCGACATACATCGACATTGATGGTAAGTATTAATTAATTATCGAGTAATAAATTGAAACATTTGATGAGTTATTAAATAATTAATTAATTTTTACAGCATCAACAATAGACTTGTCCGAAAGATGTAACTTGATCCGCGCACCAGTGATAACAAACTTCATTTCATCAATGCTGGTTTCCCAGGACAGCTCGGTGGTGATTCCCTGCACCGTCCAGGGCGAACCCAAACCAGACATCGTTTGGCAAACGTATAACGGCACAACAATCACCCCGACCACGGATCCACGGTACGAATTGCTCAGCTCCGGAGACCTCTTGATCTCCTCGCTCAAGTGGGTCGACATGGACGGATATGTCTGCATAGCCAAGTCTAAGTTCGGCGAAGATCGTCAATCAACGTTTTTATATCCGGTTCAAGTAAGTTTTAACTCATTTTTAATAAGAAAAAAAGTCAAAGTCAAATAGTTAAATAATTATTTATTATATTTATTTGATTTAATTAATTAATAAAAATGATTTTTAATTTACAGAACGGAAGATCGACTTAGAAAAATGATTTCGATAGATTTGTTTTAATAGAATTTAATGAAGATAAACCAATGGCCAATGAGAGTACTTGAATCCACCTATTTAAAAATTAGAATAAGTAGATAGCTGACTATTGTGCTAAATTTAAATACCGTAACATATAAATTATATATGGAAAATAATTTGCGTAAAAGAGAAAAAAAAAAAATAAGCGGCTACGAACGAGTCAAAAATATAAAGATATTTATATATATTATGCAATGTAATTATCTAGTCACCAAGTGGTATAGGTAAACTTTCCAATCAATAACCTGGCCGGCCCATAGTCAGTAATTATTATATTTATATTAATTTAATTAATTGTTATTATTATTATTTTTTATTATTTTAACGCGTAACATTCCCAAAATGTATTTTTTCATTTATTTAGTTATTTTTTTTAGTTAGCCAATTGTTTAATTGTACCTGGTGCAATTACTAATTGACGTAAATTAATATTATTTAAATTAAATTATTATTATTGAATAAATAAATAATCATTGTAATAAAAAATATATTTAAAAGTGATGGTAATGATACTGATATGTATATTACCTCACAGAACAATGTACTTACTATATTAATAAAAATACTTTATTATGATGAATTGAATAATGTGGTAATTTATTACTTAATTTAAATACCTGATTCATTTTTTTAATTTTTAATTCATAATACGGGTTCCATAACTGATCCCCGACAATCCCACAGACAACTGATCCCAGACTAGATCCAACTGACAACTGATCTTCTAATTCATCAGTTTCATAAAGATTTTCATAACTTTCATTATCATCATCTCCAAAACCTTCATTTTCATCATTTTCAACTGAATGTTAATGAGATCACTTGTCGTGGTATAAAATTGTTGGGATCAGTTGACGGCACACCGATAAAACATAACGTTTTCCGAAATTAACAAAATTCTACGATATTTATTGGTGTTATCACAGTATGAATAAAAAAAAGTAAATAAATAAATATGAACTGTCATACAGTTTAATTTTCAGACTCAGTTTTCACTTTAGTTTCCATTTCCACTTGACTTGACTTCTTGAATGCATTGGAGACCCACCAAAAAATTTACCGATTAAGTCACTAACTAATTTAAAAGTTTTTTTTCTGAGACCGTTTTGTATAATTGACTTATTGGAGTATGGAATTTCAAAATATCTGAAGACTGATTGGTAGTTTTAAATTTTTCTTTATAATTCTCAGTTTGGACACTTGAAGAGTCCATGGGATGATCCGTGAGAAAACCCTGTGGCTTATTTGCAATTTTGTAAACAGACGGTTTGTTTTCAGTTTGAATTGTGGGTCGTTTTTCCAAACATTATTTAGTTACTAATTGACATTAATAATTATCATAATAGAAAATACATTCAAGTTTAGTCGTACTGTTAGTCCTGTAACGAGGTTTCAGCATAAAATTTTCATTTAGTTTCAACAAATTGAAGATAAGTCTTATAACGCGTAGTCTTATAACGAGACCTGACTGTAAAATCCAAGTCGGGTTTCTTCATCAGACCAATCATTTAAATATTTAACTGAGATCCTTGTAAGCAGGACAATGAGCTCAGATAAGTAATGGAGTCGGGCCCCTTATTGAAGGGGAAAGAAGCATTCGGTTATCACATAAAAAATATCAGATTAATTTTTTTAAATTTTTATTTCACAATACGTGATTTTTTAAACGCTGTGTGATTCATATTACAATAATTAGTATTACTCGTTTTAAAATAACGAGTTGATATCTTTATACATAAAAATTTTATTTATTTAATTGGTTTTTTTTTCCTTATTTATTAATAAATTAATTTTCTCAGCCTAATTATTTGTCATTAAATAAACTCACTGATAAAATCAATTATTATTTTCTTTACAACAGTATCACTAGATTAAACTTTATAATAATAATAATAATAATAATAATAATAATTAATTATTATTATTATATTCAAATCTTCAAATCGTTTACAGTCGCAAGTGTAATAATAAAATTAACTCTAATTAATTAATTATTAATGACTCTGGTGGTTTAACTTAATTTAAAAATGACAAACATTCATATTAATAATAATATCAACTGCAAATTCACACATATAATACAGGTACTTAAATATATAAGTATATTTTGTTTGATTCTAGATCAATTATGCATTTTTTTTTTAAATAATTAAATATATTTAATTAAAATAAATGATAATTTATAATTTTAAAAAAAGTTAATTGTCGTAAAAAAAATAAAATAAATTCAATTTAATTTAAAGAATAATAATAATAATAAATAAATAAAAAGTAAAATTTAATTGTTAATTAATTGGAGCTTGAGTATTTAGAAAGTGTAATTTTTTTAGCTATCAATTTTTTACAACTAGAATCAAACAAGATCCTACGATTAAGTTACAATTATTTACAACAGTTAATAAATTTTTAGCTCTATCACTCAAATAATTAAATGATTTTATTTTATTTAATAATTTATTGTTGCATTAATTTTATTTAATTAATTTTTATTATTATTACTATTATTGTTCATAAATATTCAGATTTTAATCTTAACTTTATTTCTTTTCCGTTGCACTACGAAGTAGTCACCGCTTTCATTGCCGTAAAGATGAGATCGATGTTGCATTTCAGTTGCAGCTGACTTTTGTGTAAAGTAAACAAGTAAAGAAAAGACATAAATAAATTAGTCGAGAGAAAGAATAAAAATAATGAAAGAATAAAAATTTTAAATAAATCAAACAGAAAAAGAAAGAAAAAAATCTTAAAATATAAAAAATATAAAATTTTGAGTCGCTGGAGATCGAAATGTTGTCATTATTTTTTCTTTCCTTTTTCTTTTACCATTTAACTCAACTCACCAAACGCGATTGTACTCTTCCCGGTAAATCTTCGTTTAATGTATATATTTCATTACTTTCTACAGTACATCGCGAGCCATCCTCAAATACAACCTATCAAATAAATAAAATTTTTATAAATAAATTATAAAATACTCAAATTTTATTAAATACTTACAGTATACATTGTTCGAGAATTAGTTCCTTCAAAAATACCATCGTAAATTTGTCCATCTGTCCACTGTACTCTGACATCTTCTCCAATAATTGGGAGAGTTTCATGACTCTAAAAAAAAAAAAATAAATAATATTTTAAAAATGGACTGGGCAACATAAATTTTGATTAAAAATTAATACTACGATTCAAAATAATTTTTTATTACGGGAGTGCAAATCATTTTCGAATTGAAAATTTTTTTTCGCGCCAAGAAATCTTTTTCTTTCGTAAATTTAAACTATTCGCACAACCATATTATTTATTTATTTATTTACTTAAGATAAGAGACTTACTACTCGATTACTCATATATTTGTATATCTATATCTATTAAATATATCTATACAAATACATGAAGTGATCGGGTACTAGTTCCCTGATTGGGTACTAGATCTTTTACTTTAAGTAAAAAATTTTTTTCAATTAAAATAATAATTAAGTAAAGAGATGATAATTTTTAATTATTTTAAATTCAGCTCAGTGTATAATAAATAAATATATAAAACTAATACTCACAATAATATCAGACTGATAAAGATTGTCGCTGAAACTGGTATCACTGAATGTAACCATGCAAAATATATGGGAATCAATCGATTCGACAGTTGCTTGATAAAAACGTGTGTTTTTATGTTTAGCCCATACTTTATCCCCTTGCCGGATGTCAAACGTTTTCTTTATTTCATTTTTATGTCCACGGCATGTCACCTAAAAATTTAAGAACAAAGAAGTTTATATTTTTACTAAACTATTTTAATATAAATAATTCATCATTGAAAGAAAAAAATTTCTCTCCTACCTGGAATTCATTTGAATCATAAGCAGGTATGTCGAACGCTGCACCAGCAACTAGACCACAAGAGGGATGGAAAGATGTCCCACAGAGATGACAACTCAGTACAACGCCCGTGTTTTGCTTGCAGTATGAGCACTGCTGCTTGACCATGTCATGTTTGATCGTCAGAACGTTGATAGGATCTTTGTGAACAGAATCTTTGAATGTGACACCTGGTATCAGCAGTGCGCAGAGTATGTGTGCCCACCGACTGTCGCTCGTTCGTTTAACAGCACCACCGCGCATCGGACAGAGACAGCAGTTCGATTGTACCATACCAGCTTTGCATTTATCACACGCCCAATTAAATAAATCGCTGGGTAATACTGTGATTCCATAGCAGGATGCGTGGACGGTGACGTGACAATCGCGACAGCGAAGTAAACTGTTATTTTCTGGTTCAATCTCTTGTTCTTTTGAATTTGCCGCGAATAAACTTGATGACACGCATATTGGAGAGCTCTCTGGCAACGTCGTCGGCTTGAAACACTTCCAGTCCTGTGGCATTTGCCGATTGCAGCCGTTGTTTGAGGATGCAAATGCCGTGCAAATAGCGCAGTGTGACAACTGACTGCTCCAGTAGTCATTGAACTTCCGAACGTTGTCCAGCTCCGGGTTGTTGGGGTAGAGCATGTCCATAATATGACCTGGTACTTGAGACTGTCCATTTGACGCAGCTGCCACAGCAGAGGTAGAGGTGGACATTGATGCCGACGATGATGATAAAGTTGGTGACATCATTGACGATGACGAGGACGAACAAGATGACGCTTTAAATGACTCGTGATTGTTGTAGGCTGGGTAGTTTGGTTCAATCGTTAATACTGGAGGGAGTCCGTCCTCTTCAATCTTAACCTGATTTTTACGCTTAGGCGTCCGCGGTTTACGCGGCGTTTTAGTTTGGCCTTTAGTGCCACCAGTTATTTTAGTCAACGGCGGAGGCTTTGAACTGTTTATTGACTTGATAGTGACAGCGCTCGGTTTCGTTGGTATCGGTATTTTTATTTCCGGTCCTAGGGTTGTTGTTAATGGAATAATTGGTTTAATGTCCGGCATCGACATCTTCGAGTCTGCGTACGACATCGACAAATATTTATTAGAGGGTAAATTAAAAAGCATCTGGGATTTGATAGCCGCTGCGCTGTTGTCTGTCGACGCTGCATAACTCGTCGGTTCGTACTCCGATGAAGCAGCTTCTTCTTTGATAAAACCCGCCGTTATTATCGTGCTATTTGACGACTGATTGACATTGCACTCGGTCAATTTTAGCGGTGACAAATTGTCAACTTGCGTTGCTATCGAGCACATTTTGCGGTCACCACTTGCTGGATCGTCTTGTCTGCCTAAAGATTCAAGGGACAACTTTGTCGGCTTCTTTTTACGAGGTGTTCGTTTTACATTTGATTTTAATTGACTCTGCATTACTTGGGGTTTCAAAATTGACACCGCAGTAGGCTGTAATATTTTGTGTAATTGCGGAACTGGATTTTTTTTATACTGCGGCTGTGGCATTACTATTTCAACTTTATTTATAGATGAATTTTGTTTAAGCTGCTGTTGCTGGGCGACTTTTAAAAGTGAGGTGCCAATTGCTATCTGCTGGTGTTGCTGTGATAATGATGATGATGATGATCCCATTGACATTCTCGCGCTTGTTTTACCTGCTACTTTTATAATACCGTTTTTATTTGGCGTACTGTAGGACAACGGAGTTGGTGATGCTATTGTGTTATTATTATTATTGTTATTAAATTGTATAGCAGCATTTGATGATGGTGATGAAAATGAATTACTAATTAATGAAGATGATTTACCATCAGTGCTCAGTACGACAGTATTTGGTGATGGCAAGTGCCACAGCTTTTTAGTTGTACTCAATGCTGAGTTTATCAAAGTTGAAGGCGCTTGGACTGTTTTGATCTCACGTTGATTTGTGTCATTGGCTATCAGGACGGTGTTGGTGTTGGGTACCTGCCAGAACCGTTTGGTAGCGACCCGGGTGTCTTCTGCTGTAAATGTAACATGTGAATTAACCTGTCCCGGTCTCTTGGTCTCGTCAACGCGATCAGAGCCAGGAAAAACAGGAGTGGATACTTTACTTTGAAAGACACTGAGCATTTTATTGTCATTAGTGTCAACACTCTCAGAAATTATTGTAGTCTTGGGTATTTTAAATCTTTCCAAGTGTTGCTGCATTTCCTTACATGTAATTGTTGTGATCTTCGGCTTGATGGGTGTCACTGTGTTCTGAAGAAACGAACTGTTGTTGTTATTGTTGTTACTTTTGATAAATTTACTGGATTCATTTGGACCGGAGAGTAATCGCGAGTTCTGTTGGAGTACGAGCAGACCATTAGCTGCCTTCAGAGTGTCATTGTCTTGTGATTTAGACTTAACTTCATTGTTTGCTTGGATTATTTGCGGGGGTTTCGTCAGCACGCACAATTTTGGCGCCTTTATAATATCATTTTTCGGATAAATAGTCACCGGTCTGTTGATTGTTGTCGCGGTTGAACATTTTTTCGGTACAATAGTAAATGAAGACTTTTTTTTCTTCATCTCAGTGGTACCAGATGTCACAATGACAGGAGCGCTGAATGTTGGTTCTTTTGAATTTTTAATTGGAGAAAAACCAAAAAATTCTGTTTGCGATGACGCAGATGACGATGACGAGAACGAAGTGTCAGCAACTTTAATAAACGACTTGTCCTCAGCATCCTCAGCATAATCATCATCAGTTACTGTCGAGGTTTCGGTCTTGATAGGCGAATCGTCGACTGACGTGCCAAGCGCTGATGATTTATCGGTTGCTGTGTCAGTTATAATAGAGGATTTATCATCAATAAATGAAGTAATGCCTTCGTCAAATGATTTATCCTGCAACGACGTGTCAGAATCGTAGTCATAGCGCGATATAACTGCCGAAATACAAGCCTCAATATTATCACTAATTTGTGATGCACTCGATTTATTAATAGACTTATTAATACTACTTTCATCAGTATCACTGATACTGCTACTTAATTTAATAGAGGGTTCAGTCTTAATGTGTGATTTTTGTGATGATAGACTAGGCATCGCCATCAGTTTACGCTGGACATCTGCATCAGAAACATCCAGCGGTTGGGAAGAGTCGAAGACCGACGCTACTGGCGCAATACATTTTATTTTTTTCTTGTAAGTTCTCTTAGGAATATTAACATTAATGTTACCACTATCAACTTTCTTGTGCTCTTTATTCTCTGCTTTGTGCTTCGTATATTTCCTTTTCTTCTTAACCGGAGTGTCACCAGGAGTCACAGGATAATCAGACGTCGAGGGCTCTTTTATTTTGAACAACGAGTTTATATTTTTCGTCTCATTATTTACTGACGATGAATTGATACCATCAAAGTTTGTTATTTTTGGTATGACGAGACACGGGACCGCGCTGCCAATGATGTCAAGATACTTTGGCTTGATGTCAACACTGGTGCTTTCCTCATTAGTACTATGATTGCTGTTCAATGAAGGCTTTATTGATTTCTTAGTTTTGAAACCGCCTCGTTCTTTGTCTAGGTTGAGTCGGCGCTTCCTGCGTTTGTTTTTCTTCTTGTTGTAGCCGTCGTCATACATGCTGGCCTCTTCGACTTCAAGCTCGCCGGCCTTCAGCCAAATGTCCTCGAGGACTTCGAGCTGCTGCTCGTCGGGCCCGTCCTCCTCCAGCTCAAGGTCTTGGAGAACTTTCTTAACATCTGCAGGAATGTCAGTACTGTTAACTAATTCGTCCATATTGAGATCTGGATTTGTATCCACAAGTGTTTTCTTACGGTGAATTGTGTGACGTTTATTTTTCGGCGCGTTGACGTAACTGTCTGGCAGCTTGTCGTTGCTGTTGCTGCACAGGAGGTCCATTTGCGAGGGCATTGGTGCTGCAGTTTGTCGAGGATCTTCAGGATGACATCCAATATCTTCACCGCGTAGCCATAAATCATATCTGTAATTTAAAAAAAATTAAATAAATAATTAATTAAATAAGTAAATAAAATAATTGTTTATTTACTTTTCAGGTTGAAAACGTTTGACAAAAGTGTCCATTGATATTTTGACCATGTCTTTGCTGCAAGTGCACTGAGTTGCTCTCTTGCCATACTCTACCCATCTTGGTGCTGCAAAGTTTGTTGACTCGGCACAATTGAACCCATGGTTGAAACCAGCATGATAACCATAGGGAAATGTTATCATTATTTCCCCAGCTTCTTGAGTTATCTTTAATTTAAATTAATTACACATAAATTATTAATGCCACTGAGTTGGTATATTTATAAAAAAATAAAAAATTCAAAACTTACTTTGTTGCAGGGTATTGAATATTGTCGAAGTATTTGCGGAGAAATCAGTGACATTTTGTGCCGCAAGAAAGCCTGGCAACTTTGATAACTGCCGGGAAAAAAACCACTGGCGAGTCTTTCCAACCTGCGACCATGCTCTGGAGGTATCGCGTACCAGGTCTTGGGTGCTCCGAAATGTAAATAATTTATGGAGTAAAGATCCATGTCCTCGGTGTGCCATGCAAATGTAGTTTTCCACATACCAAAGTAAAGATACGCGGTGTTTACTCCGTCAATAGAAATCCCGTAGTCTTTGTTTACATAATCGAGAATGGTACCAAGATGATTTATGTTCCACTCGGTAACATCCGGGTCTGTGAGAGATCCTGAGACGTCGGCGCCGTAAATAGGCGCGACGTACGTGATATTTTTCCAGTACTTGCGCTCAAGATCCTCGTAATCAAAGTGCTTCGGGGTCGCGTACCTCTCGGAGTTTGCCAGCTTCTCGTACTCCTGAATTGTCATCGACTTCTTCTGGATGTTTATCTGCTGGTACAGCCCCTGCTTGCCAGTCACCACCTGGCAAATCGGCGCGGGTATCGATAAGTCCATTTGCGAGACATCGTACCCGCCTTTTCGCGGCACCCACTCGGGAGGAGGTATAACTTTCGCGAGACCGGCTTTGTGCGCGCCTTTACTCTCCATGTACTCCACATACTTGGAGAAGTCTTTGAACTCTTCGTAGGTCGGTCTGAAGACCTGGATTCGGGGGGTCCCCCCCGAGGAACTGACCATTCTTTTTTGTTTACCTGAAAAATAAATAATATTTTTAGTGCTTGCAATAAAAAAAACCAATTAAGTACTTAATTAAAAAACATTTATGACTTAAAATTTAAATGATTTAAAATCGCATACAATTATCAAGCAAATTAATAAAACAAATAATAATTATTTATGACAAAACAAATAAATAATAATAATGAATAATTATTGTTTTTAAATTATAAAATACCTTTTCTCATTATTAAAATATAATTGTCACGTGATTTAATAAGTTAAATATTTAAATCAAATTTCATTGCATAATTATGTTGTTAAACAAATAAAATTAAGTATAAATAATTACTTAATCTTCTTTGTAGTTCATTGATCGTGATGAAATTCTTCACTTATATATTGTTTATCATAATTAACTAAACAGCAATAAACTTGTTGGTGCAATAAATATATTTATTATTTAAAATTTCTATTTTATGCAATAGATTGTCGATAAGTTTAAAATATTTTTAAAACAAAAACTTCATGTCCGCATTGCAATAGACACTCGTTATTGCATGAGCTTTAGTATCACACTGTAACTATTACTATTACTATTATTATTATTATTGTCAGAGTATATGGTGTGTACTATGTCACGAGAACCGGGAAGTAAATCACGATAATTTCACACACGCACACCGATCTCCATCTTCTGTGTGGATTAAAAAGAGATGGATCCATGTTTTTGGAACGAGGCGTGTTCTTGTGCATAAACAAAATGGATGGTTGCTTATTGACATAAATTCAATTAAAAATCATCATCATTTTTAGCAGCACATTCAGCTGCTAATTACAAACCATCAATAAATATAATAATTATTATTTAAAATAATTAACTAAATAAATAAATTTACTGTCACCATAAAATACCAACTGGTTTAAAATATTCATAGTTTTAAAAACATCGCACTATTATTTTTCACTGTCTAGAATTCAAAGGTTAGCATCATTCTCCCTTGCATTTATCATCACTCACTTGACACACAATCAATTATTTGTTTATTTGAATGTCAAATTATTGTTGGGTTTTATTTAAAAAAATTTTTTTAGCTGAGTTCAATTGATATTCGACACCATCTTGTATTTTTTATTTTTAAAACCACCCGGTATAGCTCGGAGCTGGAGCACTAGATGATAGTGAGGACAATAACAACCTCTTCAATGATTCAGGAAAAAAAAATACTGCCACGCGATCACAACTTTTGATTTATTTTGTAAATGGAACTCGTGCTGAATAATTTATTTGAGATTTAAAATTTTTGAGTAAATTACTGTTTGTTAATGAGACACTCACTCACTATCACTTGCGTGTGTAGTTGCTAGGACATATCACTGTGTTGAAGATGGTTGATGGTGTAGATGGAGTTGGAGATGGAAGATGGATAAACCCCCACTTGGGACTGATACTTTATCCTCTTGTCCCCCTGCTGGCAAACTCTAGGGCACTGGCTTCAGATCTGCTAGCTGGCACGTACGCACGTTTTACTACTGCGCATGCGCGACCTGTGTAGTGTACCGCGACATTTGAAGCGCATGGGATTTTTGAATTAAATTTTACCTGGGTCTTGTAATGAGCAACATTTGTACCTGACCTAAAGACCTCGGACCTTTTTCTTTGTTGAATTTAGGAAGTAAAAGTGCGAGATTGTACAAGTGAATGACACATGGACGAGTGAGGATCTAAGTATTTATGGGAGTAAATTTACTACTTACGGATTATGAGGGTGAGAAGAAAGAAAATTTTAGCAGATGGTCTTCGGATAAAAGATTTATGGGTAGTCTGAAAGTTTAGATTTGAAATTTTGTACTGTAGGTTTAAAATGAGAAATAAATTTTTTTTTTTCTAGTAGAAAATTAAATTAAAATTTTCATTTTATTTTAGAAATTTAAATTTGAATTTTGCTTACGGAAAAAATTTTTAATAAATATTTGAATTTCAATAAAAATTACGGATTAAATTTTTTTTTATTTTCATTAAAAATGAATTTTTATAAAATTAATTTATTGTAAATAAATTATGAAAAAGTTAATTGCTGGTAATCGATAATTTAAATTTGAAAATAAATTTTTTCGCGCTTTTTTTTTTCTGCAAAGATCTTAGTAATTAATAAAATTAATTATAAGCTCGGGAGCGCAATAATAAATTTAAAAATTTCCCGCGAAAATTGTAAACACGCCAAAAATTCAAACAGCGGCCTCTAGTTTAAAAAAAAGGCCAATGAAAATGAGACCAAAGAAAATATGAGTTGTGTTGCGATATAAAGAGCGGGATTTGTGTTATTAACAATAAACAAATCGACAAATAAATATATAAATACATTTGTAGTTAAATAAATCCAACAAAGGACAATAATATTTATTATAAAAGTAAATAATTTAATTGTGGAGTTATAAATATTTTTGACACAATGGCGGATACAAAAAATGTAAAAATCTCTAACCTAAAAATTATTACAAAACTCGTGTGTATTTATGAAGAAATAAATAATTATTTAAAATTACTGGCTGTTTTAGGATACCAAGTCTGAGTCCGAGCACATCAACTTGAAAGTCCTTGGTCAGGACAGTGCTGTCGTGCAGTTTAAAATAAAAAAACACACGCCGCTAAGAAAACTCATGAATGCTTACTGCGAACGTGCCGTAAGTCATTTGTTTACACAACATAATTAATAAAATTACATTAATAATTTATCGTAATTTGCATAATCGTAAACTTCCAGGGTCTAGCCATCGCGTTGGTGCGTTTTAGATTTGACGGGGCGCCGATAAACGAAGCGGACACCCCGTACTCCTTGGAGATGGAGGAAGGAGACACCATCGAAGTCTATCAGCAACAAACTGGCGGTAGATGCTGAGCTTAGGTCATATTTTATAAGAAAAACTATTTAATTATAACTTTTTATATCATTCGTAAACTTTATCACTATTTCCGTACGTTAAGTTCCTTTTGATTCAAATCTTTGTCTGAGACATTGATCGAAAAATTTGAGTTTGAATGTACCAGACATCAGACGAATTTAAAACCATAAATAAACAGAGTAAATAATTAAAAAAAAATATTTATAAAAAATGCACTTATTAATTTTTTAATTTTCTAAATGCCCATTTTTTAAAAATTTAAATTTATTATTTACTCGATTTATTTATAATTTTAAATTTCTGTCTGCTACATTCACACCCATGAAAATTTCAAAATTTTCTTTCCATAATTTACTCAGTTTTTTTTTTTCGTACTGTAGATACTTGATTGTTTATTGATTTTTAAAAAAATATTTAAATATTTTCCAACTGAAGATCTCGTTTATTAATAAATAAAATAATCGTTGATTTGATATTTAAAAATTTATAAAGTTTTCGCGACGATAAAAACTCCAGTAAATTAAAAGAAAAAAAACTATAACTTAATTTAATATATTTGTCAAAAAATTGGTGTGAAAAATTAAAACCAAATTTTGGTTTTAATATTAAAGGAGTTAATTTTTTTACAAGCGACTTCTTTCTAAGTAATATTAAATATTCATTGTATAGATTTTAAATTAAAACAAGATAATGTATTACTTAATAAAGAAAAGTAAGATTTTATAATTTTTTTAATCAATTCTTTTATTTGTTAACGACTTAGAAATTTTATAAAATATTATTATTATTATTTAAATAGATAATATTAGTTACTAATTGCTTGCATCGATAAGTGATATTCAGCGACCAATTGATCCAGTACAGGTTTCACTTCGTATTTAACTTTTGAATGATTCGGGCCGAAGGTCAGTTCAATCATACGCGCGGCTTTTGTGACAACTTCCAGGGCCTGAAGACCTTTATTTTGCAGTGACAGCAATTTACCCCATGAAAAATACATCTGAGCAGTCATTGGATGTGAATCGCCGTAATAATATCTAGTGAATTAAATAAATAATTATTATAGATAATAAATATTAATTTATAATTTTGTCCAGATCAATTTAAGGAGGTTCGATACCGATTTTCAAAATAATACCAAAATTCTGAAATTTTTTTTATCGAAAGTCATAAAAGAAAGGATCACTGTTAAAATTTCAAATCGATTTACTACACCGCTTTCTATAAATAAATTTTTAAAATTCATTCTTATACACGGCCGTGAATGGGAATTATTTTTCAAAGTGCTGTAGTTTTTGCTACAATAATTTTGACCATAAATTGGACGTTTCGTCCCTTTATTGGGACTTCTTCAGCAACTAAAACAAGTCATGATAAATAATTTACAAAATTATATAAATTAACAATTAATTTTACAGTCACATGATACAACATAAGGGACAAAACGTCCAATGTATGGTCAAAATTAAATTATAATTTTTGAATTGCTGTCCACCTCCCTATGATTTTTTACCATTTTGATAATAATAAATGCTTACAAATATTTTGGAATTAATTTTGTTGCATAAATTTCAGCTTCTTCCCACCGATCCAAGTCGACGGCCGCTGCTACGGCGTTTTCTAGCGTACGGACAGCAAGTAAATTGTACGGGTGTACTATTCCTTCTTGTTTATCCAAACACATTCTACTTGCATCCAAATCTATTAAAATTTCATATATTAAAATATATACTACGTATATTTAATTAAATTATCAACAGATTTGAGGATAATTACAAGCCATGGACTGCATTTTGTCCAACTGATAAAGCGAAAGTTCACAGACTTTATTAAATTTATCAATGAACTCGTCGGTTAATTTTTCCCCACATTTGTTGCACTCGTTGAGTGACGGAAGGCATGGATTTGTGCATTTTTTATTAGGACATGCTGCAGCTATTTCGATAGTCTCTGGTGTGTTGCATCTTTCACACTCGCACAAAAAGAAGTACGACTGTTTCAATTCCTCGCGCCTCGTCTTTGTGTCTTTTAGTAAATCTATATACGTTATAAATATCTGAAAATAATTATTTTTAGTATTTAAAGTATCATAGGGTACTCAGGTAGCAACTGAATTTGCCAAGAGTAAGTATAGAGCACGGTAATTACCTTAGACCAATCAAGGGACTCTAAGTCGCACAGAGTTCTAATAAGCAGCTTTGTGCCTTCAAAAATAGCTGTTGCATTTGGCTTGCAAGAATGATCGAGTATTGAAGGCCCCAAATAAATACCTACACCTAAACTGGTCATATCTGTATCAAGAATGTTGAATGAGTTCACACTCATCCGCCCAAATATCTCCAGCAATTTTTTGGGCTCGGGTATTATTTCTCGCGGTAAGAATTCAAACAAGACCATACTCAGTGACGTAAAGTGTTCCATTTTTTTAACATTTTTTTTTATATCCTCCGCATCTAAAATTAAATATAATTCATCTATCATTGAGCCTAAACCAAACCTTGATGAGAGATTGCAGCTACAGAACCACGATTTCACATATGATTTTCTGTTACCGAATAGTCGTCTTGTTAAATATGAAAAATCTTTCATTCTTACAGTGATTAGAGTATGGAATTTTTATGATCATGAAGTTAACTGACAGTAAACAATTTTCGTAGGTTTTTTTTTCAACAATTCAATGACAAAAAAAAAAACTAAAAATATGCACATGTAGAAAATAAAAAAAACTATGGGTGCAATTTTTTCAAATATTTTTTTTTTTATAATTTATCGTTTTAATACAAATCAAAAAACTTTAGACCTCGGCTAACTTCAGTATCAGGGAATCTTTTGCTACTGAACTGTACAAATACGCTGACATTTATTGATTTTAGAAAAGCGGGATGAGATCAATTAATTAATGATTATTTATTGTAAAAGTTAAGAGACCCAGTACCTGATCACTCATGTATTTTGGCTTTTGATGGCCGCAAGAAGTTTCACGGCCAAATAAATTTTACTATCCATCTATCTGCCAATCAATTAAATTGACAGTTTAAATGAACAAATAAATAACTTACGTGTCATTAAATTATTGAAGACACGATATTTAGTTGCTGTGTAATATCCCCGTTCATTTTTACCCATCTGAAATAATTTTATAATTATTCTGGCCATCAATCGGGCAGCATCGGGCACAATTCTCGGGTGCACACGTTTTATATTCGGACACTCTATTCTGTGAATTGACCAGCCTCTTTTTTGACAAGTTTTGCTGCAGTAGTAAACGTACTGACAGCCCGAGCATCTTGATATCTTGCCGCTGAAATTCAAATTTTCAAATAATTGTTCTTTTTTTTAAGCATTTGAAAATAATTACCTTTTGAAACAATAATCGCAACGTTCTTTTCTGTGGAGAGAACCCAGAATAAATGCGAATGGTGTAGCGGCAATAATAGTCGTGCCTTTTTTTAAAAATTTACCAGGTCCATCATCTTGAGCGGTACAGGCCATTTTTTATTAACGTAAGCTAGTAAGATGTTATTATTGTTGGTAATATTTAGTAAAATTAATAATTACAATAAAATTAATAAAATAATAAAGTACCTGATGATCAGACAGCCGACAGCAGACTTGTCTAGTTGGAGAGCCCAGGGGCAAAAACTATTTTGGTCTGTCTACCACCAATTTATTCGTACTTGTACGTTTAATTGCCATCTTATTCTCACCGAGTGTATTGTATTTTAGATGAAAATTATTCTTGACCTATAAACACTACAAGCACACGTGTGATGATGATGAGTAAAAAAATACTCGCGTCAAGAGCCAAAATGTGGCGCCATCTTACTCCGTATTTCAATCATATTTATTTTTTTTTTGCAAAGGTTTTCAGCAGACGTTTGCTATTTCTCAAGTTGTTTATTTTTATTTTTTATCTTTTTTTAAATAATTATGAGCTCGCGGTTGTTGGCGCGGGGGGAAAAAATAAAAGAAACGAGCCAGGTCCCACCGAGATTTGAACTCGGATCGCTGGATTCAGAGTCCAGAGTGCTAACCGTTACACCATGGGACCAATTGTCCTTGTGATCACGTCATATTTAATTTTCTCTAGCATTTTTTTTTTTTTTTTTTAATAATTATAATTTATAATTTGAATTTTCCATCACTTATTCACACATCCGCTTTTTTAAATCTGGTATATTTACGTAACGACAATTATCTTAATTACTCATTACAACTCAATGTCTAATTACAATTAAAACTCATCATAATCTCACCCAAGTTCCTCTAATTATAATTTACGTAATTATCTTTTTTGTTTGTCAAAAAAATTCTAATGCGCGCTCGGGATTTTAAAAAAACGCGGGAGCTCCGACGAAGATGGCGCCAGCGTTTAAAAACGGAAGCACGTGGTAACATTTAAAAATCCAAATACTTTGATAAATAAATATAAAAATTAATAATTACTATAATTAAATAATAATTTATCAAAAGTATGAAATAAATTTGACATAATAAATATTTAAAAAATTAAATTCAATATTTTAAAAAATGAATTGACGCGCGCGCGTTTAAAAAGTGGCGGTAAAAATTCGGATGAAGATGTCGCTGTTGCCGAAACCGGAAACACGCGAGTCTAGAGAGAGAAATAGAGTGTCTCGTGTTCTCGTGGTGTAATGAACGAGTGTTGGTAGTGTTAATAATGTCGGTGTTGGATAGTATTGCTAACTAAAGAGTCGCTATTGGCCATAGGTACAAGTTTACGGAGGGGCATCGACCCGTCTTGCATCAGCTTGGCATCGTACTGGCAGGTTCCCCCCTTCAGTGCCACCAATACACAAGGGCCGAGGACTCGGTATCGCCGACCATTGGTCCTCAATTTGCCGACCAATCATTGGGAAAGTGCCCACGAAAATATCCAATGTAAGTTCACAAATTATCGAACACTCGTATATACCACTAAGCGCGGGCTAAGTGATCACGTTGTCACACAACATCCATTATCTCATTATTTTTAATAACTTTACCACCTTAAATATTATTCGCTGATTATTACGCGAGTGTTTATACCTCATACGCGTCACTTTGTTCATAAAATGCCCGACAAACGCCAGCCATTTTTATTCATACTCGTACTCACATCAACTTTCATGTTCTCGTACACACAATCACTGCAATCATTCATTTCTCGATATTATTATTTACTAAAATTTGAAATTATTATTTATTTTAAAAAATATAAATTTTATAATTACTGTCCAAGTGTCACTTGATTGCTGTTTCCGTGATAATTATTTATTTTATTTAAATATATAACGATATCAGGATGACGTGTGTCCTAGAAGTTGATCACATGTGTGGGCTTGTCCTACCGTCGACGGTGTGGTTATTTAGTGCGATAATCCACGAGGTGAATTATTCGAGCCTCTATTTATTTATTTATTTGCTTAATTAATTCCCAGTATATTTCCGGTGATGAAAAAAATAAAAAGTTATCAGCAACAAGTATGATAGTGATTGTTTTCTGTTGGTAGATAGTACAAATAAAAGATGGAGCAGTTGGGAGAGGGGCAAACGGTGATGGTTGGAGGAGCTGGAGGGACTGTCCAGGTGGTCCAGATGGGACAAGGAGGCCAGGCGATGATGTTACCGCAGGCAATCCAAGTCGCGGGTCCTAATGGACAGATCCAGGTGCTGCCGATGTCGTCGTTGACTGGAGGAGGACAGCAGCTCGTGATACAGCAGCCTCAGACACCGCAAATAATTCAAACCCCGGATGGACAGACTTATATTTACCAGCCTGTTCAGTTGGACAGCCAGGTCCAGCAAGCGCAGCCTACTGGTAACTGTTCGTTGCTTGTTTATTTACTTTAATTATCAATGTTATTGTTTTGACTGTTGATATTCTCATTGTTTTTTCTTTATTTAGTTATAAATATCAATGGGAACCTGATGCAGATCGCGGGAACCTCGCAAGCAACCGCTACCACGGCGTCGGCTTCTCCTGTCCAGCAGATCTCGAGTCCTACATCAGCAACTCAGGCAGGAAATATTGTCATGGTGATTTGAAATGTCTCTTTCACTTGATTAGTCACTATATTTTAGTTTATATTGGCTAGTAGTGATAGAGCGACAAAAATTACAATAGATATTTTTTTAAAATCTGCTTTGTAATTTTATGAATGTTTTTAGTTTATTGTTTGCTAATTTATTATTATAATTTTTAAAAATTTAATTATCATGGATTTTATTCAGATGGTACCTGGTAATGGTGGACAGACGCAGTTCCAAAGAGTCGCGCTTCCCAATGCTGAGTTTTTGGAAGAAGAGCCGCTTTATGTCAATGCGAAACAGTACAGGCGGATTTTAAAACGGAGACAAGCTCGCGCTAAGCTTGAAGCCGAAGGAAAAATACCTAAAGAAAGACCCGTTAGTATTTAATTTTAATTGCTAATATTAATAATAATAATTGGTGATTAATATTAATATTAATATTTGTATGTTGACTAGAAATATCTCCACGAGTCGCGACATCGGCATGCGATGAACAGGATCCGAGGTGAAGGTGGACGGTTTCACTCCGGTCAAGTTAAAAAAAGAAAGTAAGTCTTATAATTGTAAATAAATTAAGTAAAATTTAATTAGTTAATTATTTACTATTTTTATTAATAGTTTAAATTCAATGAGATCAATGCCATTAACAACAAATGCAAATCAGCATCATGATAATATGACATCAACGATCATTATTGAAGTAATTCTCTAATTAAATTTATTCATTTATAATAAGTATAAAATAAAATGATTTATTGTTTTTTTTCCAGAGCACGGGAGGCGGCGCGTCCTTACCAGATATGATCTCGGATGGACTAGTGACGGATAGACATTGAAAATAAATAATTAATTAATTAAGTAAATATTTATGTATATTTATAAAATATAAGTAAGCCAAAAATATGGGAGTTGAGAGAGTAGATTTTTAAAAAAAAATTTAAATCTCTCAGCTCCTGTGAGCTATCGAACGCAGAGGCGGTAATTTTTCATCCGATAAATTTAAGATTTAAAACTATGGTCTGAGTTGTTTTTAAAACAAATAAATAAGATGTAATTTAAATTAATGTACATAAGTCGCGGCCCATGATTTTGTATTTGTTTAGATTTCATTTATACTGAAAAAAATCGATCGATCAATCGATTTGAAATTAATGTGAAATTAAATGATAGGCACTGTGACTTTAATGTGAATGCATCGTAATTTATAAGTGTATAATACTATTATTTTTAATTACATTTGTAGGGTAAATTTTTAATAGATAATTCAAATTTATTAAGAAAAAAAAATTTAATTAAAAAAACTGCAATCAATTAATCTTAAGATTTAGTTGAATTAATTAATAAATTTTTTTTTTACTAATTAGTTGTGAGTACAACTTTAATTTATTAGAACATCGCATTTTGCCATGACAGTTTTTTTTTATTATTAATTAATTGAGATTTAATTGTCGGCTTTTTTTGAAAATTATTTGGGTACTTGTGTGCTGAAAAAATGATTAATTATCGGCTGAGAATTAATTTGTAATTTTTGATAATTATGCAAAAATTAATGCGATGTTTGAGTGATGGCATAAATACGTACAATGTAAAATAAATATATTAGTTTTCGAGTGGTGTTTAATTAATACTAATTATTATATAAGTAAATTATCAATTAGATAGAACAAAAGGGTGTAGTAATATAAATTTATTTTCTTATTTATCATAATGTACAAGTAAAATTTAAATTCAAGTTCAAATTTATTATTTTTTTTTTTCTAGTATTGATTAAAGTTTCATTAATAATCAAATTAGTTTTTAAGACAAAGAGGCGAATGTTTAAAAATTTTTAAACCAAATATTGGAATTTATTTGAATAATTTTTTACCAGTCTCACTGATAACTGCAGCGTATTCTGAGTCTCCAGTACTAAAAAAATAAAATTTTGAATTTTTTTTTAACTGTACAGAAAAAAAAGATTTCTTTGTGCAAAAAATAATTTTAGTTGGAAATGAATACAAAAATTTACTTAGGGCTGGAAAAAATTTCTTAGCACAAGTAAAATTTTCTTGGGTCGAGTAAAAAATTTTTGCGCCAAGAAATTTTTTTTTCTATGTACAAATTTTTGTATTGATTAAAAAAAATAGAAGAGTTTTTTTTACTAACGTTATTTTAAGAATTTCTCTTTGTTTTAAATTTGGGCCCAAATGACTTTTGGGTTTTTCGATAATTGGACGGTTGGGAGTCCAACCAAAGCCTTGTAAGTGATTTAAGTCACGGTATGAATATTTGTAAACTGTTTCTGGAACAATCCAATCATTTGGCAAAAATAATTTACTATTATTTTTGATTTGTGGATACAACGAACAGAAATCGTACTGATAAATTGTTTTTACAGGTATTTTGACTTGCTCAATAGTACTTTTTGGTGTGTCTAATATCTAAACAATAATTATTATTAATTAATATATTAAGTGTGTAAATAATAGCTTTTAATATTGATTGAAAGATTATATAAATAAATTTGTAAATAATTTTTTCAAAGTTATTTATTTATTCGTGATACCTCTAGATAGCTTTCACTATCCCTCGCGGGCATTATTTTCTTTCTTTTAGATATTTTCTTTTCCCGATAGTCTCTATTGTAAGTTGTCAAAAAATCGCGTGTTTCGTCTTCTATTTCTAGTAACATTATTTTTTTTTAAATATTATTTCAGCAGCAGTACGTCCAAAAGTGTCTTGATAAACTGATAGAACTCGACGCAAAAATCTTGGCCGCAAGTTCCCATAAACTACATTTATCAAAGTTTATGTAAATATATTTTTATCATTAATTATTTAGTATTTCTACCTCGTTTAGCTGTTGAAGGGGCTGCCAAAGTTGTTCCCTCACTAGATTTGACATATAAATCATTTAAATATTTTTTATATTCGCTATCAAATTCTCCTGTTCTAGAAGATTTCAAATTTTCTGACTTAGTATCTTCACTAGTTCCTAAATTTATAATTCAAAATAAATATATAAGTCTTTAATGTTTTATTTTAGATTTTTATCATAACCCGCGGCTTAAAATATTTGGCCAAAATCATACAGTTTTATTGTAAAAGGCCGCAAACGATGAAATTTTGTTATTCTTTTTTACCTGGATGTTTATAAGCAGTTTCGTAAGTAGATTTGAGTCTTTCCAATATAATTTTTTCAATCAACGCTTTCGATTCCTCGTCACTCAGTTTCCATTGAGCAGCCACGTGGGGATCGATTTGTTTCTCATCGTTCGTTACCGCGTAACAATCATAAGGAATAAATCTAAATTTCAAAACAAGCAAAACAAATTCATTTAAACTGTCAAAATTTATTACTTATCTCCCTTACTTTTGAACTTTTTTCTGTGTCCTCTTTATAAAATTCAATTTATACTCCGACAGAAACGTCGCGTCCCAATCATCAGACTCATCGCTCATATTAACCGCGAATTGATAAATTGGTTAGAAAAATTTAAATGATCAGTCATTTGTTCAAAATTTTTTATTTTCAAAATTTACAATGCAGATAAATGTTTTTTTTTTTTTTTAAAGATTCTGATCACCCCACTGACGTCTTGAAGACGGACAGGGCTCGAGGTACTGTTTGTAGTGATTCAAATTACTCGATCCAAGTTTGCTGATGGTGTCCATGTACTCGGACCGTCCAATGAACGGTTTGTTCCACATGTCAAAAGTTTCAGGCACTGAAATATCAGGATTTTTGTTTTATTAATTGAATAAATTATCAAATTAGTAATGATCTGAGGGTTCGGTTACCTCGTTTGAAATCGATTGGTTTCGCGGGTTGAATGCTCGGTATTTCTTTATTACTGAATCTGAATCTCGTAGGATCTCTGTACGCATCTTTCAGCTCGAAAACCTCTGGCTCTATTGGAAATCCGACTGGCGAATCTGCTGCTGCCATCAGTGATCTATAATCTGTTGGCGCGCCTAAAAAATAATTTCAAGTTTAAATTTTTAAAAAATATATTCATTTTAGCAAATGAAGTTGATGATTTTATCAAAAAATTAGTATGATTGGTTTTTTTTTGAATATCTCTGGAAATATTGAGTTATTCAAAAAACTACAAGAATACTTTTTTGTAGCTCTTTAAATTCTCTACAAAAAAGGTGTCCTGTACTTTTTTAAAAAACTAAAAACTCATTGAGATATTTGGAGTTTTAAATTCCCTAAGGAAATTTTCCTGAAAAGTTTTAAAGTCATGACCCTGAATAACTTGAGTTTATTTTATTTTCTTGGGTTTGGAGGATCAAAGGGGTAAGTTGAAGAATAAGGACCCATGTGAGGGTAAAGAGTTAAGACAATCCCAATTTCTGTACCTTTTTCATGAGCAATTTGATAAACACTTTTCATAACTTGATCGTCGTTTTCAGAATTTTCTAACATACTGGAGACTAATTTCGTTATTTCACGATTTACTTTAACGACATTATTGCAAAGGTGATGTTCAATACCCAATAACTTTTTATATCTGTAATATATATCCAATATTTAATTTATTGGTTCATAAATTTGAATAAAATTAGCATTAAGAGTTGAAAAATTACTTTGAATTTATATATTACCTGGTTAAATCAGTCTCAATATTATGATAATTACATTTACATTCGTCTGGATCTATTCGAGGTTGATATAAATTTGAATTTTTATTTATAAATCTAGGTGGTTGACTCGGAATCGCCAAAAGCGGTCTCTGGTAAGGCCATCTAAAGTCATTGCTATTTGTCGTTGTGAATGTATTCAAAAGATCAGACATTGCTGCGATTAATTAAATCTAATTAATAAATCATCTATTTAATTACTACTTTTTTTAAAAATACATCTTACCAGTATAGAAAAATTATATCGCTTGAGAATTCGCGGGTGTTATTAATTCGATGCTAGAAGTCCCGATCGATCGTTTCTGTGATTTATTTTCGAAAATGCTTTTTAAAAATTTAATAACTCCGTCTTTGGTTGTTATTATGAAGAACACTACAAATCTGTACAACATGTAATGTAACACAGCATTGACGAATGTCAAACCGATTCGTGTGAGTGTTGTGTCAATAGCCATTTTTTTTTATTTTTAAAATTTTCAAAATTATTTTTTATAATTACCTTAAATTTTTTTTTTTATTTAAATACAAAATAACCAAAAAATTAGACTAAAATTTTTTTCATGTCAAAAGTGAACTCAAGTTTGAAATAAAAGAAAATCAATAAAATAAATTGGCTGTTTCAAAAATAGAAAACAAATTAATTTTTAAATAATTGGCAAATTAATATATCTTCGATCAAAATTAATATCGCACTACTCGTTTATTTTTTTTGTGTAGCTCAATTAAGACTAATCAATAAATTCAATCAAACAAAACATTAATTAGCTGTAAGTATAATTGATTAATTATTTTTATTAAATAAATAAAAAGTTAATGATGTTCAATTAAAAATACTTGCAAGTGGAATCGAACTGACGACTCCTGAGTTACGGCTCAGTATATATTTATATTAATCCTATTAGAAGCTCGCCTATTCAAAATATCAAAACCCTCTATTTAAATGATTATTGATTCATATTTAAAAATAATTTCATTCCAATTTTAATCGTAAGCCTTTTGCTAATTGAAACGTCCGTTCATTAAACAAACCCACGTCATTGCATACATGAAGAAGGATTAAACGTCAGTGGACGGGAAAAGTTATGAAAATATTTGATATTTTGATATTTCGGCGGAAGTGGACTAGAGAAATGAATTAAATAATTAAATTTTATTGACAATCCGTCTAATGATTATAGCTTCAGGTGGTCCATTAGACCCAAGAGTTATCATTGAAATTAGATATACAAGAGCTCGTCATATCATAAATGCCAATTATATAGTAACATCAAATTTCATGGCCGCCTTAATATAACATCGGGTGGCTCTTGTTTCATTGGAACACAAATTCTCTGATGGGAACATAAAGTAAACTTGACATGATCAAATATATTATTTATTATTTTTTTCACCAGTCAACTAATTAAAATTTACATTTTTTTTTTAATAGAAGTCAATTTTTTATGAGCATTAAAAATTAATTAATAAAGTTACGATGGATTAATTATTGCGACAGTCTTCTTGGTAGAAAAATATGTTTTTTTTTTATTTATTTGAAACTTTGAAATGTAAAGCGAAGGTAAATATTGATAGAGTATTGGTAATTCCTGGTGGAAACTTGTTCAATCTAGATGCAATGGAACTTCTGAAGCCTCTCATCCGCCATCCTCCCCCTCAATTAATGTCCTTGCTATTCTTAAACTTCAATAATATATAAGAATACTTATAAAGTTGGCTATTAATTTTCATCGTCTTTTATTTATTTAAATAATCAATGTAGAGAATTATTATTATTTTTTTTTTTTATTGGTATTGATGTTTGTAGGGCAGATAATTGTGATAGCAATGATATAAATTAAATCAATTAAAAATTTTGTTATCTACACCCACACTAAATTATTTCAAGGGCTAATTCAAATATACACAAAGATAAAAAAACAACTGGAATTCAGTGATGTGACGTCAAGGCAACTTGTTGCACGACCTTGATGTTTGTATGATGGTTTAAAATACAAATTATGAGAGAAAATGTATATGATAAATTTCTCTAAAAGGAATAAATTAAATTATGATTTTTAAATTTTTTTAAAAGTATGACTTTTTTTTTTATTTTAAAATCATTATTTTTAGTACTTTATATAAATAATAATTTATAGTTTAAATTTAAATAAAAATAGTTCTACAATAAATGAACCCTTGATATTTGTCATTGAATTAATCCCACGACAATAGATAGCAATAGATTCTCTATTTAAAAGCTAAATAATCTACTGGCTATAAAGCTTTATATATTTATATGATTATATTGCCTGACGTTTCTATTTCAGTGGCTGTATTGTCATATGAAATCCATAGCAAGTAATTTATTTACGTAAAAATCCGAGCTAAAGAAAACCAAAATCTTGTTAAATTATTTTTGCTATTGTGTGTCACTTCTAAATACCCTATTGTCAAACTTCTCACGTATAAATTTTTTAGTGCCTTTAATCTTCAAAGCCAATATTTCATTAAAGCTTTATTTCGAAAACTTGCATGTACGTCATTGACCACGAGGGTAAGTTTTTTTTTTTTTTTTATTTTGTCATCTCACTTTTTCCCTACAACACCGAATTTCGTTATGCCGCGCGACGTGACTCGACATCTTTTTCGACGGGTCTTTGTAAGCCCACCAAATACTGTGTGCTATTCAGGCCGCCGGAAAACAAACAATTATACGGAAAACAAAATCACAATATATACTGTGTACACATACTTTGAATATTTATTTATATTTTATATAAAAGTTTGCTGTTTTTTTTTTAGTTTTAAAATTATATGTAAATTTTATTAAAAAAAAAAAAAAAAAAGTTTCACTTGTATCAGAGTTTATTTGAATATTTTTCAAGCTTCAGGATAAAAATAAATTAGTGATAATAAAATATAAAAAAACGGTAATATATAAAAATTGCTGAGAAGTACCAGTTGCATTGCAACCAGTTGCTGAGGGTGTTGTTGAATGAGAATAGAATAAGAAAGTGTTGGCTCGGAAATAATTCTTACATCCGTAACACTAAAATCCATAGAATCGAGTGTAACCATTGCAAAGTTCGCTTGTAAAACTTTAAACCCTTCTGCTCTGTCACTTTTGAACTCCAGTGTTGCCTCGTCCTCGTCGAAACTAACCCCCTTGAATCGCGTAGACGTTAAGACACCCGGTATGCTATGGCAAATCCTACAACATTTCTCGCCCCCGCTCTTTACACTCCAGCATGCACCCCTCGTCCTTCCGACGATGCGGCCACGCCTCTCTGGTCTATATAAGGGTCGTCATCTCGACGGAGACTCACTTGCACCCCGTACGATCTCGCGGTAGCGACTCGTTATCATTTTTCGCTCCCTGCATTCGATTATTTGCCAATAATATTTTTGAAAATTCTTTTTTTTTCTCCACCAAGTGCTTGATAGAGCGACCGCTTGAATTTTTTTTCATTTACTAAAAGTTTAGAAAAAAAACCTAATTTTTTTTTTTTAAATAAATTTGAAATGGCATTGAAAATTAGTGTTTTCAGTCTCTTTTTTATTTTATGTGTCTTGGCAGTAACAATCAATGCCGGACCATATTTTGAAGAAGGTAAGTTTTTATTAAATAATTAATTTTTTTTTAAATTATTCAAAAAAATTTTGACTTGAAATTATTCGGCTTATATTTAAAGCAGCTTAACGACTTATTTTAATATTAAAATTAATCTAAAACTTTTAATCCAAGAAAACTCAAATTTCCGTCATAAATTTTATAAATTATTATAAAAAAATAAATACGATATTGTATGGGAATGTCACGAGGCCACAGACTTTTCAATTGAGTCAACAGTAGATTAGGTACATGTGTAGTCAAACAAACCCCCATAAATCAAAAGTTTATTTTCAAACTCACTGAGTTTGGTTTGCAAAGTTAACTTCTATTCAAATATGACGAACGACAACGAGTTAAATTTGACATTATAAATATTTGCGTTTATAGCCGCGTAGTCGATTATTTAGTCAAGCGACCCTAAAGGGTGACTGAATAAATTCATGGAACATCAATGGAAAATGTTATCATTATTATTATATAATAATATAGACGTCATTAACTGCGCAATAGATTTTAATTTAAATAATAATTTATTTAAAAAATATTGTAATTCGGCATTAAATTTTTAATTTAAATATTCAAATCTAATCCTATTAAAATTAATTGTCATTTGGTCCAATTATTTTCGGCTTTTGTTTATCTGTGACGTTATTCGAGTCTCATATTGTTTTAATAATTAATCTCACTTTATATAACTATTAATTATCTTTTGTGTAACTAAAATTATTAAATAAAAAAATTAAATGGAATTTTTTTTTTTCGCAACATTTAATCGTGTAGTAGAAAATATAATTTTTTTTTTAATGGTCACATTAAATAAAATATTAATATCAGTCTGTATTGTGTCGTCGGGGAAAATGACAGTAATAAAAAAATTTATGTTTATTAAAAGAAAGGATCGATATTAAGGGATCTTGATAAAAAAAAATATACCCGATTAAGTCTTTTATATTTTTTAATTCACGCGGAAAAGACTTTACAAAGTAAAATGCAAAGATGCATGATATCGCGGTATTTGTTTACTCATATTTTTTTTTTCTGATAATTTAACAAATCGAGTTTTTATAAAAAATTTACCCTGTTATTAAATTGGTGCTCAGTAAATTCCCATATTTTTTTAAAAATGATATTAATGTGCGCAGTACTTTTAATTATTCAAATAGAGATTTACTGTTTTTACTTTATTTTTTTTTTTTTTTTTTTGATAAAAATTTTTTTATTTTTACGGACCATCAGTTTTTATTTTTGACGGTGCGATGTTTGAAGTAGTAATTAATGTGTAATTGAGTTTTACAGTTTCACTGGTAATATTTTGATATATATATTTTTTTCCTACACTGCAGTTAAACTTGTGAATGTAATTAAAATTAGCATATGTATACATTTTGTGATGTTGTATTTGCATAATGTGTTATTTAGTACCACAGTAAAAATTCACTTTTTTCAATATTTTTTCTCGGCATAATTAAAATAAAAAATAAAAAAATACAATCTAATTTAGGGCGAAAAAAACTATAAAAGATAATGTAAAAGGGTGTGGTTTTATTTGAGCAAGATAACAGACTTGACCTTTTATTTTTTATCTTCAAGACCTAATTTATTTAACAGATGACATTCTATCAATTGGACACAGTTATATCTGCTGACTTTTTACCCTCATTATTTTCTCGAGAACTTGCACTTTCCTTGTTTACTTTTTTTCTCTAGCCCATCATTTGCAGAAACTTTTTTTCCCACACGCGTTCGGGTCCAGATTCGAGGGAACTTTTCATTTATTTTCTGAGATATTAACTAATAAAACTGATATTAATTTATCTCAGTTATTACTTTTTTGAGAGATCATTTGTCATGACAATATTTTTCCATACATATTTTTAGGATTAATCATTTATTTTTATACTCCAGAAAAAAAAACTCAAGATATTTTTCTGTCCAACTTTTTTTTTTTAGTGACCTTGTCTTCAACAAACTTTTAAATACAAAAAAGTAAAATATGTAAATAGTAAATATGAAAAAAGTTTTTAAAATTTTTAAATTTACAAAAGGAAATTTCACTTGACACTAAAACCGATTAATTAAATCGAGTGAATTTAAATTAACGCTCTGATATATAAGTCCAGCTATATATTTATTTATTTATCCAATATGTAGTGAAGTGAAAAACAATTAAAGGGAGATTAGATTCTCGCAGAAGCCCTAGGAAAAAATATTTTTATTTGTTTGGTGTCATAACACAGGAGTGTGTTGCGGATTATTCCTTTTGTATCATACAGTTATCTCGGTATTTGTGTTATATATTAAAAATAAGCTTTTATAGCTGGTATATAACAAGTAATGTGTATCTTAGTTTTAAACCAAAAAGCTTTTTCACATTATTTACAAGTGATCATGACAGGATCTTTAAAAGATAAACACCACACTCGAGTTTACGTGCTTGGATTTTTAATTTTATTTTACAATAAATCATTTCACAATTTTATTATTATTATCATTTATAATATAAACAGAATCACGTATGTCGTAAAATTCAAAATAAAAATTTACAATAAAAATTAAAAATTAATGATTCATACTCTTATATAATTTTTTTTTTTAATATTGTTAATTAAGAACACGTTAATTGTATATATATATATTATAAAACTAATGTTCAGTGACCTTAATTGCATCTTAGTTGAGTTTAATTTATAAAACGTGTGTAAGAAAGGGATAAGAAAAATATGGTTTAGATTTGCGTAGGATGTTATTTAATTGTCTATTGCATCTATTTCTCATACATTTTAAAACTACGCCATAAATACTCGTTTCAATAATAATAATAACAGTATTTATTTAAATAATAAATTGATTCCGTAAATTTAAATTCAGTATTCGTTAATTTATCGGTGGAATAAAACTTAATGACTCTGATTGCAGAGATGGATGGGATGCCCGTTGATTCTTCAGATTACTCAGACAATACTCTGGAAGATATAATGCGTGTTGCACAGCAAAAGTGAGTATATTTATAAAACAAATCCTATTACATCAACGACACTCCCCCGACACCTCATTATTTTCTCCCAACCCAATTTACTTCTTGTCTTATTTTTTTCGACAAAGCTCATGCCCATTTTTTAAATAACCCAACATCTCGGTTATTACTTTTTTAAAAAATTTTAATTTAACTGACGCTCAGTAAAAATAAAAAAAAACTGAGCCGAGATGTTGACGGAATGATAATTTTAAAAAACGGCATAAAATAATGGCATGGCTTAAGAGCTCACGATTTTATTAAACGTCACAATATCTTTTATCTCGACTTCCTTAATCTCGAGTAGACGTTCCCCGTATATGTATGTCTTCAGACGAGGCTGTATCCGACGTGATGGAAACTGCGACCACAGACCAAACGACTGCTGCTACAGCTCATCATGTCGATGCAACTTGTGGGGCTCAAATTGTCGCTGTCAGCGCGTCGGTCTCTTCCAGAAATGGGGATAAATTTACTAACCACCCCCGGTATATATATGAGTTACAATAACAATAACAATAGCAACAGCAACAACAATAATAATAATTGATGCATTTCGAGGTCTTCAGGCTCATCTCGCTTAACTATAAAAATGATGCAGCTTTTCACTCTTACCAATAAATTTTAATCGTCTAATAAAATAAAATCTTATCTACGGCTCTTGCAATGCAGCTCAATTCCACAAGACTTGTCTCAGCTTCGAGTTTATCTCATTCATTACGATAAATATTTTTAAAAACTAAAGATCCTCTTTAAATATATTACGAGCTTTCATCACGATAAATATTTTTTTATCCAAAATTTATTTCTCGAAAGCTCTATTTTATTTATGGACACTTGTATTGTTTATTTTAAAAAAAATGATAAAATAAAAAAAAAAAAATGAAAAATTATCGCTGGTCCACAACGAAAATCCTTGATCAGGATAATTTATTTTCTGCATGCTATTTACTGTGACGAATTATATATGTGACATAAATATGAAATATTTGTTTGAATATTTAAAAAAAAAATTAATATTTATCAATGTACTGAACGAATTTAATTTAAATCTATTGAGTCTTCTTTATCGGTGTTCTCTACTAAACTACTCGTCTAAATAAATAAATAAAAAAAAATTCCTCGTTACTCGGTAGTAAAATTTTCAAAATTGACAGCCAAAAGATTGATAATAAAAAATTTATTAAAATGTCGCATTTAAATTTTTAAAATTCGACACCGAAGGCTGCATTTCGATTGGAGATTTATCCAGCCACTTCTTCAATCAAACCGCAGCGTTCAAGTCGACATTCAAATTAAAAAAAAAAATTCCGGGTCACGGGGGATAAAAATGTTACCTCGAGGTTCGTCAATAATTTTAGGCGATGAGTTTGGAATAAAAACCTTACCTATGGCCTAAAGTGTGACCTTTATTGTCTAATCATGTAACCAGAAATAAATATATGAAATAAAAAATACTAGGGTAATTACACTTTTTGATTATTTAAAAATAATAACAAACATGGTATAGACTTATATGTATACAATAAATCTGATGTACGTCTGGTATTGAAATCAATGTATGGAGCTTAACTGATACGAGAGCTAGACAATTAAACTAAATAAATATATAGATATATATAAATATATATATATCAAGGATCAAAGCATTTAAATATCGCTGCAGATTGACTTGAATGGAAAGATAAACAATTATAAATATACCTCTTTATGTACTGTACTGCGTACCTACGTATATATATATATAATTATAATTATTATTATGGTCATATATATATACATATATTAATATTAAAAAACAAATGAATATATATTGTATTATTATAAATGTTATATTATTACCTGTGAAGGTGGATGTACACGTAATGTCTTATGGAAATATATAAAACTCATTCAAACTTATTGTTATTATTATCCTTTTTATCCTGGAGCATTAAATCCGCCTCATTAATATCAAAAATTTATTTTTATTTTTTTTCATTATTTTAATTCAAGTCTCCTACAGTCAGAAAATTAAATAATAGAAATTACCATCTAGTTATGGTAAATTTTTACCATCAATCTGATAGTAATGGATACTATCTAGATGATTGTAACATTTACCATATTGATAATAATTGTTACAATTTAGATGATTTATACAATCATCTAGATAGTATTCACTACTATCAGATCGATGGTAAAAATTTTACCATAACTAGATGGTAATTCCTACTATTTAATTTTCTAAGATTTTTAAAAAATTTACCGGGCAATAGTTGAAGCCCCACTTCTAGATGTTTACTATTATTATTATTTTTTGGCAATTATTAAAAATTGTCGGAAGTTTGAAGGAAATGCTGGCCAATTAAAATCTCGGGAATAAGGAAGTGGTGCGCCGACGATAGTGTAAGAATCGCGTGTGCTGATCTATGCAAAGCGTCGCCTCGAGGCAGTACCTCCTATAATACAATACTGTATGATATGTCGTAACGGGTACGTAACTCTTGAGATCTCGATCTTACACGCTCGCCTCGCTGTACTCCGGCACTCCGGGAGGTTAACCACGTTAACCCCGCGGCGTCGACCTACGTTCAGTTTAAAGTCACTCTGTCGTAAATTATTTATGTCACGTTGATGCGTACACCCTCAAACCAAACTACTTATCCCCGGCTTTCTTCCATTCTTTAATTCTCCACAGATCATTATCCACTCCGAGTCCGGAGCTCAATCAATTTTCGATCCCGAGTCCGACGTCATCAAAACCATCGTAATTTTTTTACCAGCACATAAATTTCACTTCTTGATACTTAATTGCAATTAATGGTGTCATATTAATTAATGACGCTCAGAAAAAGTTATTGGATTACATTGATGTCACCCAGCAATGGGATTCAGGGCATGTCGGATAGGTGTAAGATCTCAGCGCTTATCTCTGACTCAGTATCTGCGCAGATGATCCAGTGAATAAAAAAAAAAAATATGACAAGTAAATAAACAAAATTAACCTACTGAAGTCTTCGAGGTGTGGCGTGTCATGTTAGTCAGCTGTAGTGTGTTTGAACTACTTGTACAGTATACCAAGTTGGAGACTAATGTTTGCATTGTCTTTAAGACAAATACAAGAACAGGAAGACGCTATTATTTTTGGCAGTCTCGAAATTTATGACTTCTGTCTTCCTTGAGTACGTGCCATGAATTATTATTTTTTTTTTGTACACATATGCATTAATATACATGATGGATCTACATGTATGTTAATTCACATCTACACATGTGTGGATGAGTTAAATATGAATCAGCAATAACTGGACTCGGTAAATTGTGCTGAGGATCTACGATCTGCGACTAGTTTGTGAAAAATGCCTACGAGAAATAAAATGAGAATAAATAATTTAAAATATATATATAAGTTGGCAAGAGATAGGAGGAAGAGAAACATGGACAAGTTGGCGTTTAGCTGAGAGGTCACGGCAGGTTCGACGACTTGCTTTCGTTCGTGCATGCAGCGAACAAATCAACCGGCAAAAGTCTTGTCATTTACAGACGACACTAAACATATACTTTGTTACTTTGCATTCAATATCCACTATTTCATTTTTTTTTTTAAAGAACAAAGAAAAATTACCCGTCATTCAGTACAAAGAAACGGATTTTTTAGTTTTGTTTTCAATACAAGACTTTACTTATATAAATATAATAAAATATTCCTTCGGTTCTTATTTTCTGATAGCCGATGACAGTGTTCTGAATAAGTAAAATAAATTTTCTATTTTTTCAGTGCACTTTTACAGTGAACGTAAAAAAATTTTTAAAAAATTTAATGTCCTTTTTTACGTATCAGTAATCCAGGTTCTTATATTTTTAACTTTTTAGTTTTGCAGACACACAACATTTTTACGACGTAACGGTGACTGGGTAATGAAGATAAAAAAATTCACATGACAATCGTACGACACAATAGTATACCGTAGGCGTATGTGGTCTTCGGTATATCCACGCCATAAGTTTACTTGCATGTCACTTATCGACGCATGCATGTACAATTATCCACTCATTTTCAACCGTCTGGTTATCCAATTTTCATACTCGCTTGTATTTAAAATAAAAATTAACGGACAAGTGCATACTCACGTACGCGATAATTGGGCTAAGGACATTTTTATATATTTTCTAGTTTACTATTAAATTCCTCAAGGTTACTTTTTAATTTTTTTTTAATCAATCGCCCATGAGTGGAAAATATTTAACGTTATTTCAATTTACAGAATGTCGATAGCGTGTAAAATAAAATAAATTAGGTGAAATTAAAAATTTACTGTATTGAGTGAGAGTATAAAATGTCTATGATCAATCTCGAGCACGTATCATCAGAGCAATTTACTCGGTACGCCACTCAAGTGTTACTTTAAAGTAAATTACGAGGAGTACTCTTATAAACTACTAATACAATTTATTTTATAAACGTCAGTTCTTAATATTATTATTTATCTAATTCCATAAAATTTCATCCTTCAACAGAAAAAAAAAAAACACATGCTACGGATTGCTCATTAAACGCTCTAATTATTTAGAATAAAATAAGTGATTTTCCAACGCCCATAATTTTTTAAAAAAGTTTTTTGTTGCTGACTATTACACAGAAAAAAAAAATTTATTGGCGCAAGAAATATTTTGTATTATGAATTGAAGACAAAAATTTTTCTTGTTCCAAGAAAATTTTTTCTCACCCCAAGAAAATTTTTGTTTCCACTTTATACAAAAAATTTCTTGGGTCAAGTAAAAATTTTTTGTGCCGAGAAATCCTTTTTTCTGTGTAACCAAAAAAAAACTAGTACCGTAATGGCTGTGATAATCCGCGGAAACGCAGGGTATAAATAATCCGAGCTATCAGTTTTTATTTTCATCTTGATATTCGTGCAGCAAAGATGCGAGTTATGGTATGCGTTGCGTAAGAGACGGTTACGAGAGGACAGGAGGACGCTAGTAACCTTGAAAACTCGTCGTAAAATATTGCGTGTACACATATGTATGTTGATATCTATATAAATATGTACACGGTACCAATACTCGTACTCATACTTGTATACATGTATGTAAATTTACGATACGAGAGACAACATACAACTTGCCTCTCTATTCCCTTCACTCAACACACATATGATGTGACCCTGTGTTACTAAACACAAATTCTATTTCATAAACTGTTTTTTATTTTTCAAACCCATATTTTCGATTTGACGTGACGTCATAATAAGAATTGTTCATTGTCATGAAATTTTTAAATGTCAGTGGACGAAATCAATTTTTTTTTATTGTTCATTTTATTACTCAGCAATAAAATAATTTTTTTTAGGATAAAAAATGGAGTAAAAAAAAATGGATAATTTTTTTTTAAGTAAAGAATAAAATGAGCTGATAATAAATAGTTAGATAAGTTGTGATATGTAAAGATAAATTGTTAAATAGTGTAATGTATGTGGAATAAAGTATAAAGAAGTAAAGGTGTGTAGTACTATACGAGAGAGCGAGAAAGTTTAAGTTACGTTACGAGTAGCTGAGTATGAGTACGACTACGAGTACGAGTATGAGTATGAGTTTGGCCGCGGCGGAGTTAAGTGCTGTGGAAGAGACCGCTCGTCAGTGTGCCTTAACGCGCAGACTCGCGAACACGCGTCTCCGATTCCAAATTTACGTTTTTACATTGCGCGCAGGTACAAACATTATCATAATACATGTACTTTTTTTATTTCATTTTACACCCAATAACACCGCCGCTGATACCCCTCTCCTACCGAACAAGTGTTTGCAATCATTGTAATTTTAATCTTAATTTGCATACTTAATCCGTCCGTATTGTCTATTTCTCAAATGTTAGATGCTGATACGCAAGTCGCCTATTTTTTAAAACAACTGTGTCAAATTTTAAATCAATCAAGCAGTGACGTGAATTTCAATAGCAATGTGATATATTTTTTATTTATTACCAAAATTTAAAAATGGTTATTACCCATAACAAGTGATTTAAATAATAATATTAGTGTTCGTTATCGATGGGTTAGTTGGCCAGGTATAATTTAAAAGTAAGAGTAAAAATAATAAAATAGAACGGCTGTAAGTTTTTGGTCGAAGAAAGAAAAATAGATGCAAGTTGTAACTAAGGATAGAGAAGTTGTGATCAATAACCTGGGTACATACACTGTACATATTTGTACGATACTGCATACGTCGCTAAATGTATGTATTATATGTATATGTATGTATATATAATAAAGAGTAGGAGGCGAAGGAGGTGAGGAAGAAACGAGCGAAGGGAAATTGTGAGGAAGGAAGGCGCGTACGACTCCTGTATAATATTTTATCTCTCTCGCCATTTGGTGTTTCGTATCGGGCTTACCTGCACGACCTACATACCACAATATATATGTTGTTGGTGTAGTATATTTTATATTGTATATACATGTATGTATGTGTATATATGTGTATATGTAGACAAGTTGAGTTGTTATGCCGGTAAAAAGGACGAAGCCGAGTCTCACGGGGTAAACAAGGGATGAGGCAGGAATGAGAAAGCAGTTAAATTTTTACAACTTGTTATCATTGGACTACAGATCTTCGATTGATAATCTTGGACCATGAGAGTCAATGGAGAGTTCGGAGGGATTTTTTTTTATGACTGGAGATTCATAAGGACGAAGATGTGCGTAAGCGTGAGGATAATCGGTAATAGAAACCGATAGTTTATTTTAGGTGGTTGGATACTGAGCTGGCTGATTGCTGACAATGAGTAGGGATTCTGTTGTTTGAGGAAGTCTGGATGTGAAAGTAAAGATTGTGGATTGAGTGAAGATAAATGGTAAGAACCCTCCCGGAAGATAGTACGCGAAAAGAAGTTACCGGTACACAAAGTTGAATTATTTTTAGCAAGTTACCTGGCTGTTAAGCTAAACCGGTTTTTGTATATTGTATATCCTGGAAGAACAAGAATAAAAAGAAATAGAAGAAGAAGAATAAGAAGAAGAAGAAGAAGAAGAAGAAGAAGCAAAGAGTCTGCAGATATCTTTCGTGGGCTCATGTGTTAGATCCTCAAAAAAGGATATTTGGAATCGCTGGAGGACTCACAGACAGAAGTCTTTTTGTTTTGTCGATCGTTAAAATCGAAAGTCCATCGTAAAAATTCCTACCATAGTCTGAGTAGACATAGAGAAGAAGGCGAGAGAGAATGATAAATAATTTTTGATAATCGGTAGCTTGATTTTTAAGTAAAAGAGGCTCTGTGATAACGCAGGAATTTATGTGCGTCAGGTGGTTTATCAAATGTTTTTTTATCGCTTGCACAACTGAGTAAATAGGAAGTACACTCACTCATATGTTACTTTTGATAGACATTTAAAATTTATCTGTGCGTTATTCGCCGTAAGCTAAATTTTATAATGACAGTGGTATTGTCCGATAAGAAATATTAAAAAATATCGAATAGATATACTGAAATATAAAGTAACAATATTGCCAGATAGTTAGATTCTGAAGACAGTCGATACAAGTCTTGGTAATAGTATTTATTATATGGTGTAATGGAAGATTGCGGTGCCCGTTGGCGAGGTCGGTAAAGAGAAAGTTTTCTATTTTGATCTTTACTAGGCATCAGGCTGCTAACCACTGGTTTTTACTACAGGAAATAATCACCTGGTTTTTTAAAGGCTTCTATTAATTATTTACTGCGTACTAATGAACGAATTGATAAATGTTTAAATAAAAATAAATAGAGTAAATATTATCGGAAGATCGAAGTCTTGTAAAGAGAGAGAAAGACAGAAATAATTGAGGACAACGGTATGAAGAATGGCGGATACGAGAAACCGTCAAGGTGTGCGCGGGATCGCTGCCACTACGACCGATCCCAGAAGAGGAAAACATCGCGCGTTGGCAGCTCGCGGGGCCGCGGGTGCTCTGGTCCTGGGTATTCTCGCGGTTGTCCTGCAATCTGCGGCAACGGCAACTCCGATGTGGGGCTACTTCACCAGTCCTGACCGTGAGTTGCTTTTTTATTCTTCAATCCCTATTATTTACTTATTTATTATTATTGTTATTGTTATTATTAACCAGCTGGGATCCAGCCCGTTAGAAATGACTTGACATTTAAATCAAATTTATTATCGTTACGGCTATGAGTCGCGTATTTATTTTCGAAAACAACAGACAATTATTTTATCTTGATGCTGATATTGACCTTTATGACGTCCGATAATAAATATGTTATTGTTATGATTTTCTTTTTAATTTAAGTCACCGATCTCTGGGTATTATTATCAACTTTTATCTTTTTTCTGCAATTGTTGCAAGGACGTGATTTAATTCTACTTGTGCAATTGCGTAATTTAAAATGCGAGATGATTAATTGTGTAATGGGTTATGAGTTAGATAAGTCTTAGAAATTTTTATTTTATGACTAGAAAATTTAATTACATTTAAAACAAGGTCAGGATGATAACTTTTCATTGTCTATTTATTTTGTATTAAAATTTTCAATTTTCTCTTATCGGATAATTTGAGGTTTGTAATTAAAATTAAATATCAGCACGAAAACTTGTTTGGCTTCAGACGCATTTTTGCCGCTAATTTAAAATTTAAAAAATTCCTTTTATTGAATTATTGGTAAAAAAAATTTTCCGCATTTTTATAGAATAAAAAATTTTCTTTTTTTTTTTTAAATTCCATACTGCGGGTGAAGTGGTCGGAGTTAAAAATAGTATCGATAATAAAACACAAGCAAAGCCTTGGATTTTTTTATTCATTAAAATATAAATTAACTTGAAACTGCAGACGGACATAGAATAGAATTTATCAGCACAATAAATTAAATGAATTGAATAAAATAAAATAAAATAAAATAATAATAATTCTATTATGTATTATCATTATTATTATTTGTTTTTTGACGTCACTGGTATTAACAAAAAGAAACGATTCTTTGTTGCGGTAAAAAAAGTTTGCGTTCACCTAGAGCAGAAACATTGACGAGACGATTTTTATCATATCATGCCCCACAAGAGATACATATATTAAACATGAAAACAAAAATGAAAAAAAAACACCGGAAATAACGTTTGACCTACTTAGCGGTCTGCTCTTTTTTTATCGTTATTATACACCGTGAGTTTACTTAATTAATTTTCTTATACATTTACGACAAACTATTATATTTATATTTTTATATTTATGTGTATAATCCATTATTATTATTATTATTATTTTTGCTATTTTTATTACGCTATTATAGCTGTAGGATGTTATGAAGATCCCTGTTGGGTGATTCAGTTGCCACCATCGTGATCATCTTTCCCTTTTCCTTATATTTCTTATTTTCTAGATTTTATTATATTTCTCAACGATACTTTGTCGTCATCCCATGAGATATCTATACGTGTCATCTTTTTTTTTCTTTTTCCTCATCATATTTTATTTTAATAATCTATTATTTTTTTTTAAATTTATTTTCCCGCTAAAATTGTTGGCCTTCATATTTTTATTTCTAATTCATAAAAAAAAAAAAAAAAAAAATTAAATAATAATCATAATTTTTATATGTGTGAATGTAGCAGATCAGAAAAATTTTAAATTATTAATAAATGGAATAAATAATTAATAAAATAAAATTTAAAAAAAATGCGCATTTGCAAAATTTTGAAATTAATAAGTACATTTTATATATATATTATTTTTTAAATTATTTACTCTATTTATTAATAGTTTTAAATTTGTCTGATGTCTTCTACATTCACACTCATATTTTAAACTATAAATAAATAGAGTAAATAATTTAAAAAAAAATATTTATGAAAAATGCACTTATTGATTTCAAAATTTTGCAAATGTCCATTTTTTTTTAATTTTATTTTATTAATTATTTACTCCATTTATTAATAATTTTTAATTTTTCTGATGTCTGCTAAATTCACACTCATAATTTTTTTTATAAAAAAATTTCGTGACTGCAATTATTTTTAAAAATCAAATTTGGTATCAATTTAAAATTTAATCCTCCGAATGTCATGAAAATTTTTATTATGACAAAATAAATTTCTCAACAACAACAAAAATATTAGTAATAATTTTACACTTAATTATAATTGATAATTAAATAACTTTTTTCTTTACTTTAATATTCCACGAATGAGCTAAAGAAAAATGATGACTAAGTTCGAAAAAATATATAGTCATGAATATATTATTCATGTGTCATACAAGAACAATACTTTCTATTATACAAAAAATTTTTTTTTTTTTTACCGTCAACAAATTATCTTACTATCAATGAGTAAATAATTATTTATAAATTTATTTATTTATACTACAGGATTTATAAAACTTGACAGTAGTCAAGTAGACGGTGAAGCAGACAGTAAAGTAAAATAAATAAAAAAATTTCATTGACTGCAGGTATTTTACTACCTGATGTTTTACGAGTGAAAAGAGTAAAATAATGTCTTAGGTAATAAGTCCGGGTGTTGTAGTTGTATGAGAGAAGTAAGTAGATAGTCTAACAGGTGTTGCGAGGTGTACTGTTACGCATCCACAGTTAACGGGGCTTCCTACACTCCACTCTCTGTGTACGAAAGCTGAATTAAATATAATTGATTACTCCGAGCGGTCGCGAGAAGAGCAAATAAATAGTATACCCGAGGAAAAGCAAAAGGAAAAGGAAAATACTGATAAAAAGATATAATCACCCAATAAATACATTCTTTTTTATTTCCTTATATTGCTGTCCTGATGGTTTTGTTGCTGTGGAGGCGGGTGTTCACTTTTATTTATTACTATTGAGCTGTTCAACGCTAATTAGTGTTTTCACTCATTAGAGCTCTTCAAAAAAAAAAATTATTATTTTTAAATACTTTTTTAATTACCCCAGGTAAAAAAGTTTCAATTATTTGAAAAATTATGAATTATCCGACAAAAAGTTACCGAAAAAGGCTGAGGTGATAAATTATAAGGCCGAAAATTTTCTAGGCCGACTACTAGGACCAAAAATGCCCGAAAATTAAAAAATTTTAAAGTTCTATGGTTTTATTTGAAATTTTCTGTTTATTAAAAATAACAAAATTTCGGTGAATTTTCAGTCAACTTTGGGCTTTTTCCAATAAAATTCTACGATTTTACCATAATTTCGGGCAGGCTTAGCCTTTTCGGTAAAATATTCTATCTGGATCAATTGGTAAAAATATATTTTAGTTTTAATTAAAATATAATTATAATTCAGATTAAATTAGCGACAGAAATATATATTAAAATCAGATAAAATGAAAGTTATACAGTAATGCTGTACAGGTAATTCAAGTATTCTCGTGTTACACTCATCGTCCCACGACCAAAAACACATTTGCGGTGTGTTGGTTCACATGTGAATTATAAAGAATAATAAAAAGAATAAAAAATATAAAAACCTGGAGAGAGATAGAGAGTACCGCTATACACGCAGGGCCAACGAGTTGTCGAGAGTCCGTGATGTGAGTGCAACGGCCTTTTGGGAATACTTATACAAATACTTATACTGTACATATAATACAGCACGTCTTACATCTATACAAACAAAATATATCTGCAGATTTAACACTCGTAGCTGGCACCCATATTGTCCCCGTCAGCGAAACAAAACCTCTAACGAATAGAATAAAATATAATTCAATAGTCAAAAGAATATTTTTCACCCATAGCTTTATTGTGTGTTTACCTGAATGCAAGTGAGTGTTGGTAAAGCTATAGCCGGAAGTGGTTTAGCCGATTCGCGATAAGATTATGTATTTATTATTTAAAATCTTCATTGTTAATTAATTATTTAACAATTGCTTCGTTTATTTTTTATTGCGTCGTTAGTTTTTATTTTACTATGTATTATTAAAATATGTAACTACGTATTGTTGTTTGTGTTACTTCACCTGCATTGTGTTGTTCGATTGCATTGCACGCGTCATCAATCGAGCATTCCTCGATGTTTGCATTCTTCCACACAGATGTTTACTGCATACAAATTATATGAGACATTATTATATTTGTAGAAGTTTTTTAAATATTTTATACAGAAATATGGCAGACCTTGAAGCCTCAATTGACACCTGGCCCTTTGTACCCAAGAAAAAAATTTTATCACATCATTTAGTTTTTTCATAAAAAAAAATGAACGAATTATTTTTTGTCGCGATAGTCCGAGACCGGGACTCGAACTCGGGTCGCTCGGGTTACTCGGGTCGCGCGAAGGCGCTCGGCCACGTAATAAAACTTATGTTAAACTTCCCTTTCTATTCTCACTCGAGGATGTTAATCGGTTAATTACATAAGAGGCTCGTAGCTCTGAAGGAATTTCCAGTTTCCCAGGGTCTTGCAGCAGCATCATCTTGTCTTTTATATAAAAGGGATCGTGCAAAGGTGCAAGGAAGTTGTAACAAACGAGTTAAAGTTGAGGTAAGGCCGGGTAAGAGGATGTTGCTCAGAGGTTGCCTCGGTCGGGTAAAATGCGTCAGGGTCAATAATAGTATCAAGGATATTACGCTCGAGGATAATTATCCTGCTAGACGTGAGCTTAACTAGAAATGCAGTCAACGGTGAAGGAGAGGATCTTGAAGCTTCTATAACAAGTTTCAGAGCATAGACACCGTGAAATCATTTGTATTACCCGGTCTGTATCATCTCGCAGTCCAATCAATTTTCTGTAAACGTAAACATATATTTAATAACATAATATTTCAAATCATCAAATTTGTTATATACTTTTAAATTTTGTTGCTGTAAATACCTTCTGCCTTATAATTTATATCATTAAATAAATACGTCTGTTTGAAACTGATACCTGCTTTTAAATAATTATATTACTTTTGTATTCAATTTCAAATTCATTTAATCTGTAATTAGACGTTTAATCGGCTAATGTATAACGGTATTCATTAAGTCCTCTGGACTATTCTGGTCTAATTATCCCAGTTTACTCTTCATTTGTTATTCGATCTTAAGATTTTTTTCTGGATTGTCGCCTGCATGCATCCTCTGTTCTCTATCCCTTTTTACTTCTTTTGTTGCGATAAGTACTTTGTTTAATTACAAACTCTACTAATTACCCTGACTTTGATCATCAATTTATCTATTTTATTTTTTATGTTGAAACTATTTTTTATCAGTAATTTATTTTTTTTCCCAATTAGAAGAACATTTTTTTTTCAAGTGATTAAGGAGACTAATCTCGGTAATAAAAAGAACCTGAAAAAAACGAGCTATTAAGTAGAATTTTTTTTATCCATAATGTTTAGTTATGGAGTCAGGGGATGGGAGAATCAGATAAAAAATGGAAATAATTAGAAATTATTAAAAATTCTTTTTCACTCTTGCCAATTTTCAGTTGTGACCATGGACTAAAAAATGAGAAATTGATTTTGAAAGTAATTGTTATAAACAAAAGTAATGAATAGGGACAAGATTTTTGCCTTATTTTTGAAATGAGTAGTTCAAATTTTTGATATTACGGGGAAAATATCGGTCTTAGTAAAAAAGTTTTCGAACAAAAGTTGTAGGAAATTTAATTTTATTAAAAAAATGTCTCTTGTGATTTTCTTATACGATCAATATTTTCACCATAATTTAAAAATTAAGATTCATAATGAAAGATTCGAAATTTTGTTAATTATGAAAATCTTAATTTTTAAATTACAGCTTTCTTATTAGCCCTAAGAGAAAATTATAAGAGATATTTTTTTTAGAAAATTAAATTTCCTACAACTTTTGTTTGAAAACTTTTTTAATACGACCAATATTTTCACCGTAATTCTAAAATTAAGATTCATAATGAATGATTCAAAAATTGGTTAATTATAAAAACCTTAATTTTAAAATTACGGCTTTGTTATTAGCCCTAGGAGAAAATTATAAGAGATATTTTTTTTAGAAAATTAAATTTCCTACAACTTTTGTTTGAAAACTTTTTTAATACGACCATTATTTTCCCCGTAACATGAAAAATTTCACACCTCTAATTATTAATTATTTTTAAATTAATGCAAAAATCCTGGCCCTAGTAATGAATATTCACTTCTATGTGCTAGGGTTCTTCCAAAAGACTTGTCTCATACTTCCGAGACCTTCAACCATCCAACAGAGTCCCAATTGTGGTCAGGATGGTCGTCGAAGACTTTCTATAGAAAATCGATCGAAAATCTAGACCCAGGTCTCAGTATAGGGAAAGAAAAATTTTTTCCTTTCATATTCGAGTGAAAAAAATTAACTGTAGCCAAAATCAAGTTAACAAAGTCAAATGCCAGTCAAAAAAATAATAGCAGTCAAGTCAATTAGGTCAAAAAAAGTCCAATAATAAAAAATGTCAAAATCAAGTTATTTTTCATACTCTATCCAACTCTTGCGCTTGACATTTACCAATTACACACAATAGCTGCATATAATTAAATCTTAGTAGCATGGATGATAATAATAATGATCTCGAGGAAGTTTAAGTGAAGCTACTGTGTGAGTCAAGTTTACAGGTCAAAGTAGTAGATATCTCACGGGCAATAATAAAACCCGTGAGAAAATTCATAATTTAATAATGAAAATAAATAAAACAAAACCGGAACTTAAATGTTGTCTATAAAGATAGTAAATGCCACGATGAATTCACCCGTCAGCTATTGTGTTTACTGCGAGATTGTTTATATTTTTAAATTATCATTATAATTATTTATTTATGAAAGATTTGCGAGTGGCTGGAGCTTATTAATATTTTGAAAAATTTAATTATAAAAAATTTCGAATAACAGTAATTTAAAAGCCTATTATTTAACTATTATTCGAATTAAACTCGTAAATTGTTTTATATTTCGCAAGACCTGTGTATATAAATATAGCAAGTAAGAGAGGCTTGCGTGTTTAATTTATCTGTAATGTCAGAGTATGCCAGCAGGATGTCATGTCGATAATAGCTCTCATTTAACATAGATCAGGTCCATTTTAAAATGACCCACTCGTTAGACCGTTTACTCTACTGGCTGGCTCTCGCTGTAAGCACATTTTATTTTCATTATTATCTAATAACAATAATCATTTATTCAAAATACAAATAACACAAATTACATCCTCTTTTATTAACTTTTTACCTCCAACGTTGCCGACACTAACCAATTTATCTACTCTAATGTCCATTTAAAATTAATGAAACACAATTTAATTTAAAAAAAAATAACTGTTAACTTTCCATTAACCAGATGGTTAATTTTTACAAACAGCTACCAGTTAAAAAAAAAAGTTGCCTACATTTAGAAAATTTACAAGGGAATGCTCCAATAATTTGGATTTTAAAATAAAAGTTTTTTAAATCTTATGGGTCATCTTTAAAGTCCACCCACCGAGACGTCAAATTACTTTCATTTGGGCTAAATTTTTTTCCGGGATTTAAATAAATAAATAAATGAAAGTTTGAGAAAAGGAAAAAATTTGTTTATAAAAAATGAGTGAATAATTTGTAATAAGAAAATGCCTATAGGTAAAATCCTGTGGGATAAATTACTCTGTCCAGTTGATATATACGCTCTAGTGAGTTTGTGTTCCGGGTGGTGTCCACCGGAAGCACTGTCGGCTCACCTCTATACATTATAAATAAATACTCGTCTTTTATCCCATCTCTGTTTTTTTTTTAAAACCATCCCTTTTTAACCGCAAGTATAAATATGTAGTTCCATTACTAAATCACGGTTTCGTTTTCATCAATGAAAATTTTTTATTTCTTATGTAATGATCAGCAAAACCGATCCCAGATGATGATTATTATTATGGGCGAATGTCCATCCCAGGTCTTTACTTTGTTATCATTTTTAATCGACGTGAAAAATTTATTGAATAATAAATTTAAAGATATTTGTTATTATACTTGAGCCGATTGAGTGGCAAGAGCTGAGGAAGAAATAACAATAAAAAAAAATAGTTACTGCAAGAGCACAGGCGTTGCACTTGATCTCACTCGAATGAGCAATAAAATAAAAGTATAAAATAAAAAGGTTTTCCATTACTTGCATTAGAATGAATTGCCGAGCGCTTAAAACCAAGTACTCGGGCTCTCACGGTTATCGATACAATTACCACAACATTTTACGATTTATGTTTACATATATATATATATGTGAGCCGACTATGAATAGAGCTGTGTTGTAACTGACAAGTATGATAAAATTTATAATATCTAGACGCGTAATAACCATATAGTACACATAACATATAAATATACATTCAACCATATATTTAAATCCCAAGACACAAGACCTTGTATCGTACTTTCATTTACCTAGAAAATTTATATTTTTTTCTTTTTTTTTTCGCTTTGTCATGCTCATAACCATAACAAATATATTTTATTTCATTTATTGTAAGTTTTATTCAACGATATATTTGATTTTTCATTTTTTATCAGCTCGGGTCAAAATATTTGACCGAAATCACGCCAAAATCATTAAATTTCATTAAAAGAGGTCTAAATTTGACCAAAATCACACCAAAGTCGTAAAATTCTATTGGAAAAAGCTGGAAGTCAGCCGAAAACACATAAAAATTTTATTATTCATAACAAATAGACCGAAGTCATAAAAAAGTGGTCGAATTCTATCGGAAAATGCTGAAAACACGTCGAAATCGTACATTTCTATTGAAAAAGGTCTGAATTTGACCGAAATCACATCAAAGTCGTAGAATTCTATTGGAAAAGGCCGAAAGTCAGCCGAAAACACACAAAAAATTCATTATTCTTCACAAATATACCGAAATCACACTAAAGTCGTAGAATTCTATCGGAAAATGCTGAAAACATGTCGAAATCATACAATTCTATCGAAAGAGGCCTGAATTTGACCAAAATCAAACTAAAACCGTCGAATTCTATTAGAAAAGACCGAAAATCAGCCGAAAACACACAAAAATTTTATTATTCTTCACAAATAGGCCGAAAACACACCGAAATTTTATTATTCTAATAAACAAACCGAAAATTAGCTGATAAATGTCATAGAATTTTTTAAAAAATAAAGTTATAGAACTCGGAAAAATTTCCAGCAATATAGAACCGAAAATTTAAGTTTTCGGGCATTTTTAGGTCTAAATTTCATAGTCGGCTAAACTTCGGCCTTGTGTTCACTACTATTAGGGTCTTTTCCCAGCCACTTTTCAGCCGAGAAAAAATTTTACTATTATTTCGGCTTGAAATATTTTCACCTGGGAGTTCCCAACTCATAACAAATGAATATCTTCATTTCCTTTATTAATTTTTATTGTAAAAGTAAAATTACAAACACTAATAATAGCCAATAATCACACACACAGTAATTCAAATAGTAAACAGTAATTTAAAAAATTGCGCGCTGTAATTATTGACTCGCATCTAAAATTTTTCTTTCCGTTAATTATTTCGTCTTTATAAATCAATGTATTTATACAACATCGCATACCATCATGTTATTAAGTATCAGTGGGTATTTATATTGAATACTAGAATAAGCACACCATGTTCTACCTATAACGCAATCGTCATACGATATGTACACATTTAGGTCATCGCGTCCAATCTATCTAACGTACAACCATCAGTGAATTGTAGTTAATAATTATTGGTCAATCTCTATATGTTTTTATTTATATCATAGCTCACCTCGCCTTTTGTTAACATCATCCGCATTGCCGGCTATTTTTTTCATTAATAATTATTTATTAATTACAGCACAATAGTTTGTTTTCTAAAGCCTCTGCTGCTTTTTTTTTTTTATTCTACTGAATGGTTCTATAAAATATAATGGAATAAAATGTGAATTGAATGGTTGGGTAGGATCTATTTGATACACTGGTGGGTTTCCGTCTTACGGTAAATATTCTATAAAATGTTGGCGGTGAATAGAAAAATAAAATATATATATATATATATAAGACGGATGGTAGGTCTTGAATTTTTAAATAATGAGTAATATATCTGTAACAGTTCGTTGACCCAAAGTTTGCGGTCGATTATCCGTAGAATCGATTTGATCAATGGTCAATCGAGTTACCTTTACTCTGCAGCCATTCCACCTTGCGCTTTTTTAAATCAACTCTTTATATTATTTTTATCCTCGAGGCTCGAGCTGAGGCATTATTCTCCAATCCGTTTCTTTTCCTCGGCACTGTACTTGCATTGTGCCCATTGTCTTTTATTTTTGTTCCGGGTCTTATTTCCTTGCAGGAACCTTGATAAGAAAATGAACCAATAAATAATACGCGGGTCATTAAACTGATCGATAAGAATTATTGAATTTTTTATTATCGAGTTCGAGGCTGGAAATTTTAAAGGAAAATAAAATAATTTTTTTTTATTGATAATTTATTTTATCGATTACTTGAATTTATTTAAGATTGTCGCCGGGTAAATAGATGTTATATAACCTGATAAATATGAATATTGAACACGTGTAGTTGTAAATATGGCAATTTATATTCCTTTTTAAAATGGGTACAGGCTAAATAAGATGGGAAATGTTGCACAGGCGGGAAACATAAACGTGACTATCATTCTTTTTATGCTGTCTTTTGAATTTAATGATCATATATAAACCTAGTTTGAAAATATATATAGTCTATTTTTATTTAAAGTTATTTTATAGCTTTTACTCTTACGCAGTGTATTGAAAAATAAAAAAGTTTGATTCTGTAAATTTGTTTGAAATTTTTTATTTCAGTATCTTGGGTTGTAGGTGATTTATGTGACATGTATTCGAAGATGTCTGCGCAATTTACCACCGGAAACGTCTTTCAATTGGATTGATCCATTTGTGAAAATTCGTTTTCCTGATTTCCTTCGCAGATTGCTATTCAACTTTTATTTAAAATTAAATCTTTTGGAGAAAACTTACAATCCCATATTGAAAAAAAAACTACTTTTTTATTTAATTCTGTTTCGATTCTTTATATTTGAAATATGGAACTAATTTCGATACTTGAATTTAAAAATTGCTAATTCAAATTTTTTTTGGTTGAGGTATGAAAGTTTGTGGCAGTTGCAGTAATCAGGGATCCAAAAGCTCAAGTCAGGGTTTAAAAAATTATGATACTGGTTAGCCGACGTCTGATAAGTTTTGAATTTTTTTTCAAAGCAGTAAATTTAAAAAAAAAAATATTTGAAAAAATTGCACTTTTAGTTTTTTAAATTTTCTACATATGCATATTTTTAGTTTTTTTAATTTTTGTAATTCATTTGATGAAAAAAAAATCAGAAAATTTTGAATTCTGGATCATAAAAAATTTGATATGAATGTTAATTATTTATAAAATATGATATATTTATAAAAGTATCAGTATGCGTGATAAATAAAATCAAGAGACAGAATCGATCATCGTGAGAGAAGATAAAAATAAATTGAAATCTCGTCGATCGAGTACGAATATCATATTACACTATCTATGTTCTACTACCGAGTGATTCAATTCGGCTTAAGTTATAAAGTGTAACTTGGAAATGTAGACCGAGCGAATGAATTACTACCTCAATGAACTTGATCGAATGACTTTAAATTAAACTTTATCGATCGGTTTTACTCAAGTGTTACGTGCACTCGCACAAGACTGTAATTCAAACTAAACTCCATATATATAATATATTAAATCGGGCGATAATCAAATTCCCTCTGGAACTCTGGTCATAATCAACTTGCATTTAAAAACCCACTTGTAACAATAAAAAAATTGGAAATTTATCGATCTTTCGTCAATAGTTTGACTGCCAACTAGGTCGTCTCGATGCAAATTTAGTCAACTAGACACTCAGTCTTACAATCGCACCTAAATTTAGTACAACTGATTACTAGTACACATAAATTGTAATCCAATTCTAAAATATATGACATTTATTAAAAGTAAATTTGATTTTTAAAATAATCTGTGGAAAAAAACCGAGAGCTCACATGACACATTGATTACTTTTTTTCTATGACTAGTAATTTTTTTTTAATTATACATACAAGTATTTCCCAAGATATTTATAGACGTGATATTTATATTTTAATAAATTAGAATTTTTATTGCAACGTATAATTTTTTTTTGCAGCTGGAACATCTGCGGAAAAAGGATACTTTGGACCTTGGAGACAATGCAAATTCTTACTTTATAACCGGGAAAAATGCGGCACGGGCGTATCCAAATTTCAGCCAGTCAGTAAGTTTGAAATAATAATTTAAAAAAAGAATTATTTTAATTGCAAATAAGATTATTTAGTAATAAATATATGAATAAATGAATAAATGAATGAACCGTTTAGTGGTGGTCTGGGTCGCTGGAATCGCAGCGGCAATAGCATCTGGACTCCTTGCAATTTTAGTATTACTGGCAGTACTCCAGCTAGCCATGGCCTCTTCGGCGAAGCGAATGGTAATCTCATACAGCACAGCCTTGATCGGCAAAGTTGCACTTGGCACACTGGCCAGTAAGTATTACTTTTTTTTTTTTACTTTTTTTGTCATTAAAATATAACGTCACAAAAAAATTATTTTTATTTGAAATTCTATGGTGTCATGGTAAAGCCGGACCATGTTAGCCACCTAATAGTAATTCAAATAAACAAAAAAAATTATTTCTTGTCCCAATAAATTTTTTCTAGTCCTCAGAAAATTTTTGACGTCAATTTGTGATGCAAAATATTTTTTACGCCAAAAAATTCAGTTTTTCTATGGATGAATTTATGATAAAATTGCTGTCAATTTTACTGCAGCCGTAGTAATTTTTCCATGTGTTTATTTAAATTTTTTTGGGTGGCCAAAGTGGGCCGGCTTTTCTGTGACGCCATAGCATTTGAATATCAATCATATAAATTTCTGATCCACTTTACGAAGAATAAATAAATAAATATCGTACTCGTGTAAATAAAAATCTTATAAAATAAAATAAAATTTAAGCATTTTGTCAAATGTCGCAACAAATCATCAGCGGAGCTTGAAACAATTTTGTAATGTCAAGTCATTAATTTTAATATACAAGCCGAAGCAATCATGAAAATCGTTCCTGCGTAATAATTTTATTACTGAGAAATCTTGAGAGCGGAAATGATGGATTGTTGAGAGCTTAAATAATAAGTACGAGGAAATGCCCACGAAAACAAGAATTAAGAAAGACTAGAAGCCTTGTACTTTTTTTTTTTTTTCCATAGAGTGTCTCATATTTGGTATTAGTATTATTTGACCAGAAACACACAGGAAATAGTAATATATCAAATTTCTTATCATATATATTATTACATATGTAAGTTTATATAGTTCTCTGGTAATTACATTTAAGATTTTTTTTCCCTTCATGTTTACTTTCAAATTCTCGTGGTAAAAATTAAAAATGTTTTTTGTATGAAAGAAAGTTATTCTCTAATTTTTTTTATAATTTATAATTAATTGTCTGAAATTTATCAGACACTAATTTATTTTTTTCGAAATGTTTCATAATTAAAAAAAAATTTTTAAATACAGAAATTTATCATTAGAATTTTTGTTTTTATATGAAGATTAATAATAAATTTTGACAGAATTTCGACAGATTTTTGACAGACTTTCCATTGAGATGACTAATGGATGACCGATAGATTACTGACTGAAAACTGATAAATAATTAATATCAAGTAGTCAAAATTTACAAGCATGAATATCATTGGACTTTAGGTGAACCTTCAGACGCCGTCCAACTTACGGCTTTGAATTTCGTTCAAAAACCACTTGAAAAAAAATTAACAGAAAATATAAAAATTATAGTTACGGCTGCCTAATGGTAAAAAATTTCATTTTTCATTTTTACCTCATTCTTTTTTTTTATAAACTTTTTCGCTGAGCTAAAAAATATCTTTGATATTTACAAAATAAAACAGAATATAAATTACCTTAAGTGAAAATATATGAGTACTTTGAAGTAATTGTTAAGCTTCTTTCTAGCTCTATTATAGCTCCGCTCAGGATTTGCCGGCATTAAATTTTTTTTTCTGTTTACCAGCTCGTAAAATAAATCCTCTTTAAGGCTAACGGGCAATGCCTCTTCCTCCTCATGCGCGATTAATATCAAAGGATATACTATTCAAGTCTCATTGCGTCATTGACAAATAAAATTTCATTGTACGGTCGGACATTAATTCGCTAATTTATTACAGAACAAATAATAACATGTATTTATTTTCACAGCTTGTTTGTCGATAGTTGCTGCGAGTTTATTTGCAATGCAGACTGATGACCGAGCCAATAGTTATATTATTACACGTGGAGAAGCTTTTTATATGCAGGTAATTTAAATATTAAGAGGTTTTTATATTTTATTAATATTTATTGCTCATTTGAATACTTATTTAATTACAAAAGAAAGTTTTTTCAATTTTAAAATCGATTTCATTGTCATTTTAATTTTTTTTTTATCAATCTACCAACGAAAAAGTAGGCGACTTGCGTATTGTGAATAATAATTGTTAATAAAAAGCTTCAGGTTTAAATAATTTTTGAATTTACATAACACTGGGCGACAATGGTAATTTATTTAAAAGGAAAAAAAGTGTTTAGTTTTTTTTTGAATTTTTTTCCTGCTATCTTAAGTGATTGGTTGTAAGTGAAAGAGACTTTCACGAGCGTGAAAATTTCTCAACGGGAATTACTTAAACAATTAGCGGCAAGGATGTTAATGATGAGCTAATGACTCGGGTTTGAATTTTAACACTCAGACGTAGTTGTAACTTTAATTTTAAAATTTACAAACTGACATTTTCTCATTTTAACAGCTTTCTGTTAAATCGTGACAAGTGTGCGGTAATTGGGTCAAAAAGTTTCATATATTTTTATCTTACGTCAGAAATTTGTTTAAATTTAATGAAAATTAATTTTTTTATTTTTTTGATTACTCAGACAAACGCACTTGTTTAATCATTAAGTTTTTAAAATAATAATCACTGAAATAATAATTTAACTGAAAATATTTTTTATTTTAATTTCCAATTACGACCATTACAAATTTATTTTTTTAAAAATTATTTTATGAGTAAATACATTTTTTTTATCCAAATTTGCTTTTTTGAAAAATACACAGAAAAAAAGATTTTCTTGGCGCCAAAAATTTTCGTAATCCTGAAGTTAGTAGACAATTCATAATTTATGAATTTTTCTTTCTTCCAACAAATCAATTAAAAAAAAAAAACTAAAAATATGCACATGTAGGAAATTTAAAAAACTTTAAGTGCAATTTTTCAAAATATTGTTTTTTACAATTTGTCATTTAAAAAAGAAATTCAAAAATTATTAGACGTCAGCTACTTTTACGATCCAGAAGTTAGCAGGCAATTAAAAATTTTCAGATTTTTTTTTCACCAAATGAATTACAAAAATAAAATAAACTAAAAATATGCACATGTAGAAAATCAAAAAAACTATAGGTGCAATTTTTTCAAATATTTTTTTTTTTATGATTTACTGTTTAAAAAAAAAAAATAAAAAATTATTAGACATCGGCTAACTTCAGTATCATCTAATTTTATTATCATAAATTTTTATTCGCCTTAAGAAATTATTTTAATTATGAATTGAAAACCGAAATTTTTTTTTGTATAGTAAGTAATAGTGCACGTACTAAAATTACATTAAGTCTCTAGATTACTGACAGTATGGATAGCATTAGTTTTGCGTAATTTCCGTTTCGCGGATGGTTTATTACGCAGAAGCAAGGTCTTACTTGGTCATGGAGTAAGAGAGCTCAGAGTATAAAAAAAAAAAGTAATAATAATAATAATTATAAATCCATTATTAATTATAATAATGGAGTAGTGGGCGTAGATATGAAAGACTGAATAAAATCTTAGTAAAGCCTCTGAGCAGAGGTTTAATGTAACACCTGGGGGACACTTGCGGATGTTAACGATTCGCAGGTGTCTTTAGTTCATTCGCGATTAGTATGAGAGACGTATATCGAGTAAACGTTAGTCAACAGACTTTTAAAACAATCAGCGACCCCGTTTTAGCTTCAGTCGTCTTTTGAGCTCTTGTTGGAGTTGACTTTTTTCACTAAAAATTTTATTGCTCGGCCATTACATTCTCAAATAAATTTCCTTATGCAAATTTATATAATTGTACACTTGTGCTCTGGGGTTAGATTTTATTTTTATTATTATTATATTAAATAATGAAGTTGTCATGAACAAGAGAACGCGTAATTTGTTGAAAGAGGCTAAAGATGAAGTGAAAATGGAACGACGAAAACAAAAACGTGGAAAGGTATTTTATTTGCTTTAGTAAATTAAACAATAATTATTTATTTCATAAAATATGAAAATTTATCACCGTCAGACCAAGTAAATTTTAGTGATAAAAAAAAAAAGAGTAAATAATTTTTTTCTGCCAATAAAATAATTCTTACACGGAGAGATTAAATTTATTTTTTTAACCCTGCGAGATTTGTTCGGGTGTAAAAAATACCAGCAGTCAATGGGGGTGAAAAGTAAAGTGTTGCTATTAAATTTACACACCACGACTTTTTATTTGTTTTTTTATTCCTGTTATTTATAATAACTTTTGTTTCAGTTGGGCGCAATAGTACTGAATTTCGGCGTCCTTATATCCTCTATTTACGAGGGTATTTATGCCAGGAGAGGAGGAGATCCAACGAAGATACGGGACGTTATTGATGTACGTTCTACGACAATAAATAATCCCGGGTACAGAGAAAATTCCACCAATGGTATGATTCAGATAATTATTTACTAATTATATTATAGCCGAGATAAGGTAACTGTGATGCGAATGCCGTGTAGCTGATTTATTGTTCGGGTAATCAAGCGGAGTTTCAACAAAATATAAAAAATATCAATCAAGTGATGGTATTAGGAGCTAGCAATTGCTTTAGATACTGAGTGCACGAGAGAAATGTCAAGTCTTGTATGACGGAGTATAGGGAGTCTGGTAAATTGCCATGTCTCCATGAATTTACTCACGTTGCACACATACCTAAAGCGGTGCATGAATGAGATTGCACTCTGGAAGCTTTCAGAAACAATTTACCTCAAACAACATTGTTGATGTTTGTAATACATTTTTTTCCTGTTACTCCTCAGCTCCTCGCTGATAATTTAATTTAAATTACTTTTATGTCAATATGCTTGTCGATAGATATTTTTGAGTTACGAAATAACGCAGCGGAAAAATTTCAAGCCAAAAATGCGTACAATGAAATTTTTTTTGAACGGCTGAAATTTCCTCGACAACTAGGACTAAAAATAACCGAAAACTAGACCAAAAAAAGTCCGACTTAATTTATCAGATAATTTTCGGCTTATTTGTTAAGAATAATTAAATTTTAGCGACTTTTGACCTTTTCCAATGACATTCTACGGTTTCGGTGGGATTTCGGTCTATTTGTTTCAGATTAATTAAATTTGAGCGACTTTTCAAATGACTTTTGACCTTTTCCAATAAAATTATACGGTTTCAGGGCAATTTCGGCCTATTTATTGAGACTAGTAAAATTTGAGCGACTTTTTAGATGACTTTAGACCTTTTACAATAAAATTCTACGGTTTCAGGGTAATTTCGGCCTATTTATTGAGACTAGTAAAATTTGAGCGACTTTTCAGATGACTTTTGACCTTTTCCAATAAAATTCTACGGTTTCGGCAGGATTTCGGCCTATTTATTGAGACTAGTAAAATTTGAGCGACTTTTCAGATGACTTTTGACCTTTTCCAATAAAATTCAACGGTTTCGGCAGGATTTCGGCCTATTCATTAAGACTAATTAAATTTTGGCGACTTTTCGGATCACTTTCAGCCTTTTCCAATAAAATTCTACGGCTTTAGTGTGATTTCGGCCTTTTTATTGAAACTTATAAAATTTCGGCATGTTTTCGGGCAAAAATTTTTACTAGGGTTAATTACGATTTTTCTGGTAACAAAATTAGGATTGTAAAATTTTTAATGTAAAAATTTGCATATAAATACTTGAAGTTGATGTTAATTAACAATAATGAACTTTAAAATTAAAGGAATTTCAATGACTGATGCAAGTGGAAAACCTTATGTCGGTGGTGCCAATAATGGATCGATGGTGTCAGTAACAACTTCCGGAAGTGTCGGAAGTGCAGCATCACCACTTCGTAGTTCACTAAAAAAGCCAAAACCTCTGGGGATCCAGAACCCTGGTTTCTCAACCCACAGCCCGACTCTGTCGAGAAACGGCTCCCAGAAAAAAGTACGGATACAAACACATTCAACAGAAGTCTAGGGATACATATATACATATTTATATACATAATTAAACTACTAATTCTAATTAGTAAAGTAATTTCAGACTTATTTTAATTAGCGCTTAATTGTAATTGAGAATTGCAATTATAAGTAATCAAATGTGTTGTGATAGTTATGACTGCACGATTTTTAAAAAACATGTGCACTTTCATGTAATGCGATTCAAATTCTCCCGGCGTCGGAGGATTTCTACGAGCAAGAATGAAGATAGAAAGGGCGCATGATAAAACTAAATATGATATTGTAATTTAAGTTGAATATATTAATTTATATATTCCGTCCAGCCCTTCGTCGGCAGCTAACCGTTAAACGGTATAAAACAGAGATATTTATATACACATATATATTTATATAAATATATATATTTTTTAGTGATTCTCTTAATATATTAAAATATATAAATATAAATAGAGATTAATTATTATTGAATTTTAAATATTTACCGCCACGTTGACAAACGTGTTTAGTGTTCAATGCACAAGTCGTTCATTTATAATTTTATCATTTAGTAGAAGCTTTCTAAGATATATTTTATAGCGGTCATTAAGTCATTAATGTAAAATTTATTGATTATCTATTATTTGTTTTTTGTTACAAAACTTTATCATAAAAGTTGCTCTGTCCGATTATTCACCAGTACTATTTTATTTTTTATTTCTATTGGAAATAGAGCAGGTCTCATTTTTTTTATTTTTATAAAAATAAAATTACTCGAATATTTTGAATTTGTTATTATTATTTTTTTTTTATTTTTAATTATAAATGAGTCATTAAATTAAAAAGACTAAATTATTTAAGTATTCGTTACTCGCAGACGCCATTTTATGTAAGTCGGCCATCTTGTGCACGTCAGCTGCGCAAGTTTCTGCAACTAAATTACGAATTTCCGAGTACTTTAAATTTCTTTTTATGAATATTTATAACAAAAATCTTCTTGGATACTTAGTGTGAGTACTCTGAGTGCTGTAATTAAATGAATTGTCAAAATTATTTAAAAATTAAAATGTAAGGCATCGAGTAACAAAGTGTTCGTACTGGAAAAAATTAGTGAGCACTTACCTGTAATGTGATCATAAAATTCGTCCATTATAATAAATAATAATTATAAAAATATGTATAGAATGTTTTATTATAAATAAATATTTTATTTGTTTCGCTTTAATTAACCGGGCAATTAAAATATATTAATTAATGTAACGCACTTATCCGTCCCTGTACTTGTAATTTGTAAATACGCCCAATCAAATCGCGCAATAATATATCAATATATATCTACATATAAATGTATACGATTTATTTTTTTCTTCACAGATTTATTTCCGAAAGTTAAATAAAAACGGTAATTTTTACCGTAAACTCATCGACGGCTGTTCTTTAGGTCACTAAATATTTTAAAAAATCATCTGTACGACGCATGATTTCGATGTAAATCGATGTAGCAAATCAATACTAAAAAATTTAAACGTAACATTTAAATAAATTATATAACACATGAAGATTTAAGAAACATGAAATCGACTGAGAAAATTGTTAATTTAATAAAAAATAAAAGCCTTTAATTTTTTTGTAAAAAATTAATTATTTTTATTCATTACACATTTTATTAAAAATCGATAGATATAATAATATATAATATATAATATATAGTAATAATAATAATAATAATTAATTAATTAATAATCTCTCTTTGGTACACGATTAAAAAATGACCTCGCCTGGAGGTTTTCATTAAAAAGTTAGAAAGAAAATTTATAAATTTACTTTTCTCATATATATTTATAGACTTAAAAAGCATTCTTAATAATAAAATAAATTATTTCCCTGTTAAATTTAGCAATAAATCTGTTTAAGTTCGTCACAATCGACGACGAGATCAATAAGCATTTATATTTTTATTATTATTTGTTTTCAGGACGGCTGGTTGTCTAAAAAAACATTTAAAACCCGTTAAAAAGACTTGAAAAATTTTTCTTTTTTATTATTAAATTATAAATATCACGATGAAAAATAATAGTCATTATTCAGAAGTAATTTTGCCGATCTTTTGTGGGCGCTGATGATATTATTTCACGTCGTTTCCAAACCGGCGTTACTGAGTTCCGCTGCTGACCCTGAGAGTTGCTGATAGACACCACGGAAGAGCTCGTGGAGACCGAAGTTATTATCGCGGACGGGGATTTGTCCACTAGGCTGTCAGCGTCCGGAATATGCCTCGTCTGATGCCTCGAGTCGGTGTACCTTCTTTTCGTGTACTTTTTACTGTCGCTTGACGATGTCGAAGAGGTAGTCGTTGTTGTTGTTGTTGTCGTTGTTATCGTGCTCGCTCCAGAATTAACTTTTGAATTTTTGTCTTGCGAAATATGCAACATTCTCTCGATGTCCGCAGTTTTGGATCTTTGGCACATTTTGGTAATTAGTCCCGGTGATTTTTTTAAGATGAATTAATTATAAATTAAAATTACCTGAGAACGGCACCACCGATGCTGGTAATACTCGGATTGTAAGCTGGTGAAATGGTCGCTTTGGAGGCTTCTTGACTGACAGAACGTGAAATTTGTCTGACTTCGCTGGAAGTCGTGAATGAGACTCTCTGCAAAACGGCTTGTTGATCAGGAATATAAGAGACAGCGGTTACAGTACTGTCGGGACTTGCTGGTGGTGATGACGCCCAGGATGGGGGCGAACTTGGAGGTTGATCTCCAGACAAAGTAGCCGATGAACCGACGGCACTGTCACTGCCATGCCTACCACCTGTAATGAAAACAATTAATTAATTTTTTTATGAGATAATCTGATAAAAAAAAAATGAATTTCACCTTCGCTGCATCCGGATATTGAACGCTGCCGCTGTTTTCTGGGCGGTACCGACGGCTTGGGCTGCTCTTCAATAAAAGGTATGTCGGGGTCGTCGAGATTAAGAGTGAAAGCCCCGGTCATGGGGATGGTGAGACTGGCGGTGATTATCATCGGAGATGATTTTCGACGGGGGTCCAAAAGGTCTTCGCTGGAGCCGCTGTCGACGCTGTTACTTCTGCCCTCTTCCTTTCGTCGGGAGCCGGGTCGCTTTGGTCGTCGCGGCTTGGGTCCGATGTCTCCGCCGATCCCGGCCATCTGGTGCAGACACTGCTCTCGCGACCAAACTTTCTTGGCGGTCTGCGCAGTTGATATCACGCCTCCAGTAGTCTCTTCGACGGAGAAAGTTTCGGCTTCGCTGCACGGATCCACTTCGTCTACACATTGCCTGTTTAAAAGAAGAAAGTTATTGATGTTTAAATCTTTCACGGGGAATTTATTGATGTTAACATACTCTTCGGCACGTCGTGATAGCGCGAGGTCAAGATCTACTGGGTGGGTATCCATCATATGGAGATAAAGCTCATCAAGTAGCGCAGCTGGTATCGTAAAGAGACTCGCCGAGTTTTCAAGTAATGCGCGAACGACATTAATCACATCTATCCGCTCTTCTGCTCGTTCTACAGACACTTCTGATCTAGCTTGTCCTGGTTTCACGCAATGGAGGATATTCGGTGCAAAAACCTTTTGATGACAATTTAAAACATCAATTAAATTTCTTTAATTTTATTTAGTAATGAATTTTTATTGAAGATTACCGTCGCCAGATTAGTCAAGTCCATTTTGTTCCCGGGAATCCACTCGCCGATCTCGTCCCTGACGTCCTCACTGTTGGAGGCAACTTCGGTTAGAAAATTAAGCAGCGCCCAGAGGGTTTCTCTGTTGGCTGTCGGCAGCAACTGGATTAGGTGCTGGAGCGCTTCTTGCTGTAATCGTCTGTTACGTATTTCTACACACAAAATTAACGCCTAATTCAGTTATTCATTTACATTCATTTGTATTTCTTCATTTTCTTTATTCTTTTTTTAAATTACGATGGCAAATAAGATTTATTGTATTAAGTGTAAGTTGAGGTTGGCTTACTCTGGGTGTGGACGAAGGCTTGATAGAGATCTCGACAGAGCAGTGGGTCGGGTAAATCACGAAAATATTCTTTGAGTAGGGTCGCTACGTCATGAGGACATTGATCGGCATCTATTTTTGCGTCCCGGCCACAATCGAAATTTTCTCTCAGCTAAAACGAGTAAATATTTATTTTATTTCAATTATCAAAAATAATAAAAATATTAATTATTTACTTTATTGAATTACTCACTCCAGTTTAAAAAAATGAAAGCACGAAAAAAAAATTTTTAAGTAATAAAATAGTCAATAAAAAAAACGGCAAAAATTACTCACTTGTCTGACTCGTTTTTTTGACGGCGAAACCCGGAAAATTCCTAGCGTTCTCAATCCCGTGAGCTCGAGATGTTTGATGCATTGTCTAACGATCGCGGGCACTGCATCCCATTCGCCAGGTGGGCCACCTCCGCTGTCACTCAATTCCGGGCCACCAGAATCACTACCAGCAAGTGCTCCTCCTTTAGACGACAGAGATTCACACGAGCCACCCTACAAAATAAAAATTAATTTATTCAAAAATAAAGCATTGAATTATAATTCAATTACTTGGTTATAAAATGAAAACGGTTGCAAAACACGATCTTAATTAATCCGCGTTTTAAAATTAGCGTCTTAGCGGCCCTGTTCTATTAAAAGCTTAGACGATTTAATGACGTCACAGGTGACCAGACTGCGGCGGCTCTCGTCGTTTATGTGACGTTAATGCTCGGTATAATATTATTGTTAAAAGTATATAGCATATATATGTATATATATATAACTAAGCCAGCCGACCACGCCGTCCTTTATTTGGCTCCGCAACCCCAATAATGACGTTAACATTTTCCATCACTTATTATCACATTTTTTTATTTACTTGGCTTTTCCTTTATTTTATCTATCGATCGCCATACATTTACCCACATAAATATATATATATATATATATATATTTTTACACCATTCGTCCACTCGACGGTTTCTGTGCATCGGCGGCGTTAATAAATCTGCTGCTATTTATTCAACACATGATTGATATCTATTTCATTTTTCATATATTTCATGCCATCACTTTCCTATTTAATATTTATTAATATTTTTTTTTTAAACTAGAACATCGATTTATTACACAATATTATTCATATATGTACAATTCATGAATGTTTCATTTGACAGCTGCCAATATTACATTTTCGTAATGATAACGAGTATCTTGCTCTTGTAATAATAAATATATATAATATATATTGATATCGGGATGTGATAGGAAGTATCAAAGTATGATAATAATTTAAAATATAAAGTTTCACCTTAAACTAGACATAGACATTAAAATAAAATCAACAAAGACCCTTTAGAATTTATTAATAGCCGTAAGAGCGCGATAATAAATTATCGAACGTTGAAATGACTAATGGCCTTGCGGAATATAAATATATACATAAATTTTGTATTCTTTAATTCTAAAAAAAAATTTATCAGATAATTATAACTTATGAAATTAATTGCTCTTGACATTTTATGTGATTTAGCTTTTCCGAGATTGGATACTTTTTTTTTTTTTTTAAATAGAGAAAAAATATGTTTCTATTTTTGGAAAGCTTTTAGTTGGGATTTTTAATTAAGTTAACTTAAGTCTGGGAAACGGGCGGATTTATAGAGGATAAATTGTTCATTGATAAATTCTCGTAACTTCATTAGGGGAAATGATTCGACAGTGGGCTAGATAATACAATTTTATTTTTGCGGCGAAATTGTTTGCGGTGATTTATTGGACTGAGGTTATTATAATAGTCATTATTTATTTTTATGTATATATATTGGGGGAAAAAATCATTTATTCTACTTGTGACGTCTTAAGTCGAGTATCGATTGATAAGCCAAATTTCGATAATTAAATGATTTATTATTTTCATAATTTTTCAGTAATTTAATTACCGGCCACTTGTATTTTTTTTTTTTTTTACGAAAGTCGGGAAGTCGAAGATAAAAAATTAATTGAAAATAAACTTCCGGTTATTTTATAAATAAAGAAAAATACTCAAAAGGTTTTTTTGTTAAAAACAAAACCACAAAAGAAAGTTCTCTTTGAAAATTCTTCTTTTCAGTTTTATGCCTTTAAAAATTTACGAGCTGATGCTTTCACTCACTTTATATATTTTTACCACAAAATAATTTTTAAAAAATTTTTCTCTATATATATTTTTAAATACCAATAAATTTAAAAAACTCAAAGCCAATCAAAATATTTAATTTTCAATAATCAAAATATTTTTTTCCCTCAATAAATTTTTTTTTTACTGTCAAATATCAAAGTCATAAATAAATCAAATATTGATATTTTTATAGTAATTAATAAAAATAGAAATAAAAATGAGCCGTAGAATTTTTGAAAACTCCTACGAGCTATAAAAAAAAAAAAAAAAAAATATGACATGTGGGTTGTCCCTAAAAAAATGTCAGTTTCCCTCGGGATTTTGTCTGAAAGTCAATTTCAGTAGCGGCGATATTGCGGTTCGCGGCTGGCAAAAAAATCAGGGAATGGAAGTATTGGAAAAATGTCGCCAAGCAGCCGCAGCCCGTCGTATATTTATTGTTAATAATAAAGTATTAATCGCCTTGAATAATTAAGTGTCGACTGTCGAGTTAGAAATTAGGATTGGCGGCGAGATGATTTTGTAAAATAAAACAATCGACCGACTAGATAAATAAGTTAAGACAGTTATGAGAGTCGGAAAATGTTACTCACCTCATCTGTTTTAGAGGCAGCAGTGGGTGTCTCGATTAGACTAGTAAAGCTAGTTCTACTACCGTGTCTGCTGTTTCTAGATAAGCAGCCGACGTCAGCAACCTCGCCAGCGGCAATTCTAGCCAGTCGGTCGTTCTCTAGGCATTGCGATATTGGAATTCCAAATACAAGACCACCAGTAGAATCTACAATCCAATAATACATCTCCAAATATATATACATATACATTTACATGAATTTAATTTAATATATATAAACTGTGTCATGGTAATTAAATATTTTCATAATTTAATCAATGGTATTTTCCCGTATGAAAATAACAAATATGGTCAAAATATATGATAAATATCAGAAAATATATGCGGCCAATTTAACTATATTTTTTTTATATTAAAAAATATAATATTTATCATACACAAGTCCGTATATATTTAGCATATATATAAAAAATATATACGTCTATCATATATTTCATTTTATATCAAAATTTTATTTTTTTTAAATATAAAAAAAAATATATCAATACAATATATTGTAAGGTAAATGCAGATATATATAGCTCAATATAAAAAATATATGTTACATGTATGGAATTCATATATTTACTACTGTATATAATTTTATATTAAATCGGCCAAAATCTCTGTATGATATTTTATAAAATACAATGCAGTATAACATATATTTTTATGTATAATTTATATATTTTAACCATATATTGTTTTTTCAAACGGGTTGTTTTCAAATTTTTATGATGGAAAAAAATAGTCGCGGGTGCATTAGACGGATCAAAATAATTTTATTACGATTTTGAGAATCATAAAAGACTTAAAAGTTTGAATTATTTATAATGCCATGGCTGCAAACTATTGAATAGACATGTGTGCGTGTGTGTTAACTGACGATATAGAACTCGACGATGTGTCCCTACCTAAATCCGATTATAGAACACGATCTGGGCCATGTAATAAGATTTGAATTGGTCGTTGGTGTATTCGGTGGGTCTAAAAACGATTCGCCTGAGTAGAGTGCGGGTTATGGTGTTGGTTTGTGGGGAGGAGGTGAGTTGAGAGTTTGTTATGTGGAATTGCAGAGGTGGAGATTGAGATGGAGATGAATAGATTGTAATGAATTGCACGAAAATTGTAGCAGAGTGAGTGAACTTTTGGCAGAGATAAGTCGGATGACGTAGTGTAGGGTGTTGAGGAACTTTTTATTCGCACTTGGGTAAATGTGTGTTGAGTGTGTGCTTTATGCAGCTGATGTATTGATTTAAGAAGGGGCCATGCGAAAAATAGAATCTTAGGGTGCGCACCCGGCCACAAGACCGCAAATAAATATGTTATATGCGGAAATATGCAACGCCACTGACTACCCCGTTACTATATTTAGATTTTCAAATTGTGTCTCATACCAATCTTTCATACGTTATTATTTTTTTTTATTTTAACAACTGCTGCTACTACTTAATTTTTATAATTACTATTAATGATTTTATTTAATAATTATTTTTACCAGTTGTTATCAACAATAACTTTCCCAAGGTTGAAAAATTTTAAAGGCCGAAAAAAAGTCCAGGTTGAAATTTAGCCGACGATTAGGCCTAAAAATGCCCGAAAAATTGAAAATTTTTTAAGTTCGATCATTTTATTAAAGAAAAAAAAATACTATGGCTGAAAAAAGGCCGATTCGGTTTGCCGGACAATTTTCGGCCTGTTTATTAACAATAACAAAATTTTGGACTGTTTTTAGCCTTTTCCAATAAAATTATACGGCTTTGTTGTGATTTCAGGCAAATTTAGGCCTCTTTCAATAAAATCGTATAGTTTCGGAGTAATTTAAGCAAAATTTAGCCTTTTCAGCCAAATATTTTACCCGAGGCTTAGAAAAATTTTTAATCGACAATTCATTATTTTTTTTATATATTTATAAAATAAATAAAAAAAAAAAAAATGATACTGAAATCAGCCGATGTCTAATAAGTTTTGAATTTTTTTAAAAATGGTAAATTTGAAAATAAAAATATTTAAGAAAATTGCACCTGTAGTTTTTTTAATTTTCTACGTGTGCATATTTTTATTATTTTTTTTTTTATTAAATTACTGTTAAAAAAAAAGTCAAAAATTTTTAATTGTCTGCTAAGTTGATGATCATAAAAAAAAATTATCTATAGTAACTTTGAAAAAAAAAAAGTTTCTTGTGTAAACAATTGTTAACACACACACGTGTCTTATCAACGTACATTTTTGCGGTCAAGTACCTAATGGATGTAACTAATCTCTAATTGCCAAAAAAGGCGAAGTAGTTATCAAACACCGATAAATTGTCAAAAAATTCTCTTACGTAATTCCAAAATATTAACCAGCAATACCTCTACCCAAATATCAAAATGTAATTTCCCTAAATAATTTTTATCTTGAAAATTGGACTGAAATAAAAAAAAGTCAGTGACAATACTCAATTAAAATTTCGGTTTCTCTCGAATCAAGTGGTTCAAAAAAGCCAAGCGCTTAAATAAAACCAATTTTAGCTTAGACATTTGTTATAGTAATTATTTTAGATGTTACAAAAGTGTGCAATCTCTATTTCTCACCATGAGTATCTTAAAAATAGCATCAGTAGCTATTACTGGGCATCAGTATGCTACACGATTTGTCGCGTACACACAAGCCAACATGATTATGCCAGTACGGAAATAAATAATATTATTTAAAAACTCGGTTATATTTTATTTGTTGCTGGTTAAATTTAAATAGACCAAAGTGTAAATAATAATATAAATAAATATTTACCTTTATCTTTATCCTCTTTCGTTTTATTTTCAAAAAATCCGGTCGTCAGAGCTTTTCTTTTCAACAAATATGCGCGTCGTTTTGGTTTATTTGTCACAGATGCACTTCCTAGTGATTCTAAATTAAAATAATTTATTTAAAAATATATACTATATATATTTAATATAATTTATTAAAATAAAAGCCAATAAATTTACCACTTGGCGGCCTGATGTGAACTCCGAGATTGAGAGCTTGAAGTTTTGCTACGGCGACTCTACAAAGAACTTTTCTTTCAACTTCTGACAGAACTCGCAGAGGTATATCTTGAAGAGTCACTCGGCGACCACTTGTACCAGCCCACGTGCACTTTCCCTTTTATTATTTCAAATTATTTTATTACTTTTTTTAAAAAAATTATACTATACTACGGTAAGAAAATGATGTTTCAAGTTTAGCTAATTTAGATTTTTTAGGCCAAGCAAATTATTCAGTTGTAAAAAAATGTCAGCGGGTTCGTCTGCCATTGGGGCGGAAAAAAAATAACCAAGACAAGTAAATGATCAATTCAGAAGGGAGGAGACTGATCTTCGTGACTGGAGTGCAGATTATAATGGAAAGAGGATAAGTTTAAAGTTAACAATGTCATGGACGATACGTGACTTTAAGCGAACATGTGCCGGTAAAAATATTTTACAGTCTGTTGGAGGAAATGCTGGCAGTTTACCGAGTAATGATGGACAAAAATTTAGATAATAAATACTATAATAATAAATAAAATGTAAATATCGAAATATATGTATATATGTATGCTAAATATAGCAAGTGTGAGTGAACGTAACCGATAACATCGAGGCGTGAAATTCCGCGAGTTTGCAAGCACGTAATTTGTGTGCGTGTGTGTGTGTGTTTGTAAGTAAGTAAGTGTGTAAGTGCTGGCAGTGTAACTATTTTGAGCGGCGTCAGCGAAAATTCAGAGGCCCTAAATTGGTTATCATGCCTCAGACGCTTAACGAGTTTGTCCGAGTAGTCAAGGTCGTTCTTCTTTGATTTTCGAGGTCAGGTGCCCATATTTTTAAAGGGGTGTCAATTAAATATATGAGCTATTTTTATATATATATTTGTTTGTCGATGTTATATTATACCCGGTGAATAACACATTTTGCATAAAATATTTATTGCAGACTGATGTAAGAGGTGGAGCTTTTTATATAAATATTAAAACCGGCGAGACAAAATGCTTTTCAAGAGCAATTGGAATTTATTGTTTTATAAAATTTAATATTTTTCAGCACCACGTGTCCTCGAGGTCGCTTGGGAATATTATTCTGTTTATGTTGAGTGGAAAAATTTGAAAATTAGTGATGACAATATGTAGTAAAAACAAAATGCATTCAAAAATATAAATAATAAATCATTGAATTTTTATGTTAAAAAATTTTCAATACCTGTGGCGTCCATACGGAAGGTTGATTAGCCCTCGAAGTGGATTTACTTCGTGATCTCCAAATTTTTTTAGCCACCAGTCTGCTGCCATGATGAACGACACTGCTGGAGGATTTGCTTTTCTGCATCGCTGCTCCACCTGCGGAATTGGATGAGGTGAGAGCGGGTGAACCGGGGGCGGAGTGGGGTTTGTCCTTGTGAGGATGGGAGCCGTGTAACAGCTGGGACAGGAAGGACTGATGGTGTTTGGGAGTGCTGGGAGGTTCTTCTGATCCGAGACCCGCGTCGATGCTGCTCCTAGAACTGGCATTCCTGCTGACGGGTGAGGTCGTGTCCGCGTCCGAAAAATTGTCACCAGTTTCTGGGGACATTGAGAGCGTTCCCTTGTAAGCGTTGACCCAATTGTCTTCAGTCTGGCAGCCCTTGCTGTTGCCGGAGTCATCGCCGGGTTTGGTGATCTCACCCTTGGCCTTGATGTTCCGTAGATTTCTGTCATAGTTCACGCGCTTGAACCGGTCGGCTTTGTCCGCGTCGATAGATTTTTTTCGCGCCATCCTCAAGTATCGTTTTATTGTGTCACTGACGGAAGGTGAGACGTCATCAATGTCAACACTGCTGCGTCTTCTGGAACTCTTCCCACTGTCTCTTTGACTGGACTCCTCTTTTTCTTTGTCATAAAGCGCATCGAGGACATGTTTGGCTACCGGGTCAGTCTGTACAATGGCGTCGACGGAAATAATTCCTCTTTCAGTACTGGGTCCTTGGACGGCAATAAGTGGAGGCGGAGAAACAAAATCCCTTCTAGCTTTCCAATCACTTCCGGAGTCGGTGCCGTCTTTAGTGAACCTACTGCGTGGATTCCACCAATGCGGGGGCGAGGTATAAGCACCAGTAGTTCTGAGTCCTCGGAATCCTCTTGTGCATCTCAAGTCAAAGTACAGTTTCTCCAGTAATTTTCTGTCCGTTAGAATTCCTGAAATTACGTGCTCGCGGTTGGATGACTTGGCATAGTGGCGACTCAGCGTTTCAACCAGCGATTTGTGGACATAGTCACCTCTATAGGAAAGCATTGAACCGTCTCCAGAGCTATCACGAGATGAATCATTCTGTGAATGTCCGTCTAATTTCCCTTGGGTCATAATCAAATCCAAATGCTGCTGAAGTTTTTCGATTAAACTTTCATAATCAAATGCTTGGTTTCCCGATTTTTGATCATGATTATTTTTATCTTTAGCATCGCCGACCCCAGCTCCAGCTTCGCTTAAAGCAGTAGTACCGATTCCAGATCCCGTTCCAGTTCCAGCTCCAGCACCAGCCTCTGAATGTATATTCAAATATTTCTGTAGCATGTCCGCCAGCGCTTTGGCCTCAGTGTCTTCTACAGGAGCACGACGCCTCGCAACAGGTGTCGAGGGGGTGCTGCCACTTCCACCGGCTCCACTGGACAGCAACCAGTCACGTTTGGTCTTTGAGATATCAAACCGTCCACCCGAAGTCGCTGGATACGATGGCAAACAGCTCTGCCCGACAGAAGAACCACGTGAGTCATCAGCCTCATCAGCAGAACTGGCTTTGGTCCGGCAGCTGCCGCCCTTGACCAGTCTCCGATGTCTGTGGGTGCGAAAGCCCAAAGTCCCAGGATACGAGGACTTGCGCCACAGCAAAAATTTCGGCTCCCTCTGACACACTTCCTGGAAGTATTGTTCTATTTTAGGAATATCCTCAGCGCGATTGTGAGCACCGTCGGGTATCAGACGACGACCAGCGTCCGCCATGTAGCGCCAGGTCTTGCGTGTCAAGAGCCATCGCTCTTTAATGGGCTTACCAGTTCGTTTAGTCCGACGTTCCTTAGACGAAGCCGGCGTCCCGCGGTGGGATGAGCTTGCAGTGTCGCTGCTGTCACGACGCGATCGCCGTTTCCCGCCAACGCCACCGGGACGTTCCGCCATAGCGGCGTCCCTGGTTTTTTTCACAACACGCACCACTTTCGCGGCTATACTTCCGCGAACGCGTAATAAAGATCATTAACAAACGTTAATTTATTTTTTATTTTCTTTTTATCACCAATTATCCGGATGCTTTTCAGTGTCCATGTCAACTGTTTTACTAAATGTCAGGCTCCACAGGATTTCTTCCGACACGTGACATAACCGAAAAATGGGCAGCATAAAAAACTTCAATTGTTTTATATCTTTTTTTTTTTTTTTTTTGTTTTTAATACTATGGAATTTAAAGCGAGATCAGTTTGACGTGAGAGAGAGTGTACGAGCTGAGGCGGGAGAAAATAAAGAGCAAGTCGAAGAGGAAGAAATGAGTAGTGGGAGGAGGAACAGAAGAAGAAACTTAAGCAACGATTCTTGTAAAAATTTCTATTTTTACATCGGGCACCGATCCGATCAACCAAGCGATTCTCGTGTACGTGGCCAAAGCGGGTCGCGGGTGTGGGTGCATTGATGCTCGGAGAGATTAACTGAATTTCTTCAGCCTCTTAAGCTTACTCTAGCTCTTATTTATTATGTATTAATTTATCTATTCAACTGTCCGCGAGACTATTTATCTAGCAATATCGCTGGCTGTTGCCCCACTCAACTCTGTGTACAGTTTTATTTAGAGCACTATCTCATCGGTAAAATGTTGCCTGTGAATTTCTAATCCATGTAATTCCATCGTCACTTGATCGTTAAACTTTATTCTCGACAGTACCTTTCACTCTCAAGACAATTTTTTACGGGCAAAACTCACTCGACAATTACTTTACTTGCATTTCTTTAAAAATTGTATTCATACTTAAACTTTACACTTAATTACTTAAATAAGTAAACGGATTCCAGCAAGTGAACAAACTGCACTCGGACACAGCACTAGTTTTTCCTCCGCGATTACTCAGGAGACCGGGGGTAAAAGTGTCGATTAAAGTCAGGGCGTTGAGGACAACTGGAATAAATTTTAGTTAAAAAATAATAATTTGTTTGAAAGCTCGCTCGCGAGCCGGCAAGGTGGAGGCTGCCCAAGGTACGCGACTACTGCTCTCAGGGCGTCGCGACGTCGTGGACGCTCTGTGTCTAAAAGTGTTCCGACCGCTCTCATCCCTCTTGCCCCGGACCAATGCTCTTACTACAACTCTACACTCTCTGGTCCCCGAAGTCAAGTCAACGCTGTTGCTCTTATGCTTTCCTATTCGCTTCCGATCCAACTCGTAATTTCATTTCAAAAATTATTATTGTCGCAATTCAAAATTATCATTTACGAGAACGAAAACAAATTTTATAAATAAAATTTAAAAAAAAATATTGTAGACAAAATATTTCGAAAGCCTGTGACAACTTTGTGGTAGATGTCATCACTGTAGCAGACGTCTCGCAAGTACTGATGTCTGTTTTAATATACAAGACTTCCTGTCATCTTCTGACATGTTTGAGGCTTTTGGATCTTCATCTCGCCGGCTTTAAATTTTTAATCGAGTCTTCTCACTTTATTATTTTTGTCGTTTTCCACATGACGTCTTGTAAAAAATAGGGGAGGGCTTAGGAAAGGATCAAAATTCATTTTGGGTTTTAAGTTGAATTTAAGTTCACACTTTGATTGATGAATGGATAATTTTTTTTGAGTTCAGAGAATAAGAAATGAGTGAAATAGTGAGAGAAATTTAAAATAAACAAATAAATAATTTTTTTTGGCAAATTATAACAAAGTCTTGGCCTAGATTTAACGAAGGTTCATTCGCACAAGTGGATCATCATCATCATAATCATGATAATCGTGTAAAATGAACCCTTGGGGTCACTGGTGACGTATCTACTTAAATGTGTATTTATAATATTTTGAAATCCGCATTAAATTTTAAATTTTCATCATTATTATTGTTATTATTATATAAATAAAGTTGTTGTAAATTGTGCAAAGTCTCGAGAATAGAGTTATTTAGATTATTCGCTAGGAATTTTGTTACGCAAAGAGTAAAAATATAAAATTGGGGATGTCCGGGGAATTATTCAAGGGATGGTAAAAAATAAAAAAATAAAGACCCTCGAGTTTGATGTGGGTTGAATTAAAGACGTTTAGATAAGGCGACGGTAGACAACACGGCGACCATCAAAAAATTTCGACGTCTTATATTTTTTTTTGAGCCTCGACGGTCGCAATTCTAAAAATATATATTCTGTATATCAACTGATTTTATATTTCATTTTTATTTCTATCACGATATTGTATTTTTATTTCTGCTCAATCACTCAGTTTACGAATTAATGTTTTTTTTTGGCGAAATTATTTTTATAAATAATATTATTAATTATTGTTGATGCTGATTTAAATTTAAAAAACTTTCGTACGCGGATAATATTTTCACCGAGACTCGGGTAATAAATCAAAAATTATTTTTAAAAAACTGTAGTCTAATTTTATTTTGATAGTTGTTATTATTAATGGCCGGGATCAGAAATTAAAAAAAAAAATAAAGAGATAAAATTAATAGGAATCATTGATCTTGGCACGTGTTGCCATTTAATGGGAACACGATTACGCTCATATTAATTTCTCATATTTATTGAAACAATAAAACCCTTCAGTAGTCGATTGTTTAAAAAAAAAAAAAAAAAAATTTCCTTTCTCCATCCCAATAAATTCACGACTCGAAGCACAAATTTAAGAATCAAACTGCCCAATTCTAAAAATATACTTTTTTTTTACCACAGCTGATTTTTTAGTACGCGATCTAAAAATAGTTTGACAATTAACTAAATATAAAAATAAATTCATAATTTTAATTTAACGTCTCGCATGTGTTGGAATTCGATAATAAAAAATAATAAAAATAATCTATAGTGCGGGCGGTAAAAAAAATAATTTTAAAAAATTTATGTCTGTCAGCTAAGTCGAGTTGCGTCAAAATTATTCTAATTAACGGCATCAAAACGCATTTAAAAACTATTAAAATTGCATTAATGTTTACTTAAAATTCTACGAAAAAATGTTTTTTTTTTTTTACATTCCCATAGTTCGCATTGGAAATTTTTTCAGTAATTAAATAAACAGTAAACTATTTTTAAATAAATAAAAATACATTGAAAAATTATTTAAAAATATTTAACGTGACATGACGTTAAAGAACAAGCTCACAATCTGCGCTCTAGTCCCTAAAAAATTCCATTGGAGCTTTCGCGTAAAAATTAAAATTTTAAATGTGACTAAAAAATCTAAATTCACAATAAGTTTACTTGAAAAATATTTAATTGTATAAATAAAAATAAATATTTATACCCAATAAAAATTTATTTTTACGTGATACGGAATTTAGTTAAATGAAAATTTTTTTTTATAGCGGAAAGAAGGTTGTAGAGGATTAAGTCTGACCTCACGACGGATCAATGACGTAAAAGATTTTGGCAATGATGACATTAGTCGTGTATTTTACACGACTTAACTAAAGTCTCGCAATCGTTGGCTCGAAACTATTCGACAACAAGTAAACTACTAAGTCTCTGATTGCTACTGCGACTGAGATTAAGACTGAGACGGCGACCGAGAGTATGTTGACTAGATATTAAAACCAAGTGGAAATTCTTAAGTTTAAAACTTACGAACGGTGTCATCGACTGATCGTTCGGTCGGTTTATTTTAAGCACCGAATAGTTTCAATCCAAAAGTATTTACTTGTTAATGTAAGTAATTGCGATGTGACTTGTTGACAAGAATTAGCTGCAGTCTAAAGCACAATAAAGTTTAACGCGACTCTTTCTCTGATTTTATTGGACAAGAGAACCAGGCGAGACACGAGACAGGAAACCATCGGATTTAAAATAACGCCGGTGGGTGAAGTTAATTAATTGTTTTTATTTTTCTAATCGAACAAATGAAATTTATTTTCTCCAGGTAGTCAGAGCTGGGGCAAAGTGATCCTCGAGGTCCTTTCTTTTAAATCCGACAGATAACTGTCTGGGAAATGGGAGATGGGAAAAGAAAAGAAAATCACGGGAGACTTATGAAACTAATATGTGGAGGGAAAAAGGTGTAAGGTCGGAATTAACTCGGCTAAATAAATATAAAAATTGATGTGCTGAGAGTGTGGTATAATTTTTTTTTCTTCTTTTTTTTTATCGCCCCCGTTGCTGTGGGAATGAATTATCTCGGGCAGAGAAAGCCAACGCGGAAGAAGGTTTATAGAGATAAGGCGCGTGTGTAAGCTCGCCAGAAACGTCTGTCTCGTGGTAACTTTTATAATTCGTATGACTGAAATGCGTCTATTTTTCGACGGACAATTGCGACAGAAATACCACGATACTCCCCCCCAGTTTATTCTCTTCAGCTCACATGATTCTCGGCGGCATACATTGACAACTTTTTTTGCTTACCCGGTTTATTACGAAAATATTATTTTTATTTTTAAAACCTGAATTAATTTACGGATTAAGAATGAGAATAAAAATAATAGTGTGAGGAGAAGAAGGAGAAGAAGAAGAAGAAAATGAGGATACAGAAAAATTGAATGAATTATATTACTTAATAAATATGCATGAGAAAATTTTGACGGAAGAAAAGGCTGAGACTCAGAAATTTTTGTAAACACGCTGGTTTAAATGTCCGTATATTTTTATACAATAGGGATATATTTTTCGGTGTCTTTGTAAAACAACTAGAAATATTGGCAATAAAGCAGACGGAGTGTCCCAGCGTCATTTAATCTTGAGTCTGCGGTCTGCTGTACTGGGACTGATTGCATTTCTACAGCACGTCGGCCACTTTAATTCTCTTTTATTCTTTTCGAGTTTATACATACGATTATATATTTAATATGTTATAAGACGCTAAATTTATTTTTGGTAGTCGCAAAAATACCGCAAGGTCGCTGTGGTGGTCGGGCACAAATCCGCGTTACTGCTGCTGTTTTCGCTTCCTTTTAGTTTTATTTTTTCATCAGCATCTTTATATATTTTTTAAAACCACTTTGGTACATGTGCCGCCATCTCATAACAAATAATCGCAATGAAAATGAATTTTTATCAACAAAACATTTTTTCAAATTTTCCAAATAAAATTATTGCTAAAATTTATTGAAAAAAATTTCTTTTTTTTAGTAGACGTCGCTAAAATATTTCGCATGTCTGACCATACAATGATACGACTACTGAATTTCATAAATTTTCATTTTCTTCCGCCGGTCAGGAAACTACACAGCGCTCAGAGTAATTTTGAATCGTTTACCCGCTAGATGGCGCGACGATCCTAAACTTGGGATTTTTATAAATATCTGCGATATTTTATTTTTTCATAATACTTTTTTTATTTCCCCTATTTCTTGTAATAAATGATAAAAATCAACGGTTTAAATTTTTTGATGCTCCATAAAAAATTTAAATAAATTTATCGCGCCTATAAAATGTTACATAAAAAAATTTTCTAGTATAATTATAAAATAAAATTACTTGTATTAATAAACTAGTCAGACGGTTTAGAAGGCCAGCGATGGAGATTCGCTCCATTATAATCAAAATCCTTCCCCAAGGCCTTTGGCCTCTCGAGAGCTGTCTGCGACTTATATCTATTAGTCCATTTATCTAATGGGTCAGTCTCTACCATTGCATTCTATCGCAAATCCGTATCCTATTTAACAACAATAATCTTGACATCAAATTTCAATCTCAAAGTTTCCGCTGTTCCCTTCCGATACAGGATAATCTTTACCTCCGATAGATTAATACCTTTATTAGCTCCGCAGATCCCAATATCTATAGACATATGTACATATATTTATATACTTAAGAAGGAAACATAGTCGATGGTTATTTACGGATTATGATGGGCGCGCACGCCAGCAGTCTCGCGATATATTATTCAAACCAGTTACTAATATATTTGCTGCTGCCAAATACTATAATACTACATCATATATAAGACTAAAACAAAAACTTGCCAATAATTTAAATTGAGAAAGCGGATTTTTTATGATACTGAACTTAGCCGACGTCTAATAATTTTTGCTTTTTTTTTTAAACAATAAATTATTTGAAAAAAAATATTTGGAAAAATTGCACTTATAGTTTTTTTAATTTTCTACATGTGCATATTTTTAGTTTTTGTTTTTTTGTAATTAATTCGTTGAAAAAAAATTCGAAAATTATTAATTGTCTGCTAACTTCAGGATCATGACTTTTTCTTTTTCATATAAAATTATTGTTTCAAAAATTTATCGCTTCCCCTAAATTTTGAATAAAAAAAAAGTAAATAAATTTTATTATTATATTTTTTTAAGTAACTGTTAAAATAATATTAAACCAACTTCAATGGTAACTTGACTTCCTGTTTGCTTTTATAATTTAATATTCTATACATTAAAATTATATTTAACTCGGTAATAAAAAAAAAATAATGAAAATTTTTCCCAGTTATATTACGTCTTATTATTTGTCTCATATTTGTTATTATTATTTGATAATGATGGTGCAATGATGACGCATGTAAGACTGTAACGTCACTTGTGAAATTTTCCTCGAGACGAGACAAGTCACACTAGCACGCGCGCACGTGTGATTGGCCGAATATTTAACTCGTCCACGTGTGTGATGTCCACATTTAAAGGCGGCACCAACACACATGACGTGAATCATCAAACTCTAATTCGACTGGCACTGGTCCATGTAATGGATCCGCGATCTCGCGGCATACCGACTGTGACATTCGACAGAAATTTTTTTAATTTTTTTATTTTAATTATTTAACTCATTTATTTGTCCTTCATATTTTATTAACCCGTACAATTATTCTTTTAATTAAATCAATAAAAATTAATTTAATTATCGAAAATCCAAATATTCAATTATATTCTTAACTTCATAATTAATTGATTAATTAAATAAAAAATTATTTATTTATTTAAATAAAATGGAGCGAAAAAACTAAATAGGGAACTCCAATCGTGACGAAATGGTTTTAAATATACAACAAGCTCGCCCCGGTTTAATTGCCAAGCAAATACTGTCGATTAGTTGTTAAACTGTACATCCAACCATTAATAATAATAATAATATTAATAATAATAATAATAATACACTGTAAGAAATTTGTGGAGTGAACGCGGATTAAATCCGGAGTAAATACGGAGCAGATGACTGTTTATTTTATTTATTTCCTTGGAGTGAAATTTACTCCAAATTTGAGTGAATGAGGATTTAAATAAAATCCAGATCACGCTGGTAAACGAATTCTTTATTTACTCCATATGCGAAGTGATTTTTTGCTAAAACTCTGAAACTCTGAGTGACGGAGTAAATTTGGATTTAAATAAAAATTCGTAATCACTTTGAATATACTCCCGGTTTTTGACAGCGTAATAATAATAATAAATAATAGTAATAATAATAACGAAGCTTTTGAAACTCCTGTCTTATTGTCGGATATGTCAGCCCCGAAAAACGTATACATCAATCGCTAAAACTATACGGCTATTATTAGCACTTTGTTATTTTCTATCCTCGTTTAAATCCAAGACAAATAGTTAGTTATTCAATCCTGACACCAGCCATTAATTTAATATAATTAATTATTTATGTTTGGTAAACAAACAAATTTATAAACAATATAAATAATATTAATTATTTTATTGTCTCATTATAATTATAATTATAGCACTAAAAATAATTTATGCGGATATCAATCTCCATTTTGTTATTTTCACCTGATGCTACAGACTTTATTTAGACGTGATTCATTAGCCCTTCAGATATTTATAAATTTGTTTCTCAATAGCTAATTATTTTTACTTTTAACTCTACTTTTTTTTACTCCTAGAGTAAAAATATACAAAGGTCGTTGAACTACAAGCAATTACAGTGTCTGTACAGAAGATCAATTAAATTTCATGTACTAAAAGTGTAATTATGGTCAACACAAGACTCAGTACTCTAAATTTTTTTTATAAAAAAAATTTCATAATTTCTGGCACGACCTTTTTAAAAATTACCTCATAAATATGAGGGTTTTTTTATATTAATAAACCGTCATATTTATTTTAAATTTCTCTCATAAAATATTATGATAAATTTTTCATTAATTAATAAAATAAAAATGTAATTAATAATAAAAAGTATTTTACCAATAATATGGTGGTACTTTTCAACAAACTGCGAGGTAGTTTGAATTCCCATGAGTGACAGATCTATAGTCGACGTCCAGGGCATAGATAAAAATCTTTCGCGGGTTACACACGTGGCTCCAGACATTCGTTATGATTTTAATCACCTCACATATTAATTAAAAATTATCAACAATTTGTTTATTTATTAGCTCACACCTCACAACACTGTCACTGTATTCAATAATTTAACCCGTTTTTTAAATAAAAAAAAATAAATAAAAAAAAAAAATGAATAAATTGTCTGACTGGAGTAGTCGCTATACTACTGATGCAGTAAAAAAAAATGTAAATAAAAACACTCGAGGATAAACAAGTTGACAGAATAAATATTCCAACTATCGATTTGAAGGTCGATTCTGGTAAACAAAATACGCGCGAGCCAAATAATTAATATTTTATAACCGGTGGTTATTTATTTTTATAATTAAATGCCAAGTGTGTTTTATTTCATATATCTGTACATATTTAATTAAATAAAATAATGTCCGATTGTTGACATTTAACAATTAATTTAAATCTGAGTTAATCCGCTTAACGTGTACCGGTTAATGATCTTCCTTGCGGCTCATGCCAAGTGCAGTAATTAGTGTACAACATATTTTGTATCAAAGTCTTGCACTTCACTGTTTCCCTGCGCGGATAAATTTTTTTTACACCCGTAAGTGCGCTCGTTTTTTTCTTCCTCGCGATTTATTCCGCGGCCCGGAGGCGTGATTTACGGGTGATTGATGATGGTAGATTTATTTTATTGAGATTTAAACGGGGGTGTGCTACAAGTACGATCCACGATCAACGACTGCCGCGAGGGAGAAAGAGTGGCTGAGCCGTTTAGCATTGGCACCGTGTACTCGTGTGTGCTCGTGGGGGCCTATTTTAAAACCACTGTCCTTCCAACTGGGTGTGAGAGAAAGATAAATTTTAAAATGAGAGACAGAGGCATTGAGTCAAAAGATTAAATGAGATCGACGAGTCTGATCCGTGTTAGTTGATGTACTGATGCTCTGCATCAAATTTAAACAACGTTTTTTTGGCAGGTGTTCTTCCTGTAGTTTTTTTTACCACTAGAACAACTTGCGACACTGCTACAAACTTTTGTTTGTAAATTTGACATCTGATTTAGATCCATGTAATTTTTACCGGCAATTAATTCATTAATTTGATAAAAAAAAAATTAGTTAATTATTTGATTTATTTTTTGTATGAAAAAAGGCATTGAAAATTTTTCGTCGTAAATAAATAATTTAATTTAAATTTTTCTGAGAAAAATCTCTTGGATGATTTAAATTATAAAATATAATCTGTTATCTCAGTAAAAAATTAAAATTCATTGACCGTGATAATCTCTTTCTACGAAAGCGAACAACGAGACTAGTCAGTGAAAAATTTCCATGATGAAAAAAACATCAACAAAGAACTTTTAGTAGTTGACAAAGAATTTTTTGCCGCAAAACATCTCGGAATGTCAGAATGTGAAGAATCACCCGACAATGTCAGCAAAAACACACTCAATTTTTGTGGTATTAAAAAAAATTATTTAAAAATAGTAAAAGTATTATTAACAAATAATGATAATAATAATACTCTAAAGTTTTATTTAAAAGCACAATGATCTTTTGTCGCACAATTAAATAAAAAAGTTTTATAAGCTCTTACGACTAGTAGTCATCGAACCGTTTATAGCATTACTCGGAACGTTGAACAAGGAGTAACCAGACTAAAATCGTTTTATTTAAACTTGTCACTTTTTATTAGTCACACTTCTTCGTAACTAATTCAATTTATCTTATAATTAACCGACATTAATATCACTGTATTTTTTAAAACATAAATACACATGTAATTTAAAAAATCTAATAGACGTCAAAAAATTTTAATCACTTTTTTCTCCAGCCCATTATCTAATCAAATTTAAAAAAAATCTACGTCTGTAAAAATCATCGAATAAATATGAACATGAAGCTCTTAAATCAATCGGACAAGTTACATTATATAAATGTATTCTTTTTTTAATTTTTTTCACACATGACTTCTTTATTACAAACCACCCGCAGTATCTCTCGGGCGTTGCACACCCACAGCACATTTTTCTTTGACTCTCATTCTTCCATTGCTTTCAGACATGTCTCCTCTAACTATACAACATCGTCTGCAATGTTGTCTGTGATCACGGTTCCACGAAGACATTTAATAAATACCCATCAACACCCACACCTTCGGTATCTAATAAACTGTCATATATTATTATATTTATAATTATAATATATTTTATAAATTAATTAATTATTATTTTACTATTTACTATTTACTCGAACTCGAGCAAAAATTTTCTATTTAATTTTGTTAAAAAAAAAAAATTCTGCGCTTTGGGAAATTTATTAGAGAAATTGGGCGGTAATTATTTAATTATGATTTTTGGGTATTATCTGGGGACAATTAGTTGCAGCGACGACATATCATGTCTACTCGCACGTGATTATTTTCTCTTTTCATTTAGTTGGAGGATCGGAATGACGTCGTCATTCTATTTGCGATGCGGTAGACGACAACGATATCTTTAGAGTCTTACGATACATGAATATATGTAAATATATATAAATATTCTGATATGTATATATATATATTTAGGTTTGTAATATATGAATACGTCTGATACTCGTTGAGTTTCGACAGTTTCTAGAAATTTTCTGCATGTAAAAAATTAACATTTTATTTATTTTTATATATATATATATGTATTGTAAGATTATTATTTCAATCTGTTTACAAACTTGTCTGTCTAAAATTTAAAGTGATGCTGATATTCAAAACATGAGATTATAAATTTTTGACAAGGTCATTTTATGGACGAATTCTAAAATAAAATAGCTTTTATTGTCTGTACTTGAATTATTACTTTCGCTATGCTCTCACTTACATTCATCACATTTTTTTTCCGTTTTTTTTTTTAGAAATGTAGAATTAGATATTTTAATTTAAATTGTCGCGAGCTATGAACTCAGTTTGGAGCAAGGCCAGAATAAAAAAATATTCGTGGATATACAATTGATTTATATTTAAAAAAGTTAAAAATTCTAAGTAATTTATAAATATTCATAGTAAGTAAATTTTTTAATTCTTATTCTTGGATAATTAAATTAATTATTTTCAGGAGATTGATTTTTAGATTTCGGATGTCAAAATATAACAGAATTAACTTATTTCTCGAAAAGTTTAATCTTTTAATACTCTGGGATTTAAATTGTCCCGCATAGATTATTACCAATAACTCAACCTGTTTTTCAAGATATAAATATAGGAAATAATGATCGTTATTTACGATTATTGTACTTTTTTTATGCAATGGAAAAATTATTTTGTAAATTTACTGTTTTTAAAAATATATCCAAGCTGCATTTATAAATTTTATTATTACGCATAATTCAAAAATATTTTTTGTCTACAGATAATTTGGATTTTTCCAAGAAAATCGAATGCTCTGAATACTGAACTAAATAAAAATTTTTATTACATAACCGCTTAAAAATAACCTCGATTGTCAAAATTGTTTAAAATTATCCAGTGTTAATTTTTTCGTAGAACTAAACATTAAAAAAAAAAAAAATAAATTGCAATGAACCCTTACGCGATGTGCAATATGTACAACAATTCGTATTCGTACCCTTGTGGCTGCATTAAACCAAATAACAATCAGCTCAGAAATAATTACGAGCCATCAAATAATTTTTCTTACGAATGGAGCCGAATGGGACCGATGGGAGGACTCGTGGAACCAAAACTTATTTACGTACCTCCAGATCCTTCTGCAGACATCGAAATAGAAACAAACATTAGAACTAAAATATCACAGCAACCAGTTAGTAATAAAATTAATTACTGCAATTTTTTAATTAAATAATTAGACTGGGTCAGGGCGTAGTTTTGATACTGACCCGAAATTTTGAGTTCGAAAGTACTCTGGTAACTCCGGGACTTTTCGCATCTTGGGTGTGGGTTCATCTTACCCCAACTAGTTTGCTAACTAATCAATTTACAGATTTTAATAATTAATAGAGCAGCCGAATTTTCAGTTTCAGTATTGGAAAAATTTTTAGTCTCAGTCTTTTTGAAAATTTATAAATAAAATTAATTTTTATTTAGAAACTGGGGATTGTCAATCATATGCGAAATGGATTTTCACCATTACCACCACCAGATTTATTGCGTCGCGTTAATGAAGAACGATTACGCACGACCTATCAATCAGATTTTTGTAACCTGGGTAAGAAATTTTTAAAAAACTAAATTATTAATTTATTTATTTATTGACAATTTAAATTTTTTGCTCAGATAACTATCCACTGATAAGCGATTACAGTAATTGGATCTACAATAGCAATAATAAGGCAAGATTGTCCAACATGCAGAGAAAAGAATCTGAAGAGATGATGGAGTGTCGGCCTGAGCCGAAACCGCCGTATCTCGGCGGCCACCAAATACCCGGGAGAGCTCCCCGCGATTTCAGTTTCGGGGTGCGGGAAAAAAAAACAAACGCTCGCAAGCGCTCGAGTCAGACTAGCGGTCGTCTGTCTCGCGGATCTAAAGATTTTCATAAAAACGGAATAGATAAGTCACAGTTTGATAATCCTAAGAGAAGTTTTGCCGAAAATGAGATAGAAGTCAATTCGAAATTTTATGAAAACACGGCTGCTAATTCGCCGAGACATTCTAGCAACGGTCTAGACGATGAGTTTTCTTATGACAGTGGTAAAAAAAGTAGCTTTGATAATTACGATAATAAGAATGGTGACAATAATAGCAATGATAATAATAACAATAGTATTGATGGTAGTGGGAGTAAAATAAAAAATCTAAATAATGACACTTATGTAAATTTGAATTATTCAAACCGGAAACGGAGGTACACCATAGACTTGGGCAGTGAAAATTTCGATATTAATTTATTGCCACTGCCTTGGATGAGCGAGTATCAGGACACGATAAGCGGAACCGCTGATGAAATTTTGAGAACAAAACTACACTACTACGGAAAATTGCGACTTTTACCAGAACACATCGCTTACAAAAATAAGCAAGCGGACAAGAAAACTAAGGATAAGAAAAAACAAAAATAAAAAAATTACCATGCAAATTATTCAGATAAAATTAAATGTCTACATCATTTCCTGGTTAGTATTGATAGCTCAGCATTCTCAACTTAGTCGCTTATCTAACGGAAGTGATAACACGATGATTTTATATTATCGGTATGAATTGATGTTGTTGTCATTTAGTTTGCAGTCTTCGGTAGTTTCAAAACAAGCATTGGAGTCAAACAAACAAAATATAAAATCTTTCCCGAGGATGTCCGTCAAAGTAATTACTGATGAGGAAATGATGTCTGTTAATTATTTATGGGAGGTGGGAAATTTGAATCCTCTAAAATTAGGGGCTCGGGAGATAAAGTCGCCAGTGTTTGAGATCAGTGAGGGCGGCAGTGAAAATAAATGGCACTTTTTGTTGAGTTTTAACGGGGATTGTTTGTTGATCGATTTGAATTTCCGGTCGTCCTGCAAACGAGGAATCCAGTACAGTTTTTATATCCGGGATAGTGAAGACAAAGTCGGGGATAAAGATAAATTTGAGTGTGTACACAAAGGATGGGGCTCGGGTGATTTTATAACAAGACAGGGGTCGGTGGTCATGAATAAATTTTTTGGCAGCCTTGTAATATTTTGTCAAGTTATTTGTAAACTGAACGTGGACAGAGACGACGAGCTTATGGTGCCCAGGTGTCAGCTGATTGATGAATTGAATTTTTTATTTGGAATTAAAAATAATGAGGTTACGGATAAAGTCAAAGATAATTCGCAAATTGAATTTTTTCATGGAAAAAACTTGGGAGCAGAGATAGACGATAAAAAAAGTTGTGAATATGTGGAAATTGAACTGTCTGCAGATTTACATGACAAAGATATCGATTTACCCGAAAAGTATTTGAAGATCGATAGTTTGAAAGTCATGTGTCAGGATTTTATTTATGAAAACATACATATGTACGATATCATTGACGTTTTCACTGTCGCGGAGACTTCGAATGCTGGTGTTTTGAAAGCGTATGCCATTGAGTTTATTGATAAAAATATTGACCAAGTTCTTGACGCCACATCGTTTGGGGAAATTCAAATTAAAAACCCGCGTCTGGCTGTTACTTTGCTACGAAAAGCCGCAGATAAAGTGAATGAGTTTGGGAAAAAATTGAATACATTTAAAAAATTTCTTCATGTTCACTAAAAACTGGAAATAAATGCGGGTCAATTATTCAGTCTTACAAAAAAATTAATCAGATACTTGAAATATTATCATTGAGTTTTTAAGCAGATAGTGTTTTATAAAAATAGTGTTCATTTGATAACGTCATACATCATAAAAAATTAATCCGATTTTGTAAAAATTTTTCATGTGAATTAAAAATTTATTTGATTACTTTTCTCTATTGTCATTTTCTTTTCATATATGAAATTTTCTATTTACCCGCCATATTTAAATAAATAAAAAAAAAGTTAATTAAAGTAGATGGTGTGGACGTAATTCGTTATTTTTTTACGGCGGAAAATATTTAAAAAAAAGTATTTTTTGATGAAGCGATAGAGCTTCTGCTTACGGAGATCGAAAAAAAAAATTAGCTTGGAGTTTTTATCTGGAATAATCTGACAGAAAAATATTAGTTACGGGCTTAGAGGGGATTCGTGATGTTACTGCCACTCAATTTCCATCCGGGAGAAAAAAAATGCATGAATCGATATTTTCCAATGAAGTCATGCAGCTCCAGTCTATTGAGATGGAAGAGATAATGTAAATTGCGGCTTCAGAAAAATCTGACATGAGGATACGATTGGTTACAAACTGAGAGAGGACTCAAAAATAATTCCTCATGGGTTTTCATATGGATTACAATTATTTTAGGACATTAATTTATTATTTATAATAATTATTTTGGTTTTTAGTTAGTACATGCACATATAGAATGATTTTTTTTTTAAATATTTTAATTCTACATAAAATGTTAAGATTCAAAATTTTGAAATTGAATTTTAATATAAAAACTTGGGTTCAAAATTAAAAACTAGCATTTTTAAGAAAAAAATTCATTTATATATAAAAAGGTGAGGATTAAAATTAAAAATTTGAATTTTTAGGGAAAAAATTAATTTTTAATTCAAAATCTTGGAATAAAAATTAAAAATTTGAATTTTTAGAAAAATTTAATTTTAATTCGAAATCTTGGAATTAAAATTAAAAATTTGAATTTTCAGGGAAAAAATTAATTTTTAATTCAAAATTTTGGGATAAAAATTGAAAATTTGAATTTTGAGGGAAATTAAATTTTAATTCAAAATCTTGGGATAAAAATAAAAAATTTTAATTTTCAGGGAAAAAAATTAGTTTTTAATTCAAAATCTTGGAATAAAAATTAAAAATTTGAATTTTTAGGAAAATTAAATTTTAATTCGAAATCTTGGAATTAAAATTAAAAATTTGAATTTTCAGGGGAAAAATTAATTTTTAATTCAAAATTTTGGGATAAAAATTGAAAATTTGAATTTTGAGGGAAATTAAATTTTAATTCAAAATCTTGGGATAAAAATAAAAAATTTGAATTTTCAGGGAAAAAATTAATTTTTAATTCAAAATTTTGGGATAAAAATTGAAAATTTGAATTTTGAGGAAAATTAAATTTTAATTCAAAATCTTGGGATAAAAATAAAAAATTTGAATTTTCAGGGAAAAAAATTAATTTTTAATTCAAAATTTTGGGATAAAAATTAAAAATTTAAATTTTCAGGGAAAACTTTAATTTTCTAGTCAAAGTCTTAGGATACGAATTTAAAAATTGAATTTAAAAAAAAAAATTTATTCAAAAATCCCATAAATTATAAAGAAAAAAAAAAGTGATATATAAATATATATATATGTATACATCAACTGATAAAGTAGAAATCGATTAAAAACGATAAAAAATGGAGCCTCAACGAAACATTCTACACACGTGCATCGTAATACTGATAATATTATTCAATATATGATATTTCTGTGCATTTCTCTGGATATTTTCAACCCGACTCAATGTTTTCTAACATTTTCTGACAACACAAAAAATCACAGGTAAGTCCACCATCGCACTTAGAGAACTAACTTTTCTGTCAACGTATTATTATTTTTCATTTCCCTCGTGGCTCTAGACATGAGACTTAAAATAAAATTACTAAACATCTGCATCCGTCATAAATGCTCAGACTCAATCAATGATTCCGTTAAAAAAATAAATAACGTCACCAAACGTACCATAAGAATTAAAAAAAGTGCCAAGTCGATCAATACGCCTCTAACCTCAACGACCACCAGCTCCAAAGAATCAGCGGCAAAAAATAATTCATTTAACAATGACAGGAAACTTCATCCAGTAAATAAATTTCCTGGTAAAAAATTAATTAGTGATAAATTTTTTCATGAAAATTTAAATGACCAAAGTCTTTATGATGATCAAATAATTGATAATCATCGATCAAAAAATAAAAACAATGGGAATTTAATTGATAATTCAAAATTATCAAACTCTGAGTACACAGAAAATAATAATGAGGAATTTCGTTTCAATGAATTAAATATGCAAATGTTATCGAAAAATTTGCACAGTCAAATATTTAAAAATACCGCCAAAAATATAAAATTATCAAGCGACAAATTAAAAACACTGAGAGAACAATTAGAAGCATTTGGTATGAAAATAAACGAAAGTTCCAAAATTCCCGCCGCAGAAATAGATCTGCCGCCCTTGGAAGGTGACAGTTTGGAGGAACACTTTCACAATATCGCCTCATCACAAGCCAGACCTTATTTCAAAATCCTCGAGGAGATGGTCAAGACAATTCCCGAGATGCCCAGTAGCTGGAAGCTGCAGGAAGGATGGACCAGGTACGGATTTTTTCAGTAAACGATAGAATTAATTTAAAACATTTTAAATTACAGTATTTTTTTACGGCTTCAGGTACACGAAGGACAAAATAGAGCGGGTGGATTACCCACTAGAAGAGGGTATCATTTTTGACGTCGAGGTCTGCATGAAGGAAGGGCCACTGCCGACACTCGCCACTGCAGTAACTGCCGATGCCTGGTACGCCTGGGTGTCAAAGTCGCTGGTCGATGGCTCGAGTATTCCCGTAGAAAGCAGATCCTTCACGCTGGACATGCTGATACCCATTGAAAGCACCGCTCAGGAGTTCGGTAAGAAGCTGAATGACCACCAGAAGAGACCTAAAATAATAGTAGGCCACAATGTCTGCTATGACAGAGCCAGGATCAAAGAGCAGTACTGGTTGAACTCCACCGGAACGCGTTTTGTTGATACCATGTCGCTGCACGTTGCGGTCAGTGGCATGAACAGTTATCAGAGGACGCTGATGATGAGTAAAAAAGACCCGTTGGATCATGAGGAGTGGCTGAATGTGACTTCGTTGAATAATTTGGCTGATGTGTACAAACTTTACTGCGATAAGAGCCACGAGAAATCAATGAGGGATTTGTTTGTTGAGGGCACGCTGCTGGATGTGCGCGGAGAGTTTGATAAGCTTATGGATTACTGTGCCAAGGATGTAGTTGTGACGCACGAGATACTGCAAAAACTATTTCCGTTATTCAAAGAAAGGTTTCCGCATCCTGTTACGTTCGCGGGGATGCTGGAGCTGGGGATGGCCTACTTGCCGGTCAATACTAATTGGCAGCGTTATATTGAGGAGTCGGAGGCGACTTTTGATGATCTAAACTATGAAGCCAAGGTCAGTTTGGCCAAGCGGGCTGATGAAGTTTGTAAGCTGATGCATGGCGACAAGTACAAGGAGGATCTGTGGATGTGGGACCAGGACTGGAGCACGCAGAGTATCAAAGTGAAGAGCAAGGCGACGAAAAATGTCCCGGTTGAAGATAAAGTCGAGGAGGAGTCGGACTACAAAAAGTATTTGACTGATGGAGAGGACGAGATCGATGAGTTGGAACAAGAGTTCGGATATTTAGATGACACCAAGAAGCTGCTTCCAGTCAAAATGCCGCAGATGCCGGGGTATCCCGCCTGGTACCGCAAGCTCTGCATGAAGGAGAGTGAAGAGAACTGGGCTCCAGGTCCGCAGAATATCAGCACGTCGATGAAGGTCACTCCGAAGCTGCTAAATCTCACGTGGGAAAACTACCCGCTGCATCATATAAAAGAACACGGGTGGGGATTTTTGGTTCCTTTCAACAACGAACCGGATGTCGTCACTCAGCTACCGCTGAAGCAGCTTCTGGAGCAGTGTCCGCTGCCGCGTAAGAACGTAACTGATTCAGACACCAGCTACGCGATGGCTACTTTGAGGGCCGACGTCCAAAACGAGCTGCACAGAATGGAATTTTGGCGAGGTCGTAAAAATAAAACCAAGTCATCGAAAAATTCGACCCCGGATATATTTTATAAAGGCACTGGTATTTGGTGTGATGTGATTATTGATAACTGCTGCTGGTTTTTAAAACTTCCGCATAAAGACGGACCCAAGCTCAATGTCGGCAACCCTTTGGCCAAGGACTTTCTGAACAAATTTTCCGAGAACGTTCTCGCTGGCTTAGACTCTAGCGCTACTGAAGTGTTAAAAATAGCCAAGATGGTTTCATACTGGAGAAACAATCGTGATAGAATAATGTCACAGTTAGTTATATGGTTGAACAACGAGGATTTGCCTTCTGCAGTTCGTCGAGGCAGTAACAGTACCAGCAGTAGTAGTGCTTCTGCTTCTGGTTCTACTTCTATTAATATTGGCCGGCAAAGTTATGGAGCCATTATACCACAAGTTGTGGTGAGTGGAACTTTGACTAGAAGAGCGACAGAAGCCACATGGATGACAGCTTCAAATGCGCAGATTGACCGAGTTGGTTCGGAGCTGCGTTCAATGGTACAAGCACCGCCCGGCTATAACATTGTCGGAGCCGACGTTGATAGCCAAGAACTTTGGATAGCTTCGCTGATCGGTGACGCGTATTGTGCCGGCACTCATGGCGCAACACCTTTCGGCTGGATGACACTCATCGGCAATAAATCAAACGGCACTGACATGCACAGCGTCACTGCCAAAGCTGTCGGTATATCGCGTGACCACGCGAAAGTTATTAATTACGCAAGAATTTACGGCGCAGGGCAGAAGTTTGCCGAGAGACTTCTCAAGCAATTTAACCCCGCAATGACCGACGCAGAGGCTCTGGCTAAGTCGCGTAAAATGTTCGATATCACCAAGGGCAAGAAGGTTTTCAGGCTCAAGAGAGAGTTCATCAGCGAGGACTTGAGAGATTTGGAGTACACAGGCTACGATGCTTACAGACTTTGTAAATTATTCGGAAAGTCTTTGGCAGAAATGTTTGACGGGGGCAAGTGGTGCGGAGGCTCAGAGTCGGCGATGTTCAATAGACTTGAAGAAATAGCCGGAAGCAAGCATCCGGTGACGCCGTTTCTGAACTCGCGTTTGAGTCGCGCGCTCGAGGTCGACGATGACTTGAAAGACAAATATCTGCCAACAAAAATAAACTGGGTCGTTCAGAGCGGAGCCGTTGACTTTTTGCATCTGATGCTGGTGTGCATGCGCTGGCTGATGAGAGACAACGCCAGATTTTGTTTGTCTTTCCACGACGAAATTCGTTACTTGGTACCCGGACGGTTTAAATACAACGCCGCGTTGGCGATGCACGTCACCAATCTGCTGACGAGGTCCTTCTGCGCGGCAAAGCTGGGGATCCATGACCTCCCGATGTCAGTAGCGTTTTTCGCGGCCGTCGAAGTCGACACGGTCCTCAGGAAGGAGGCCAGCAGCGACTGCAAGACTCCGTCGAATCCTTACGGGATGGAAAGCAGATACGGAATTCCTGCGGGTGAAAGTCTTGATGTCTGGAAGGCTGCCGATAAAGCTGATGGGTCTCTCGGGCCTTGGCACTCGGCTTTGAAGAAAAAAAAACTAAAAATTTCTAACTAGTGATTGATAAATAAAATTTATTTATTGCAATTTTATATTTTGAGGAGAATATTTGTTTGATACTTTGAATCCGTTTAAATATCTTGGAATAAATATAAATTTAAAGTATAATACTTTTGTAAATTTAATTTTACAGATAAAAATGTCAAAAGTTACTAAACGTAAACATGTTACAAAGCTTCAAGAGGACTTTAGTATTCCCTTGGAATCACAATCAATAGTTCAGCTTGTCGAGCCGCGGGGTAATAATCTTCATGAAGTGAGTGACAGTAAAGGCGAACGATTTCTTGTTTCAATGCCGAGTATTTTTCGAAATAATGTTTATGTAAAACGGGGTGACTTTGTTCTCGTCGCATCTATACCCGAGGGTGACAAAGTCAAGGCTGAAATTATTAAAGTCCTTACTGAGGTATGTTTACATTCACTTTTATTTATAATTGTAATTATAGGGGAGGGAGGGGGCAAAATGTGTACTTTTTTTACCTTTTTTAGGGAGTACTCTATTTTGCCCGCGAAAAATGAAATTTAAAAAAAAAATGTACTCGGGTCCCCGAAAACTTTCTATTATCTTAAGTACAACCGGTGAAATTATTTTGTCGGGTCATGTTGCCCTCGGCTCAATAGTTCCAAGGGTTGAACTGAAATAGAAAAATTCCAAGCCGCGGGCAACACGACCCGGTGCAAATTAATGCCGCAGTTTGCACCCTTTTGTGTCTCTCCCTCCACTATATCACAAGATATTTATTTTTATTCATAGGAACATATCAAGTACTACCGATCGCAAAGTGTGTGGCCAAAAGAGTTCGATAAGACGGAAGCTAAAGATCCTCATCCTGTAAATAAATCAAATAATGATAGTGATGACGAAGATGATGATGATCTTTTTATAAATACCAACCGTAATAATCAGTATACTAATATCGACAGTTCAACTTCTGACTCAGATGACTAATAAATAATTAAATAAAAATGTTATTTGTAATTTAATTAATAAATTAAGTAGCAATAAAAATTTTTAAATGAATAAAAATAGTTTATTTTTATTTTTATTTTCAAAAGTAAGAGACTCGTAAAGTACTTGTTTGTTGTTGATACATATCAACCATTTCAATCAAATGCACCCGATAGTTGATAAATTTTTTTTATTTTTAAATTAAAATTGTGAATTCTTTAGCCCGTTTCATTGGACGATGCAAATATCGCATCCGATAAGGTCTATTGTAGTTCGGTATCGAAAAACTTTTATTTATTTTTAGTTTCCTTTAGGTTCTGGCTACATGTTGAATCCTCTGAAGACTAGATCCAATAACACGGATTCGATACACTCTAACAGTCGACGAGGGACACATTTATGTTCCAGTTTTTTTATACCTCCTGAATTTATTCTCTTGCAATCGTAATTCAATGAATAATTTATTGCTTTTTTATTTCACAAAGAGTCATTAATTATCTGAGTGTTTTTAAATTTTTTTAAAGATAATCATTCGCCCATTAGAATCTAACTGTTTTAATACTTTTAATGATATACACTGAAACTTGGGTAATTTTAAATAGAACTCGAAGAGTTTTTTACTTTAAATGAGAAATAATATCGAATAACTTATCATAATATTAAAATAATCTTGATAAAAATTTCTTGTTTCACTAATCTTGTAATTTAAAAATAAATTATCTATCAACTTAATATTCTAATGTCACCCGGGTAAAAATATTCGGCCGAGAAAGATAAATCTGGCCGAAATCACACCGAAACCACACAATTTTATTCAAAGAGGCCTGAATTTTCCCGAAATCACGTCAAAGTCGAAGAATTTTATTGAAAAAGGGTCGAAAAGGCTGAATCTGACCGAAATCACATCGAAACCATACAATTTTATTTACAGAAGCTTAATTTATCCCGAAATCACGTCAAAGTCGAAGAATTTTATTGAAAAAGGCCGAAAATACCCCAACATTCTATTATTCTTAATGAATAGACCAAAAATTGACCGAGAAATTGAGCCGGCCTATTTTTGGCCATAGAATTTTTTGTTTTTTTAAAATAAAGTTATAGAACTCGAAAAAATTTCAAGTTTGCGGGCACTTTCAGGCCTAGATAGTTTTCGGTCTTGTGTTCAATACCCGGTCCGTTTTCGGGCTGAGAAAAAATTTTATTATTATTTTGGCTTGAAATTTTTTACCTGGAATATAAAATAAATTGAATAAATCTCTGGATTTTGAGATTTATAATGAAAAATAATTTATTGAATCTGTTTCTCGTGATTTTTCTTATCCATACTGAGAGAAATAAAAATTTAAAAACGGAAATGTATCATGTCTTATTTTATAAATAATATATGTCTTCAATAAAACATGAATTTTTCTTATTAAATTTTATGCTATTATTACGTTCTTTATTCACTTTTTTCTGTACTATTTTTTCCGTTCATTTCGTTGAATAAAAATCCGTGAATACAAAGACCGATGGCTTTAAGAAAATGTTGCCTGATAAATATAAAATTTCCAATCGACTTGATAGCTTACATTTTCCCAAGGACATGTTTTTTGCGACATCTATTGTCTGTTATAAAGTAAAATGAAAAATTGATGATAATAATAATAATAATAATAATAAAGAGTTTTTTTTGAATATTATAAGAAAAATTGTGTATCTTGTTGGAAATAACTTTTGATACGCGCGTGATTTCAAAGATTTGAAATACATAAAAGAAGTTATTTCTCTTATATTATTATTATTATCATCATTATCATTGTAATTTAAAAAATGAACTTGGCTTCCAGTTGTCGTACTGGCTGATAAAAATGATATACCATTGTCTCGATAACGCGCACAGCATAGATAACTAAAGATGTATTTACACTTTTCGATGTGTAAAAAATTAAAGATAGCATCTTGTCTTTGTTTCTTTAAAAAATATCGCAATAAACTAGATATATATATTTAATAATTAATTTTATAATAAGCGAAAAATATTTTTTCCTCCATTTAATTTATCGTCGGAATTTGAATTTTTCATGAACTGAAAAATTTACTAACAAGATAATTTTTCAGTTTTAAAAATTCAATTTTCGAGGTTTTATTTTATTTTATTTTATTTTTTTTTTATATCATATATTTATCAGCTGGTAAAATAACCAATGAGAATATATAAAAAAAAGGTCTCAATCCTGTGGGATTTTAAATGTACATAGTTTTTTTTACGGAATATATGTTCCTAATAAGAAAGTGTAACAAGTTCACTAGAGAAAACGTTTTTTTTTTTAAACTTTTTTTTTTATGGGAAGAAAAACCTTTTTCACTACTTATCCGAACAAATCACTCAATCAATCTTGGATCCGTCCTATCCCAAATACCCCATGTGTCACTATTACGCCCAAAATAAATCTACTTCTTTACAATTGTCAAAATAAATGAATGAATATACTATAAAAAAAAGTATAATGTCAGATAAATTCATCACAAATCAAAGATAGTCTGCGTCAAAAAATTAAATTTTAAAATATCACAGAAATTTCGATACATTTATAATTAATTGTTTATTCAATAATTAATAGACTTGGGAAAACAGGGATATTGAAAACTAATTGACCCGTAAAACTAATTAATTTTGAAAAAAAAATTATTATTAGAATATTTAAAAAAATATAATATATTCACTAAATATTTATGACCTCATTATTCATACTGTTATTATTATTATTATTATTATTATTATTATTATTATTATTATTATTATTATTAATAATATTAATATTATTATTAATATTATTATTATTATTGTTATTATTATTATTATTATTATTATTATTATTATTATTATTATTATTATTATTATTATTATTATTATTATTATTATTAATATTATTATTATTATTACTATTGTTATTACTATTATTATTATTATTATTATTATTATTATTATTATTATTATTATTATTATTATTATTATTATTATTATTAAAATAAACAAATCACAGTTTCATTGGATAAAAATTTCTTATCATTGTTGTTCATTTTCGTACAACTTTTTGTTGGTTTCTCGACTTTATCAAGTACCAGAATTGTCAATAAATAATTAACGTAATCAGATATTTTCAGCTGAGTTTTTATCAGAAACAAAATCTCTAAATACAAAATACAGACTGCACATTGATGAACTACTGTCTAATCTATCAAAGCGCGCGTTAATTTTTTTATAATATTCGTGTGTTTAAGAGAAAAAATCGGCCAAAATTTCCATTTACTGCACAAGTGCAACAAAGACAATACCGTTCGTATACTTGAATGTAATGGAGAAAAAAGAGCAAGCTCCTCTTAAGACAATAACATGCATTTTAAGGTAAAAGACCTAGTACCCGCTCATATATTTACATATCTATATTTAGTAAAATTTAGTAAATACAGACATACAAATAGATGAGCGATCAAGTACTGGGTCTCTACCTTACAGTTTTTTCTCAGACACAAACATTATTATCAATACGACCAATAGAATACTTAAATTTGATAATGAAAAATTTTTCTAATAAACACTAAATTAATAATAAAATATTTTCTCCAAGAAAACTAATACAGGATGCTAATATGAGTAACGGTCAAATGGTAAACAGCTGACTTGATAATAAATCTGCATAAAACATTAGATAAAAAGAAATTTTTATTCAATGAAACTGTGATTTATTCATTTTAATTAATTATTATAAATATGAGACAAATTTTAAATTATTATGAATTTGAATTTGAAATAATATTTTGATTTAACGATCCCAGAAATAATGTAAATAAATGAAATTTAATTGAGTATATGGTATTGTATGTGCTGGTGTACTATTAACTGATAAATAACTCATCCTCTTTGTAAACTCTGATTGTGTCAGTCTTTAACACTCTAGTGTACGGTAGGCATTGTCATGAGATTATCAAGACAGTATTCAACTTAAAACTCGGGACTTTAGACAACTTCTCTTGTCAATTGTTGTTACAAAAATATATACCTATACCGTATCTATATATTTTCAATTATATTAGTACTCATTATTTAATTAACTTGTGTTACAACTGTCGCCCGATATAATTCCGTAATTGAGTTAATTTAAATTAGTGTTGAATAAGTTTAGTTTATTGTATCTGTTGTTATTCAAAGTAAATAATATATTATTTTGTGTGGGAAGTGAGATAGAATATTTTTTATTGTCGACAACAAAAGGCTGTAAAGTAGAGAGTAACATAAATAAAAGAAGAGGAAGAAATAAAAGTGATGGTATTGTAAGAAAATGGTATCGTGACAGTATGCAACGTGGAATTTAAAAATAAACCAGAGTTCAATTTCTAGTTTGTAGTAAAGAAAAATCGTGCAATGCTTTGAAAGTAACAACCACTTGAACTCGCCAACTCAACTTGGATTTTCTCACATCGATTTTAAAACTCGACACGTGCATTTTTCCTCCCAACAATAAATATGTCGAGTAAATTTAATGTCTGTTGGCTTTAAAAATCCGCCTCGACTATTTTTTTCGAGCAAAAATTTTTTCGTGCCTTAAAAATGGAGTTAGCGACAAATACTTGACAGCAAATGTTAATTTGAATGTAAATTTTCATATAAAATAAGGAGGTTAATTAAAAATAAAATGGAAGGATCTGAGGAAAGTGACTTTGAATATTTCTGGCAAGCACTCAACCGAGAAAATCTAACCGAGGAAGAGTACTTAAGTAGGATACTAGGACCTAAGTACCTCTCATCAAAGCTCGTAATACCTCTCACACTGGCTTATGTCAGTATATTTGTTACCGGAGTGGTTGGCAATGTCGCGACTTGTATAGTAATCATTAAGAACTCGGCAATGCACACATCCACCAATTACTATCTTTTTGGCCTCGCAATATCTGACCTAATTTTACTCACCCTCGGTAAGTTATTCCCTACTAGTCACCTCTTATTTATTACGCAACAGCACCCTCCTTATATTTGTTACTCATATTTATTCAGGCGGCTGTCAATCCATTTTACTCAATCGATTTTGTAAATAAACTTTCGATAAACATATTTTAATTGATATTTTTTTTTTCTTGATCTACTTATAATGGAGTACTTATAAATTATATCCAAGTTAAGCGATAAGATTTTCTAACAAAATCATGTATATATATTTTATATAAAAGATTATTTACATTTATCGTAAACGATTATTTGTACAAGATAACTCGCTATAATTTGCGTCACTTAATATAGATTAATTTAATAAACTAATTGACTAATTTTTTTTTATGATCCTGAAGTTAGCAGACAATTAACAATTTTTTGATTTTTTTTTTCGAATTTAATTACAAAAATAAGAAAAACTAAAAATATGCACATGTACAAAATTAAAAAAGCTATAGGTGCAATTTTTTCAAATATTTTTTTTTTCATAATTTATTATTTTTAAAAAAATCTAAAAATTATTAGACGTCGGCTAACTTCAGTATCATTTTTTTTTAATTCTTCTCATAATTTCATATTTTTTTTTTACTATATTTACTGTTGCTTTTACTTTATGCTCACAAGTTATTGTTATATTTTTTTTGTTACGAAGACAACAATACACGATTCATTACTAGGGATTGCTATTGTAGAAGAAATTTTCATTTAAAATAAAAGAATAAAATATTTTGTTACAAAGGAGCCGCTGGCAAGATAGAGGTTCTCGGATATTTTACTAAAAAAAAATATTTTTTAAATTAAAAATTACTATTTATTATATTAATTAATTTATTTAAAATGCCTAGGGTTTATTTTTCCAAACTTTTCATTTTTCATATTTTTACATCACAAACAAAAGTTATTTTCTTGGAATATTTATGAAAAGTAAAATATTTGTATTGAAAATCAAGAAGGAAAAATTTTTCGTATCCTTGGGATTTTACCCTCTCTTACAATGTCAAGTAATTTACTAAAATTTATTGAAAGAGTAAATTTGAGACTTGTAATACGAGACGTGATTGAATCGAGTGGCTGAGTAGTTGACACATGCAACAGGTAGCGTTAAATTGGACGGCAATCCCGTAATCATAAAAATTTTTTTTCCGTCAATTCTTCAGTCTAGCGACCAGAAGTCTAGACATTTCTATGAAATATGTAAATCTTTTTATTTATGTAGTTTACTAGAATACTTATATAAATAACAACAATAACAGGTGGGGATAAAATAAAAGTTGAGTAATTCATTTTCGTGACTTAGTAACGGATTACAGTCCTTTGTACGGAATACTACTTAATCCTCTCTAGTCCAGGGATTAATGTTCTGCAATGCACAAGAGTACTTAACTTAACGCTAATTAGCCTGAAAATTATACAAATATTTACTTATTTATTTACTTTTTTTTACCCGCTTTACAAACTGTTTATTAATATAGAAAATAAAAATAAATATTACTTATGTAAGTTTTAATTGATGTTGTTAATAGGTTTGCCTAATGAGCTTAGTTGTATTTGGCAACAATATCCGTGGGTGCTTGGAGTTACTTTATGTAAACTGAGGGCCTACGTTTCGGAAATGTAAGTAGTTTGTAATGACGTTGGTCTAGCGGAGGCGTGAAAATTCAGAGAGAAATTGTCTGACAATTTTCCGGCAAAAAATTGACGGCAGTTTTTTTAATATAATAATAGAATTTTTTTTTTTTAATTTACTGAGTTGACAAAAAAATTTTTCCGCATCAGTAAAAGTGACGAGAATTTTTTTTTATAAACTAATTGGTGATATCGTGATGCGACTCGCGGCTTAGTTGTAATTAAAAGTGATTTTATATTAAATATTCTCCAGAAAAATTATTTTATAAAAAATTCGCCGAATTATTTTTGACGTCAATTGTCAATAAATTTCTCATGATCTGATTGTACATAAATTTACGGTCATTTAGCATTTTATTTTTCAATTAAATGTTTTTATCCGTAAAAAAAATGTTACTGAATTTTTTTGAGAGATTTCCAAGTCGAGAATTAAAGATCCAGTTAATTAAAAATTTTTTTATAAAAATAACTAAAAGTACTTTATTATTTTTAAGTTAATTTTTTTTTATTTAACAAGTTGCTAAACTCTAGTATATTTTTCATTAATTTCGTGATATATAGAAGCAATAAAATAAAAAAATAAAATCAAAGAGAGAGCATTTTTCATATCGGGAAAACAGGTGTAACGCGGACAAAAAAACTAATTAAATAATATTTATTGATGTAATTTATCAAAGGTCCTCGTACGTATCGGTATTAACGATAGTGGCATTTTCAATGGAACGTTATTTAGCGATATGCCATCCCCTTCAAACCTACACAATGGACAAACCACAAAGACCAATTATAATAATGTTCATCGCGTGGTCTATTGCTTTAGTTTCGGCGGTTCCTTTTGCCATCTATACAAACGTTAACTACGTCGAGTATCCACCAGGTACATAGTGCTTTAACAAACTTATTTTACCCTACACTAGGGTAATACTGAGTAATTAAATCTATTAATAATTAACTACATTACAGGTTCTGGAGAGGCGTCCGAAGATTCCGCAATATGTGCGATGCTATTACCAGACATGCCCGACTTCCCTCTTTATGAACTGAGTAGCATTATTTTTTTTTTAATACCGATGATTATTATTCTCGTTGTTTACACAAGAATGGGCTTGAAGATACGCAACAGTGCGCGCAGTACTCAAAATTCTATGGTACAGTCGGCGCATTTGGAATCGCGACAAATTCAGTCGCGTAAAAGTATCGTCAGAATGTTGAGTATGTCGAGTTCTTTACAATTAATTTATGGTTTAAATGATTAATCAGATGTAGAGATTATAGTTTTCATTAATGGAATTTTTTTTACAGGCGCAGTTGTGGTCATGTTTTTTTTCTGCTGGGCGCCATTTCACGCCCAACGTCTGCTTTACGTTTATGCCCAAGAAGCAGACTACTATCCAGATTTAAATGAGTGGCTTTATATACTCAGTGGATTTCTTTACTACTTCAGTACTACGGTCAATCCGATTTTATACAATTTAATGAGCTTGAGATATCGAAGCGCGTTCAAAAAAACTATATGCTTCAAAAAAAAGTCACGAAGAAGCCAAAGCTTTAATAATCATAATAATAGTAATAACAACAACAATAATAATAATAGAAATAGTCATAGAGACAGAAATTTATGTCGCTGTGGATCCGATCGAATACCGCATAGAACCAATTTCAAATGCACATTTAGGTAAAACATTTGTTTTTTTAAATGAATGAACAAAATTTATTTATCGAAGCATGTCTGGAAATTTTTATTTTTTCTCTTAAATTTTTCAAAGAAAATAAAGTTTTTTTTTTATTTTTCAAAGGAAATAAAGTTTTTTTTTCAATTTTTCAAAGGAATTTTTTTGAATTTGGCATTTGATTATAACTTGGAAATGTCTATACTGTCTAGAATTAAAATTTTATCGATTTGTGGATTTATAACTTTTCAGTAGGGCATTTAATCCTGTGGAAAATTTTCCGCGGAGCTTTTGTTCGTGACACTGAAACTTTGGAAGTTATGAGTGATTTTACAGAAGTATGAATAAAAAATAAAGTTAATTTGCGGTGTAAATTGTCGGACGGAGTTTGACTATCGATATTTTTTACAGCAAATTAAACACTTTGTAAAGTTGTTTAATTAAATATTAAAAAGTTTGAGCATAAAATATAAAGGAAAAATATTTTCCTGTAATTAATTTATGGGCGGACTAAAATTATAATTAGGAAATTTAATGCATGAAGAATTCAAAGCTAAACAAACAAGTCGTCTATTGCTACTTTTATTAAAACAAAACAAATTAAATTGCAGAAATACAATAGACCACGCAAAGGAAATGTTCAAATCCAATTCAACGCGACACGAATACAACAGAGGAGCAAAGTTACCTATTGATTACAGCAGTGCCATGAAAGTAAGTGATGGAAATAGCGCCAGAGGGTTGTTAATTAACAAACATCTGCCAGTAGATCAACAAATGAGTAATGAGAGTACCAGTAGTTTTGGTAACAGAGTTAATGAGACTATTTCTACAGCAAGCAGCGCCGTTTGATTTATTTATTTACTTTTCGCTCTTTATTGCCTATTTATATGTATGTTGTAAATATTTGTTATTAATATATATATATTTTTTTCCAAATATTATTTTTATTAAACCTTTGAGTCGACAGTTAATGTTGACTTCCAATTTTCACCGCGATAAAATAATTGATGTTAAACTTTTTTTTTTTATTATTTTATGTGGCCGAGTATGAAATTTTTTGTTTATGTAATTTTTACTGCTCAAAATTCAGTCGAGTATAGAAGTAATCAATTCCTGGGTTTTAACTCAAATATAATTAATAGAATTAATTTTTGTAAATAAGTTTTAATTTTTTAAATTTATTAAAGTAATGAAAAGGATATCACACGCGGTTAATAGATATATCTATATATATAAATTTATATACTATTAACATGAAAAAATACAGTAGTAAAATATTTTATATGATTCGTGTGCGAATGTAAAAACAGAATTGAATTGAATGGAGTATTGAATAGCTGGCCCATATCTCCTTTAATTTGAAATTATTTGTATGTTTAAACCATAAAATATAGAGAGTTCTTTTGGTCGATTGAAAATTAAAAATATATTGATAATAAAATGAATCATAATTAATGGATTTGATGTTTATTGCGCCGCCAGCTATTTTAAATCGACTGAAAAATTTTTCAACGCTATTTACATTTATATTGAAATGTAATATTTGCTGATATTATTTGTGTGCTAAAGTAATTAAAAGCGAGTTGATTAAAATTTCAAATATTTAATATTAAATGTTTGTATTATTTATTTTTTCAAGTATGTTTTTTTTATTTTAATTAATCATTAAAAAAACAACCAACTGATTGCGATATTTTTATTTTTTTTAAATAAATGAAAATATTTGATAATAATTAAGAGTGAGTTGATTGAGTTTCGAGCGAGTTGATTAATTTAAAAAAAGTCAAGAGTAAGATAAATGAATAAATTTTATGAAAAAAGTGTAAATCGACGTGCAAACATGCAAGTTTTTACTACAACTCGTTGAGAAAATTCAATAGACAGAATCGACCGAGAAAAAAAATCTCTAAATTTTCTTATGTCATGTAATTTTGAATAAAAAAAAATATAAACTCAATTTTCTGATAAATTTTCTATCTAGAAGTTTAAAAAAAAAAAAATTTCAGTGTCATTCGAATTATTTTCATAATTATGATTTCCTATAACCCAGCGAAAAACATTTGACCGAAAATACACCAAAAAAAGGCCGAAAAGACTAATCTGGCAGAAATTACGTCGAAATTTGACAATTTTATTCGAAGAGACACAAATTTGCCTGAAATCAAGTCAAAGTCGTAGAAATTTTTCGAAAAAGGTCGAAAACACATCGAAATTTAATTCGTTTTAATAAACAAGCCGAAAATTGGCCAATAAATAAATTCGGCCTATTTTCGACCATATAATTTTTTTAGCTCTCGTTTTTGGTCAAATTTCGGCCTAGATAATTTTCGGCCGATAAAAAATTTTATTACTTTTTCGGCTTTTAATTTTTTTATCAAGAAAATTTAATTACTAATAAATTGCATGGAAAATTTGAATTTATCTCTACAATTTAATTAAAATTAAAAATAATTATTATAATGGAATATTTGAGTAATTAAAAGTAAAATAATAATTGGTAAATAGCTGGATAAATAAAAACAGTAAATTAAAGATTATTATCAGAAGGAAATGAGGTTATAATATGTAAATTTTGTCAGTTATCTATGATTCTATTTTATCGTGTAGCAGCCACGAGTGGACTGAAATTACAGTCGATTCGCGTGATTAAAAAAGTTTTTTCTCATGTGAAAGCACAAGTGAGTCAAACCCTGGATTATACTATTGCGATAATCCCGCGCGATTAAATGAGGAGGAAATCACTTGAGCTTAGATTTTTCTTGAAAATATTTCAAATTTCATTGTTAATTACTTGTTCATGTCGCAAAATAAATCATAAAATAATGAGCGCATAAACAAGAATAAATAAAATAGTGAACAAGTTTAATTAAAGTTATAAAATAATTTATGCGCATGTAATTACTTTAGATACTCGCGTGTATATCAGCCCTAAATATCACAGGACTCTATATCAATGGAAGTAAACAAGTGGAAACGTCTTGTTTCATTATTACTAAGTTCTCTATTATACTATTTTAGAGATTATAAATATATTTCAGGGCTGATAATAAACAAAGAGGATTTAAACTTTCCAGGTGCTACGGACTTAAATAATTATTTCGTGTAAACAATAGATAAATAAATAAATTTTTAAAAAGTAACAAAAGTTTCTGTAATCTCATTAAATTTATTGACACGTTAAATTTAAACAAAACAAGTGAAGATAAGCATTAAGTTTAATCAGGTTTTTAAAATCTATTTTAATACGAAAATGTTACGGTTAAGTTTAAGACTCGAATTTATTGTTAAAAAAAGCTAAATTAAATAAATTGACGTTAAAATGTCTTTTTTGCGGTCATGGATATAAAATGGAAAACGTGACTTTGGTGGATTTTCTCATTTGCTTCGGACATTTAATTTGGTATTTAATTGGCTTATTTTTAGAATTATCTTTACTTACGTTTACAATCCCAATTACCGAGTTATCTAAATTCTCCTTATCTGCCAGGGTAATATTTTATATATAAATAAAGCATAATATCTTAAGAAAATTAAATATAAGTTGTAATAAATTTTTTTTTAAATTCACTTAATATCTGAGGCAAGTTGGTCTTGTCAAAACCAACTTGCCTCAGGATGACCAACTTACCCGATACGCTGTAAAAAATCCAGAGTGAATACGGATTTTACTTCGTCACTCAAAATTACGGAGCTCAATAAAAATCACTCCGCGTTCAGAGTAAATAGGAAATTTTTTTTTTTGCGGTGGTTTCCAAGTGAGATTTTTTTAAAAATCTGCATTCGCTCCAATGCAGAGTTTTTCTGTTAAAATAAACTTTTTAGGGAATTTCACTCCAGAATTTATCGCGTTCACCCCATAAATTTTTTGCAGCGTAGTAAGTGAAAATTTTTTTTTTTTATCAAATGGTATCTGATTTTTCGTAAATTTTTCCGATAAATATTAATAATAAATGTCAATAATAATTATATTTTATGACTATAGATAATAATAATATTTTTTTTAATCGGTTTGATGTTAATGACAATGTATCCAATACAAAGCCCGATTAATTTGTATGACGAGATTGAAAATGTCAACCGTCAGAATATATTCAATGAAATGTTTGAAAGGCAACTATATCAAGGAATATATCCACCAGTTTTTGGTGATGATTATCCGAAAACAATAGGCCGGAAAATCGTGGAAAATAGTTCACATGAAAGTTTAATGCTGTTTTCTGCTTCGTTGGATGATTTTATTAAAACAGGACAAAGAAATTCTGATAACAACAACGATAATAATAGAAATGGTGATGAGAAAGTGGAATGCGTATCAATAAAATTTCTCAGAGAGAATATAAGTCTCGGTCTCGAAAAATCTACTCGTGTAATTGAAAACAAGTTATGTGAAATGAATAAAGAAATAGAATTCAAAGAATTTATTACCGAGACAGAATTGTCAGATAAAGAATTTCGAGTACGTGATTCGTTTGCGAATAAAATTAACTGTGATATAAATTCTTTAGTTAAAAAAATAATTGAATTTGTCGAAGAATTTACGCAATCTTTTGACAGCACCGAGTATGAAATTTCTCAAAACTATTCAAGTGACACTTTTGTTAAAGTTAATGAGCTGCGCTCGTTTATAACGTCCACGGAAATATCTAAAATTGTTTTAAAGTCAAATGTTCCTAGTAACATTAATATAAATAAATATAACAATAATAATGACAAGAAAAAATTAAAAAATTCGGGTGGAGACGATGAACAAGTTGAAAAAGTTATTGTTGTTATTAATCCAGACTCTACGTCAGAAATAACTGAGGACACTGTTGTTAGTGAGAAAAGTTGGGAACAATTTGAACGTGTCGAAGAATTTTAAGTAACTTTGGATTCATAAAGGAGACTGACTTTATTTTTTATTTGAAATTTAAAATTTTAATCAAGAAACAAAAAAAAATTTCATGCATTAAAATTTTTTTTTTTTTAAACTCGGGATACTTTCAGACGGTGGGTAAAAAGTGCATTAGAATTATTTGCATTAAAAAGAAAACTTTACAGATATGTAATACATAAATTTAAAAATAAAAAATGCTAGAACTTTAAGTTGCTGATGAATTTTTTTCAATGCGATAACTACTTTTAAAAATTCAAATTTTTATTATTCACAAGTAAAAAAATTTTAAACCAAACAAATAATAGAATGTTTCGGCGGCCGACAAAAGGCCCAGGTAGCGAACATGAGGTCGAAATTTGGGAAAAACTTAAAACAAAAATTCTATGGCTGAAAATCGGCCGGCCAAATTTCGGCCTGTTTACTAAAAATAACAAAATTTCGTCGTGTTTTCGGTCAACTTTCGGCCTTTTCCAATAAATCTCTACGACTTTAGCGTAATTTCGATCAAATTTTGGCCTTTCCCAATGAAATTATATAATTTCGGCGTATTTTTGGTGAAATATTTTTAGCCGGGTCAATTTAAAGTGTTTTTTGGTAATACCAAACACTATTACAAATATTCAAATATAAAAAATGTACATTATTTAAAACTAATGTTGTAAATAATTAATTAATTAATGAATTTGAGATAAATGGAATGGGATTGAAGTAAATGAAATGCATGAATACCTCTGACCGTATGTCATTGGATTAAAGGTGGTGGATAGCAAAATTGGATGCAATGTATATATAGATATAAATAGAGTGGAAGCACCAAGGGTGCCAGAAGAGGAACAGACGTAAGGGTGGGTTGCGTAGTAGGCGAAACGCGGTTCAAGGGTGATACCGAGCACGACGTGGCCTCATTCGACCGCGGTCTTGTGAGCCGCGTGCTCTTCAGGTTCTTACTCATGTCTCTTCATTAACCAACTTCTAAGCTCGTTTAATAATTATCATGACGGCGTTTAATTAGATTTAATCAACTATTATTAAAATAAATTGAAATGACTCGAAAAAGTAGTAAAAAAAAAATTTAACGCACTAATTATGCCTCAATAAATTTAAATATTTAAAGGTGATGTAAAAAAAAATATACATATATAGATATATATATAAATAATAACATTAATTAATATTACAATGCAATAAGTGGTGATGTGAATTTTTTTTTTTAGTGAAATTTTTTTTATTTAGATAAAAAAAAAAATTTAAGTTGGTTGTATAAATTGTAAATAAATAAAATATATAAGATGGAGTTCGATCCGATGATAAATTTGACGTGGGATGCGGATATAATTCTGCTGATGGAAAATTTATCAATTTTTGAAAATATAAGTGAGGAAGACTATTTGAAATATCAAATGGGACCTAAACACTTACCGACGTCTGTTGTCGTACCGATAACGATAGTGTATGTTATTATTTTTATAATGGGAATTGTGGGAAATATAATGACTTGTTGGGTTATCTTGCGTAATCCCGTAATGCAAACAGCCACAAACTATTATTTGTTCAGTTTAGCTATTTCCGATTTATTGCTACTCGTTCTCGGTAAGTAATAGTTATTTATTTATTTTTTTAAGTAAATACTCAGTAGAGTTACCTTAACTTGGGATAAATTTTAAAAAGTTCGTAAATACTTTCATGAGATTTATCGGGCTCACTGGTGACTCGGCATTCCTGTGCAATATTTCAACTCCCAGGGCTGACCATTCACAATCCGTTACTACTACCGTTCGCTAAATTACTGCATACTACTTGTTTGTATATATTTTGTTCATTTATAAAGTAATGAGAGGAAATATTTTTAAAAAAATTTTGTCACTCATAAATTCTACGGTAGTTAATTTATTAAGATTTATTTTTAAAAAAATTAAAGTCGAGTTTTATGAGGTCAATAAATTATAGGTCTTTTTGGAAGATGTTTAATTAAATGAATTAAAAAGTTTTCTGTTTAAGAAAAATTCGAGCTATTTTTTACCCCCAATTTAACAAGAGGTTATTAAATTTCTTTGAAGTAACTTAGAGACACTGGGCTTTTAAAGTGATTAAAAAAATTTAATAGTCCATTTAACTTGACAAGTATTTTTTTTTGTGGTTCGTGATAAAAAAAAAAAAGCCCGTTTGGTAGAAAACTGAAATTAAAATTTCTATAAGCGAAATTATAAATTTCGCAAGGCAGTTTATATCTTTTATCAAAGTAATTGGTATTGATAATAGAGTAACGAGAGCAAGTTTGAAAGCAACATTAATTAGCGCGTCAGACTAATAATTTACAGCTAACATAACATGAAAAAGACTGACACTGTTTCCATTGTTCGCTGTTTGCGTTTTTTTTTTTTTTTTTTTTTTTTATTTTGTGTAGAAAATTTCAATTATTCCTTTGCGGTCTTGTCTTTTATTTAGTTTTAAAATTCTAGTTAATGCCATCCGCGATGCGAGAAACTCTTTTGAGGTAAAAATTTTTTTAATTGAACGCAATATTTAAATTGAATGGATCCAATCATAAAATATTTAATCACCAATTAAAATTATAAAAATATAGAAAAATACACCAATAATATATCCGTCAGGAAAAGAGTTCTTGCAATAACTTCTTTTTTTTCTATTAACTTTAAAGTATAAAATTTTACAGTTGCTCAGATTTGTTGCAATTAATTTTTTCACGAATACCAGTCACTATTTTTATGATATAAATTAACAAAACTCATTGGAAACACATATTTTTTTTTTTTTCAAATATGGTCTCAAGTAAAAAAATTAACAATCGTAAATTTTGCTTGTGCATAATTTCTAACAAGAATGAGTTTTGAAATTATGATCATAAAGTTTTAAAATAAACAACTTGAGAAAAATAAAGTCATTACAGTACGTAATTATCATATCATATATTCATAATTTATCATAAAATTTAATTTTATAAAACTTTTAATCCCCACATTCAATAAAAGTCATTATATTTTTATTTAATAAAAATATAAAAAAAAACTCACTAACTTATTTTATAAATTTTCATCAAAAGTTTTTAACTATCGAAAGTTAACAAAGTTTGAGAACGTCAATAAAATAATTTATAAATTTAAAAAAATATCTGAAATAAGACCGACGAGAAATTGAATTAAAATCTCAAGCGACAAAATTTCGACGTATATTCTTAGTCTGATTTACACAAGCTCTAGTTTGTATATAGACATAGAACTAATGACTAATGTCCCAATGGTCAGCAATTCTCGGCATGCACTTGTACCAGATAATTAACGACTGTCACTGCGTATTTCCAAATGTCCTTGCTGCCAATAAAAGAATTCCTTAGAGAAAAAATTACGAGAATTCGCGTGATTGAGTTAATGAAATATAATATTTATTTACAAAACTCTAAACTTTATCCGGCGTAATATCATATAACGACACCATTACGGGTGTTAATTATTTTTGAAGATAACTTGGGTCATATAGTATGGATATCATGTTAATGTCTACATCCTACATGCTACTGAGTATACACGCTGTGCATGACACGATAATTACAGACTCATCATCAGATAAATCAAAAGGAAATGACCCACGTGATTTACAGTCGACTAAGTCTGCTAGAGCTCTCAACACTAATTAATAATAACAACCTACTTTCTAGCCTGATAGCAAAGCAAACAATTTTGGTACGTCATTAGCCTACTGTGAATGTCCAGGTGGATTTAAAAAAATATGAAAGCTTATAACAATAAATAAAACTGACTGATTTTTCATACCAGGATTATATTTATATTTGCGACATAAAACTATGAATAGTCATGGGAACCGATTTAAAATACTCTACATTTTTATCCTGTCCGTCACTCCGGCTCAAATAAATACCACTCAGGCTCTAGTTTTTTTCTACCTATTTCGGCCGTATTTAATCCGGAAAAATTTACGCTAGAGCAATTTCAAAAATTTGAGCTATAAATAATTTTATACTTACAAAAAAAAAAAAAAAAAACAGCGGGTCTATCACACTGTTAAAAATTTTCGGAGTGAATTTAGAGTAGATCTGGATTGAATTCAAATAAAATTCATTCTGAAGGGAAGTTTATTTTAAATTGAAACTCCGAATTCACTCCTGATTTTTTACAGCGCACTGTAAACTTACATTAAAAAAAAAAGTTGGAAGATCCAAAAGTGCATACCTCAGTCGCTAATTTTATTTTTATTTCATAATATTATTTTTTTTTAATTATGAATTTTTATTCAACTTTTAAATTATGAATTTTATTTTTTTTAATTTTATTTCCAATTGTCAGTTTAATTTTTTTTAAATATCCCGCGTTCACCAAACTAATGCAAATAAAAAAAAGAGCACCCTTACGCTTTCACGTAAGCATTTTTGGCGTAAATGAAATATATAATTACAAGTAATAATTTAAATTTATCATTTAAAATCATAAATACTCGCTTAATTTTTTACATATGATAAATAATTTTTGAATAAAAAAATTAAAAACTCACATTTTGCTGCTTTTCAATGACTTCATTGGACGTAGACTTGAAAACGTAGTTGACACAATTAAATAACCACTGACACTAAACTACACTGATGTAAATTATTAACACAAACTTAACACTGACATCACTTACGAAATAAAACACCACTCACTTAAGAACCACGATTTTATATTTAAAAAAAAAATAACACAAGTATATTTTAAAAAATGATACAGTAGTTAGCCGACGTCTTATAATTTTTGGATTGTTTTAAAAACGATAAATTAAAGAAAAAAAAATATTTGAAAAATTGTATCTATAGCATTTTTAATTTACTACATGTGCATATTTTTATTTTTTTTATAATTTATCGTTTAAAAAAAAATCCAAAAATTATTAATTGTCTGCTAACTTCAGGATGATTTTCAAAAATCGCGGCAAAAATGATGAACAAAAAAAAATTTTCTCATCACTTGATAAAAAACACTTTCCACTCTCACAAAAATACTCACTGATAAGTCTTCAATACTTTGTTCATATAAATAATAACTAATAAAATTTATTGTCACTGGTTTTAAATTTATAAAACGAATGACAACGAACACCGATAACTTCACAATGGAAGCATAGATACGATTTATTTAAATGAATTGTTTCACTATTTATGTTTTACATACTGATTTAATTATTATCACAAAATGTTCAATGGCTGTCAAATAATATTTAAAAACACTTGTTTTAATAAATATGATTGAATAAATAAATAATTTATTTATTAAATTATGAGCTAGACGCGGCCGGCGTCATTACGATGGCGACAGTATGAAGCTGGACCCAGAACACTTGCGCAGTTGTGGGAGCGGTTGGAACGACCTGCGCAGTAGAAATAAAATTGAGATACGCGTGCGCAGAAGCCTTCTGGCCCAGTTCGTCTCCCGCCTGATACTCTCTCATTGTCGTTGTCATTTTATTCAGTTAAAATAATTATTTTAATTATTGCGACACTCGATTATAAATGTAATATTACTTTTAAATTATTTTTTATCAAATGATGAACATTTTGTGAATTTAATTTATGTGTGCCCGTGAGTGTAAGTTATTAAATAAATTAAATTCAGTGCCGGCTTAGCTCTCGGGGCTCTCGGGGTATTTAGCGTCGTGTTTGGTGTCGGAATTTTTAAACGGGAATAAAAATAATTAAATGTTTTCTTTTATTATAAATAATATAATTAAGTGATCATGATAATTTGGTGATTAATTAGTTGTGATAATTAATTTGTTTTAGTGAGTGCTTATGTGTTTAATTTATTTATTTCTTGATGGTAATGTACTAGCACTGGCAGCGGAAAATAAAAATGGCGGGAAGCGTGAGTAAATTTAAAAAAAAATTATTGATTAAAGTTTTTTATTCACTGATTGTAATTAAGTATCAAAGTTCTAGCAATAATAATATTGTTTTTTTTAATTTTTAATTTTATTTGATATAAATATTTAATTCATTTATTTGCAAAATTAAATTTCGAATCCTCCCGCGTAATTTTAAAGGGGGCGCTCTATTCAAAATGGTGACATTGTAAACAAATCTGTCACGTTTGTTTATTTTTTTATTTAAAGATAATTAATTTATGCGAAAATATGAATCAATGGAAATAATAAAATATAAATAATTAATAATATTCAAGGACAAGCAGTAATACTAATGATTTATGAAAAAATTTGTGGAAAAATTAGCGAGAATTATTAATGATTTAATTACTGAGTATTAAAAAAATTATTGATAAATTTTAAGTAAGTTATTATTTAATAATCTCATTAATTAATATTTATCATATTTTTATCAAAACTTGGATGATATATTTTTCATATTCTAAAAGATATACATACATTTTATTTAATGCAATTAAAAAAATATGTGTATCTTTAAAATCACAAAAAATGTCATGTGTAGAAAAATTTGACAATTTTTACTTGCCTTTAAAAAAAATGTTTTTTTTCAGAAAACTGAAAAAGTTTTTGTTTTTTATTTTCAATAAAATTTGAAAAGTAAAATAATTTATAAGGAACTCATAACTAACGTTAAATCAATAAGCTCGAAATAATTGACTATTTTTCTTTCTGTCAAAAGTTTGTCGTAAACAAATTTCGTCTATTTCAAATATCTATCATTTCAACTTTGATTCTATTCGAACCAAGAGTGAATTTGTGTTTTGACATAGAAAAATGTTAGATTAACTTTTTCGTTCTATACTACAATGCACACGATATTCTAAAGTCTATTACTGCTTCTATAACATTGTCACCTAGAAAAAAATATATTTTTTTCCATTACATCAGTCTTCGAATAAAAAATATCAGCCATTAAAATTCGCTATTACATATTTCTCTCTAAGATAAAAACTAGCGAATTATAAAAGTAATATTTTATTCTCAGACAGCCGATTAATTTCTTATCATCATTATAAACCCAAATTTCATTTATTTAAAGTTATTTGCTCGATTAGATTACTGACTCCAGCCCAATCTTGACGTCGTTTTTTTGCCTCAAAGCTTCTTAAACCAACGGATCTTTCCATCTAAATAGATTCGGATGCTTTCCATTTAAAGTCATTGTCTGTTAGCGTTCACCGAATAGACACTTGGCACCACAATGAGAGCAAATAATGATAATGCTCTACTGAGTACATCAAATTCAAGTTCATACTGAGGAGGGTGAGAGAGCAAAAACGATTTCTCAATGCAAATAAAAGCAACTGAAAATATCTTTTATCTTAGTTCTTATTCTTGTTTTATATATATATATATATATAAAAAGTGCATGAAATCCGTCATGAAAAGCTTTGAAATTCTCCAGAGTCTATTTAAGTAGACCCTTGGACTTTCACATCTGACATTAAATTTATTGCAGCGAAAGAAATCTCTTGTACATTTTTTTTCGATATTTCGCTCGGAATAATTTTGTTATTTATTTTTATTTTTTTTCCATTCTTAAACTCATGGAACCACAGTACCATATTATTATCATAATGATGATGATAAAAATATATAACGAGTGATAATAAAAAATAATGGACTCTTTAATTAGATGGCGACATTGATTTTAACGGGAATGTGATAATGGTTTTAAAAATAAAAGGAGAGGTCATTGTTTTTTAATATCATATCGTTGAGACGTTATACTGATACTGAATCTGGGGAAAAAAGTTTTAAGGTTTTCAGACAAGTATGCTAAGAACTAGAGACTTGTGTAGTTTACTCTACTAGCTATGGTAATTTAAACTCCGACGTCCGATAAATTTACGTCATCTATAACAACCACTCGTTTCTATTCAACTTACTCTCTTAGGTTGAATTATTATTTTTATATCCACCCTTTAAATATGTACTTCTACCCGTTTCCGCCAACTTTATCGGCGACTTATCCTATCAAACTCACAATTCAACGATTTATTTTCTTTGAAAGTTAAGGAAGTACCGCCTAAATAGGAGCTGTGACAAGAAAAAAAGTTATAATAGATTGGAAAAATTTGAAATTTTTTTATTTTGGACATTGTTACACTTGAATTATTAATAAATAAGATAAATATGTGCGTTATAAGCAATTTTAACCATAAATAAATACACAGAATATCTTAATATTATTTTTAAAGCTTCAGAATGAGAATGCATATAATGAGAAATAATTTAATAAACAACATATTAATTAATTTCACTATGCACTGGAACGAAATTGTATCAGAATAATGAGATAAGTTGCAATTGTACCAACAATCTGGAACAAATAAATAAATAAATAAATATTCGATTTGAAAGTTTTATGATAAAATAATAAAACTTACGGCTCCTATAAGTGTGCGGTCTAATGAAATAATATCACAGGCAGTGAATTCAACTTTCCGATATAAGAGATCGCGTACAAATTTATCCAACTGTAATTTGAGAATTTAAAGTTAATAATGAGAAGCATTAAATGATTCAAATACAATGATATAAAAAAGTTCGTTTACTTCTTTTTCAACTTGTTCATCTATTGTGCATCGATCCATCAACAGATTGATAACATTCGCCGTTTCGCTGCTCTGAAAATATTCAAGTTCACAGTTAGTCCAAAAACAATGAATAATGCTTCGGATAGTGTGTGCTATTGCCCACTCTCTCTTTTACTATTACTTGCTCTTTCACTCCATATCGCTTTCGCTCATTCAAAAATTGCGAGACAATAACTCTGAATATTTATAACTTCGCTTTTTTTTTTAACTTATAATTGTTTTTCCTACAATCTACTAGTTTTTGGAGAGATTCTACCGATAGCTATTTGAAATATAAGTGAAAACATGAATTTGCTTTGGGTTGATCCGGCCTACTAAAGTTCTCTTAGAGAATATTTAAGTCTATCATAGTAAAGTCCTCGCAGAAAGTAAGTCGCCGTCAGTTTATACCCCCACTATTAGAAAACAAGTCTAATCTCACGCCGATATTAAAAATTAACATTACAAACCGAAAACTTCCGACAATTCCCCACGGTGATTTATTTTTTGGGAAAACTTTATGTACTTCGTCATGGCCGTGTAAATGTCATTCAATATATTCTAAAGTTCTCCCGAAAGTAAATCGCCGTCGAGCATTGTCGGAAATTTTCGGTTTGTAATGTTAATGCGTAGTAACGGCATGAGATTAGAATTATTTTCTAATAATGGGGATAAAAATCGACAGTGACTTACTCTCTGGAAGAACTTTACATGTTAATTACGCGAACTTTGATTATCAATATCTCGTTTCAAGATCTACATATATGACTATATACTTGAGTTTAAAAATATTTACCTGTGTAATTGTTTTATTAACATAAGTTGTTAACATGAAAATTGAAAAATTCAACCATAATGCTGTTATTGAATCGGTTAGACCAATGCCATTAAGTCTCTGTGTTTCGAAATATACAAGTATTACAAAATAAGCGTCAACTATACTTGTGACGCCGACATAAATAAGAACTATCAAAATAGAAAAACCAAAGAAATCGTCGAGGGCTTGACAAATTTCACACAATTTAATGTACGCGTATTTAATATTATTTATATCATAAATTACAGAGCCGCGAAAAAGTGTCGTTCTTGAAATACATACTGTTTCCGGTCGATTCTCATTCTTGTAAACTTCAATGATCTTAACAATTGTGTAATTAATACTTTTGAACCTTCTATTAATCATATTTAGTAGCATTATGTATTGTATCATCATCCCTGCACTGACTACAGTAGGTACGGATCTAATTATTGTCCCTAATAATGAATAGTGATAGAAGTAAGGATCTAACACCAGTAAGGAACTGCAGAAAAAGAAGTTTGCGATAAATATTATATGCAGAGTTATGTCATTTTCTAAGCTATAGATTGCACATTTTTGTAATTTACTGTCTACAATTTTCAACCGATTGAAAATACCAATCATTAATTTTTGACGGAAAATGTACACTGATAAATAAACGATTATTGTAAGTGTTGCGCCATTTTCAAGAATCGACATAGTTTGTTTAGTCATTAAAGAATCAGGTCTAATTGTCGTTATGGAATCATAATATGAAGAATATAGGAATAAAATCATCATAATTATTAATAAAACGTTATAGAATGTTCCGAAATATGAAAACTTGCAGACGTTATTTTGATCATTATTAACTTCGCGGTTTTTTGGATACATTTTGAAATCGCTTATTGTCCAAGGTGACAGTCCAATCATTTTAAAAAAAATATATTGAATAAAAAATAAGCTACGGTGGTACACTGACACATATTTATTGTAATACATATTTATTTTATTTTATAATTTAGAGAAATTATTATAAAGTCACTTTCAAAACGGTCGTATATTGTTGGCGAGCGATAAAAGACTAATGAAAACTGTTTCGATATAATCTATTGGAACAACAAGTACGTACGTAGTCGCGTGAATTTTCATAATTACATTTTTCCATTTGCACAATCATTGTGATGATCAGTAGCTTGCGATAATGATGTATGAAATGGAGTTAATTAATTAATCAGAAGGTGGACTTTTGCGAAGTTGCAAATATGCGCACTTTAATTATCAATATCTCGTTTAACAATCGGTCAAAAATTCTTATTTTCTAAAGTTATATTCAGGACTTGATATAATATTCCGATTTTATGAAATTCTACCGATGACGCCTAGAGCACCTTAACATTATTCATTATATGAGTTTAAAAATATTTACCTGTTTGATTATTTTAGTAACGTAAGTTGTTAACATGAAAATTGAAAAATTCATCCATAATATTGATATTGACTCGGCTAGAATAACGCTTTTAGTTTGCTTCTCTGGTTCGAAATATGGAAGTATTGTAAAGTAAGCAATAAATGTACTCCCAGCGCCGACGAAAATAAGAACTACCAAAACAGAAAAGCCAAAGAAGTCGCTGAGGGCGTCACAAATTTCACACAATTTAATGTATGCGTCTTTAATATTATTTATATCAGAAATTAAAGACTCGCGAAAAAGTGTCGTTCTTAAAATACGTGCTGTTTCCGGTCGATTCTCAGTTTTATAAACTTCAATGATCTGGAGAATTGTGAAATTAACACTTTTTAACCTTCTGTTAATCATATTTAGTAGCATTATGTACTGTATTATCAACCATGTACTGATTACAGTAGGTGTGCATTTAATTATTAGACCGAATAATGTCAAGCGTTGTAAGAAAACCTGCAGTAAGTAACAGCAAACAATTAAATTTACGATAAATATTATATGAAGGGTTATGTCATTTTTAGAGCTATAGATTGCACATTTTTGTAGATTACTGTCCACAACTTTCAATTGATTAAAAATACCAATCATTAATTTTTGACGAAAAATGTACACCGATAAATATACGAGTGCCAGAAGTACTCCACCGTCTTCAATACTTGATATAGTTTGTTTAGTCAGTAAAGTATCTGTTCTATTTATCGCTACGGAATGGTAATAACGAGAATATAGAATTGAAAAAATCATCGTAATCATTATTAAAATGTTGTAAAATGTTCCAAAATATGAAAACTTGCAGATGTTATTTTGATCATTATTAACTTTGCGGTTTTTTTTATATATTTCGAAATCACTTATTGTCCAAGGTGACAGTCCAATCATTTTAAAAAAAATATATTGAATAAAAAATAAGCTACGGTGGTACACTGACACATATTTATTGTAATACATATTTATTTTATTTTATTATTTAGAGAAATTATTATAAAATAACTTTCAAAACGGTCGTATATTGTTGGCGAGCGATAAAAGACTAATGAAAACTGCTTCGATATAATCTATTGGAACAACAAGTACGTACGTAGTCGCGTGAATTTTCATAATTACATTTTTCCATTTGCACAATCATTATGATGATCAGTAGTTTGTGATAATGATATATACAAGTAGAGTTAAGTAAATTAACCAGAAGGTGGGCTTAGGCGAAATTGTATCAGAATAATAACGTAGGTTGCAATTGTACCAACAACCTGGAAAAAGACAAATTAAATAATTAATTAATAAATTTTATCATAAAATAATAGAACTTACTGTGCCTATAAGTGAACGGTCGATTGAAATAACATCACAGGCGGTGAATTCAATTTTCAGATACGAGAGATTGCGTAGAAATTTAACCATCTGGAATTTTTTAAAGGATGAGTAAATAATGAGAAGGATTAGTTTATTTAAATTCGGTGGAATAAATCACTTTATTACTTCTTTTTCAACTTTTTCATCCATCGCACACTGATCCATGAATTTATTGATAATTTTTCCCGTATTGTTACTCTGTAAAAATATTAGCAATCAATAGTATCATTTACTATGTATGATAGTACTGTCGGTAATTCTAAAACCGACCGTACTACTTTAAGTGTAAAAAATTTACCTGTTTAATTGTCCTAGTGACGTAAGTTGTAAAGACAATTAATTGAAAAAACATCCATAGTAACCAAATTCCATTAGTGAGCCATACCATAGTTTTTAATACTATTGCTCCAAGGAAAAACATCATCAAAAAATATGAAACAAATACACTTGATATTCCAATAAACTTTATAGCCATCAAACAAAACAATCCATAAAAATCAATTATGTTCTGACCAATTTCACACAATTCAACGTAAACTGATTTAATATAAGTGATTTTATGAATCACTGATTCATGCAGTAGTGGCATTTTAAATATAGAAAGTAATGTTTCCGATTGATTCTCAGTATCGCCCAGCTTTTCGATCATTGAGTTTAGAATTTTGAATCTTTTATCAATTATATCAAGTAGCATTGTGAATTGAATTAGCAACCAACTATATAGAATGGCCGGTGAGCGTCGCAATAATATCATATGTAATGAATAATGATAACTGTCAGTTATCAAAAAGCAACAGCTAATTGAAAAATTTATAAAGAATATTATATGAATAGTATAGTTATTTTCAATTCCAAAAATTGTACACTTTTGTAATTTATCGTCCATGCTTTTTAAGTTATTTAAAATAGCAATCATAACTTTTTGTCGGAATGTATAAATTGCAAATAGAATCATTATTTCCGAAGTTGCAAGAAATTCAAAGCCTGTTAATGTTTTCGCGGTTACCAAATTATCAGTGCGAGCTTCATGATGCAAAGATTGGTAAAATGTGAAATTTAGGACCAATAACACCATGCCAATCAATAATATAATGTTGTAAAATATTCCAAAGTATGAAAAATAGCAAATACCATTTTTGACATTACTAATTTTCCGGCATTTACGAGATATTCCAAAATTATTTATTGTCCAGGGCGATAGTCCAATTATTTTAAAGACAATGTATTGGATGAGAGTAAAATTTTGTTGATGCACTGGCTGATATTTATTGTAATACATATTTGTTTAAGTTAATGGATTTATATATTCCACTGATACAATATTCTGATAGAGCGAAATTGACAACCTCTGTACGGTATTTGCAAAAGTTGAAAAACTACTGAAGTCAGAAGCTATTTTAATGTAATCGATTTAATGACATTGTGCGCATTATGATCGCGTGAATATTAATAATTATATTTGTTCATTAGCTTAAAACATCTTGATCATAAGCTAATTAATGAATAGTATAAACTAAAGTTAAATAATTCTAGTTAATTTGATTCGAAGATGAGCAATTGCGAAATTGTATTAGAATAATGAGATAGGTTACAATTGTACCGGCAACCTGCAAAAAAAACATTAAGTTAATTGAAAAAGTTTAAGATCAAGTAGTTCTGTGAAAAAAAGACGAGAAACTATAAATTTAACTTACAGTCTGTAAAAGTGTGCGGTTTAGTGGCATAATGTCACACACGTTCAATTCGACGGCTTGATGTGAAAGAGCATGTGAAAATATAAACAACTGTAATCATGAAAACAAACATAATTCGATAAATATTGACAATAGATAGAAACAAACGATTACAATCAATAGTATATTGTGTGAAAAGAGATAAAACAAGATAATTTCTGATCAGGGGGAAGTTGGCTGACATCGCCCACAGACCTGGTGAATGCAGGACGTCCCAACCCATGTCTTTGCCACCCTCGCCTTCGGCTCGGATAGACAATTACATGAGCAGGTCGAAATGGCGTACTCTCCACCCTCGGTGTGTAATATACTATTTTCACACTGGGCTGAAATAAGCTTTTTTCGATACTGGGATAATGAAAATGTATATTTACTTTTCTTTGCATTTCCTCGCCCATTGTGCACTGGTCCGTAATGGCAGCAACAACCCCAGCTATTTTTTTACTCTGTAAAGAAAACAGAATACAGCTATAATGTTTTATTTTGAGATGAGGATCAGCTGAACAATAATAATATCAAATGTTTATTACTTCTTTCTCTATTTGAGAGGCATAAGAAGTTATCACAATAAATTCGGGAATAATCCACATCAGCCATATTATATCACTCAGATATGAACCCGGATCAGATTCTTGTCCGTTCATAGCCATAACAATAAAGAAAAACAATGTGGATATCATTGTTTGAATGGTATATATAATACTGACCAACATAGGTAACCCAAAAAATTTTCCAATATCTTGACAAATTTCGCACAACTCCTCATGAGCACATTTGAGATTGTCAATATCATGAAAAACTAGTTCGCGCAATATTGACAGGTTTGAAAAGGATGGTGATGACTGTGATGTAGAAGCGGTACCTTTATTACTTTTAAATTTCGAAACAGCCGAGTTAATCATCTCAAATCGCTTATTGATAACATCTAGTATTATCGTGTATTGCATTATGATCCAACAATAAATAACATCCGGTAAATCTCGTATTATTGCTGATTGCAATGGATAATAGTATATTTCAACAATCTCATGGCAAGTGGATAAGACAAAACTAATAATAAATATTATGATAATAATTTTATCACTTTTTATTTTGTAAGATGCGCACTTTATCAATTTTTCGTCAACGCTCTTTAGCCGATCAAATGCATTAATTATTAACTTTTGTTGGATAATATAAGTGAAAAATACTCCACATGTTGCCAGTCCTGTGATGTAATAAATTTTTGCTCGAATTGAAACGGTCAAAAATGAATCAATTTCTAGTTGATCAAATGACTCATTAAGTATGACGTTCAATATTAGTGAAACTATGAGAATGATTAATAATATATTGTATATAGACCCGGGGTATGAGAACTTGCACTTGTAATTTTTGTAATTATTGGCTTCACTCTGCTTACGAAATATTGCAAAAATACTTAGTGTCCACGGTGACAGTCCGATTACTTTGAAGAAAATCGATTGAACTAATACCAAATTTCGATGAACTGCCGAGTCGTATTCATTGTAATACATTCTTGTTGTGATTTTAAAGCAAATTTAGCTAAAAAAATCCGGCAGAGGCATGTGAAATGTTAATAGCACTCACGATTAAGAAGTAACGGGGACTAATACACTCATCGGTTTGAAAAACATTTTTTCTATATTCCATAGCGTGCTTTATATTTGTATGCACTTTTGATTAAAACGCAAGGACTTTTATCTGTTTTAATTGCAGATCCTGGCGTGCGATAGAAAATATAACATCACAAATACGAGTTTTTATATAAATTAATAATTGTTGAGAGTAAATATGAATCTAACATTAGCTTTATTAAAGTTTGATTAATGTATATTTTAAAGGAAATATGAATTAGTAAATTGCAGAATCTTTCTAGTGTTCGATGGTGATAAAAAGCTAATGAAGACTGTTTTACTATTATCGATCGAAAAATTTGAATGTGCATCATCAGGTGAATGTTTGTAATTATTATTTTTTTTGATTGTCTTAGTTATTTTAACTGTCAGTTGATTAACAGAATATACCAAGTGAACGATATTTCTACTATACTTGATGAGAATCTGTGCAATTTCGGAACTGTATAAGAATAATAAGATACGTTACAACAGTACCAGCGATCTGAAATGAATTGAAAACTCCTCACTTGAATAGAAAATTATGCAAAATAATAATTAAAAAATATCAAAATCAATGTCACTTACAGTTTGTAAAAGTGTGCGGTTTAGCGGCATAATATCACATACATTTAATTTGACGAATCGATGTGAAAGAGCATGTGAAAATATGAACAACTGTAATCATGAAAACAAACATAATTCGATACATATTGACAATAGATAGAAACAAGACAATTTCTGATCAGGGGGAAGTTGGCTGGCATCACCCGCAGATCTGGTGAATGCAGGACGTCCTAACCCATGTGTTTGCCACCCTCGCCTTCGGCTCGGGTAGACAATTACATGCGCGGGTTAAAATGGCCTACTCTCTACCCTCGGTATGTAATATACTATTTTTACACTGAGCTGAAATTAGCTTGTTTCGATACTGGAATAATGAAAATGGATATTTACTTTTTTTTGCATTTTCGTGTCCATTGTGCACTGGTCCAGAATGGCATCAACAACCTCAGCTATTTTTTTACTCTGTAAAGAAAACAGAATACAGTAATAATTTATTATTTTGAGAAGAGAATCAGCTAAACAATAATAATATCAAATGTTTATTACTTCTTTCTCTATTCGAGAGGCATAAGAAGTTAATACAATAAAACCGTAAATAACCCATATCAGCCATATCAAATCACTCAGATATGTACCCGGATCAGATTCTTGTACGTTGATAGACATAACAATAAAGAAAAACAATATGGCTATCATTGATTGAACGGTATGTACAATAGTGACCAACATAGGTAACCCGAAAAATTCTCCAACATCTTGACTAATTTCGCACAATTCCGCGTGAGCATATTTGAGATTGTCAATATCATAATAAACTAGTTCACGCAATATTGACAGGTTTGAGAGTGATGATGACTGTGATGAAGAGACGGTATCTTTATTACTTTTAAATTTCGAAATAGCCGAATTAATCATCTCGAATCGCTTATTAATAACATCTATTATTATTGTGTATTGCATTATAATCCAACAACAAATAACATCCGGTAAATCTCGTATTATTGCTGATTGTAATGGGTAATAATATATTTCAACACTCTCATTGCAAGTGAACAAAAAAAAATTAATAATAAATAGTATAATAATAATATTATCACTTTTTATTTTGTAAGCTGCACACTTTATCAATTTTTCGTCAACGCTTTTTAGCCGATTAATTGCATTAATCATTAACCTTTGTTGGATAATATAAGTGAAAAATACTCCGGATATTGCGAATGCTGAGATGTAATAAATTTTTGCTTGGATTGAGTCGGTTAAGAATGAATCAATTTCTAGTTGATGAAATGACTCATTAAATATGACGTTCAATATCAATGAAACTATCAGAATGATTAATAATATATTGTATATAGACCCGGGGTATGAGAACTTGCACTTGTAATTTTTGTAATTATTGGCTTTACTCTGTTTACGAAATATTTCAAAAATACTAAGAGTCCACGGTGACATTCCGATTACTTTGAAGAAAATCGATTGAATTAATACCAAATTTCGATGAACTGCTGAGTCGTATTTATTGTAATACATTTTTGTGGTGATTTTGAAGTAAATAAATATATTTAGCTGAAAAAAATCTGACAGAATCGTGTGAAATGTTAATAGCACACGCGAATAAGAAGTAACGGGGACTGATACACTGCCATCGGTTTGAAAAACAAGTTTTCTATTTTTCATTGCGTGATTTATGTTTGTATTCACTTTTAGTTAAAACGCGAGGTCTCCTCCACTTACAAAGCAATTTTCTATTGATAAACTTTCTATCTGTTCTAATTGCAGATCTAGGGGTGTGATAGGAAATATAACATCACAAATACGAGTTTTTTTTATAAATAAATAATTATTGAGAGTAAATGAGATGCAAAAGTTTAATAAAAGTTATAATTTGGTGGCAAAGTGGGTCACATTTATTGTGATACATATTTTTTTGTCTTTGTTAATCTTATGGGTATAATTTGCTACAATTATAATATATATGTAAATTTAAAATCTTTGCATCAAAAAACTAGTGAAGACTACTTTATTATCATCAATCAAAAAAATGCGTGTGCTTGATCACGTGAATGTTTGTAGTAATTATTTTGATACTTTTCTCTGTCAATTAATTAACAGAATATATCTTCTAGATATTTTTAATTTACTTAATGAGAACCTGTGCAATTTCGGAATTGTATAAGAATGATGAGATAGGTTACAACGGTGCCAGCCATCTGAAAGAAAACAAAAACTTTTCAGTGAATACGAGAAATTTCCAATAGCGTAATTTTTCAAAAACAAAGTAAACGTTACTCACAGTTTGCAAAAGTGAACGGTTTAACGGGATTATGTCACACACGTTGAATTCAATAGTTCGATGCGAAATAGCATGTGAAAATAAGAACAACTGCAATCAAAAAATTAGATTTAGCGACGAAAAGTCCAAAAATATAGATAATGCCTAAATATCACAAAATTATGTTTACTTTGTGTTTCAATTCCTCGTCCGCTGTACATCGATCCCTTGTTGCGGAAAGAATACCCGCCGTTTTCTGACTCTAAAAAAAATAATAATTGTAAGCAGTTAGAAATTTTTTCGGATAACAATTTAGTGAAGATAATATTCCGTTATACTCGCACCTCTTTTTCCGTTTTATTGACGTAAGTAGTTAACAAAATAAATTCAGAAGTTATCCATCCTATCCAAATTATAGCTACCCGATCCTCCATAATATCAATTTTTTGTTCATTAATGAGCATAATTAAAAAATATGAAATATATATAATCCACACGCCACTGTATATAATAATGATCAAAATGAATAGTCCAAAGAATTCTCCAACATCTTGACAAATTTCAACCAATTCGATGTATGCATATTTAAAATTGCCAATATCATAAAGAACAAGTTCACGGTGTAATATTGATAAGTTTACCACAGATTGTGGTTGTGATAATAACGTAGTGTAATTATTAATTTGTAATTTTGAAACAGCCAAATTAATCATCTCGAACCGCTTAATAATTACATCTAATATAATTATGTATTGTATTATTATCCAACTGTTGATAACAACCGGTAATTCGAATACTAATGCTGTCAGCAGGGGGTAAGAATTTATTATAGACGTGACATCGTGTATGTTCAAAACAAAGTTGACACTGAATAGTATGAAAATGGTTTTATTACTCTTCAACTTGTAAGCTCCACACTTCAAAAATTTTTCATCGACATCCACTAATCTATTAATCGCATTGATAATTGATTTTTGTTTTATAGTGTAAAGTAAGAATAATCCACAAAACGTAAATGCGCTGACGTAAAATATTATAACAGCTACTGAGCTCGTTATGAATTGATCTTCTTGTACAGCATGTAAACTATTATTCAAGATAGCACTTAAGATAAATGAAATTCCAACAATAAATATAACGATATTATAAAATATTCCCACGTACGATAAACTGCATTTATAATTTTGATCATTATGAGATTTTCTTTTCTTACGAAATTTTTCTGGTACGCTAATTGTCCAGGGCGACAGTCCGATTATTTTAAAGAAAATTGATTGAATAAATATCAAGATTTGATTTATTGCCGAGTCATATTTATTGAAATACATTTTTGAAGTGATTTTAAAGTAAATGAATATATTTAGTTAAAAAAATCTGACAGAATTGTATGAAAGGTTGATAGCGCACGCGATTAAGAAGTAACAGAGACTGCTATACTGTCGTCGATTTGAAAAACATGTTTTCTATTTTTCATTGCGTGATCTATGTTTGTATTCACTTTTAGTTGAAACGCGAGGTTTCCTCCACTTTCAAAGCAATTTCCTATTGATAAACTGTTTATCTGTTCTAATTGCAGATCTTGGGGTGTGATAGGAAATATAACATCACAAATACGAGTTTTTTTATAAATATATAATTATTGAGAGTAAATGAGATACGAAAGTTCAATTAAAGTGATAATTTAGTGGCAAAGTGTGTCATCTTTAATGTAATATATATTTTGTTGATTTGATAATTTGATTAATATATTTTTGGAATATAGATAATATTTTATAAGCGAGGTTCAAAGTCCCTATAGTATTTTGAAGCTATAAAAAGCTGATGGAGTTCAACTTCTTGGTAATTTCGACGATCGGTTGATTAGCAAAACTTAAAATCAGAATAATATTTTTAATTCACTTAATTAGAACTTGCGCTACTTCGGAATTGTAAAAGAATAATGAGATAGGTTACAACAGTACCAGCGATCTAAAATAAAACAAAAACTCTTTAGTTATTGAAAAAATATCTAAATAAATGTCACTTACATTTTGTAAAAGTGTACGGTTCAAAGGGATTAAATCACACACGTTGAATTCAACGGTTCGATGCAAAAGAGCATGTGAAAATAAGAATAGCTGCAATCATAAAATCAGACTTAGCGTCGATAAGTCCAAAAATATTAATATCAAAAAATCACCTAATTATATTTACTTTTTGCTTCAATTCCTCGTCTCCCGTGCACTGATCCATAATTACATTTATGACACCTGCCGTTTTTTGACTCTAAAAATATAAAAATTACATATAGTTACAAATTTCAAGTAACAATCTGTTGAAAATAATATTCAATTAATCTCACACCTCTTTTTCCGTTCGATTGACATAAGTAGTTAACAGAGTGAATTCCGAGAGTATCCAAATCAACCAAATTATATTATTCAGGTGCTCCATGATGTCAAATTTCGGGTCATTGATAAATAGCACGAATATAAAATATAATACAGATATAATTAATATTCCACTGTATACAGTAATGATCAAAATGAATATTCCAAAAAAGTCTCCAACATCTTGGGAAATTTCACACAATTCCATATATGCATATTTAAGATTGTCAATATCGTAAAGAACAAGTTCACGGCGTAATGATAAGTTTATCACTGATTTAAGTTGTGATGCAGAGCTAGTGTAGTTACTAATTTGTAATTTTGAAACGGCCAAATTGATCATCTCGAATCGTTTGATAATCACATCTAATATTATTGTGTATTGTATTATAATCCAACTGTTGATAAGAACCGGTAAATCGTGTACGAAAGCTGTCAGCAGTGAGTACGTATAAATTTCAGACATGACATCGTAAATGCTTATAACAAAATTCACACTGAATACTACGAAAATCGTTTTATAATTTTTAATACTGTAACAAGCGCACTTTAACAATTTTCCATCGATACTTATCAATCGATTTATCACATTGATCATTGAATTTTGTTTGATAACATAAATTACGAATAATCCGCAGAATACTAATGCGATGAAGCAATAAATTAGAATCATTACTGAGCTAGTTACCAATGCATCTTCCTGCATTTCATGTAATTTGTCATTAATCTTAGCATATAAAATCAGCGAAACTCCAACGACAAATATAATTACATTATATAACATTCCTACATAAGATAGAGTGCATTTATAATTCTTATCATTATTAGACGCGCTTTTATCGCGAAATTTTTCAGGGACGCTAATTGTCCAGGGTGACAGTCCAATTAATTTAAAGAAAATTGACTGAATAAATATCATGTTTTGATTTATTGCCGAGTCATATTTATTGAAATACATTTTTTTAGTTGCACACTTCGATCGCGAAGCTTACTATCAACCTGTCAAGGTCACGGGACAGTATTTGTTACTGAAATTGTCGTAACTCGGCGAACTTGTATGTTGAACTAAACAAGACTTGAATGCCGTCCTCGGTTTCAAAAACATTATTTTCATATTTATCTACGTTAATGATGTTCGTAAACTCTTTCAGTTTAAACGCGACCCTTCATATAGACTCGCTCTGTACATTTACAAGTGAAGTTTTTACCGATACACTGACTATCAGTTGCCATTGCAGATCTCCAAGTCCGATAGAAAACATATAGTAGTCCGATGAATAAATAATTATTCAAAATCGATGAGCAACCCAAGTTTAAGTTTAAAGCTGAAAGTTTTTAATGAAAAATATTAAGTAGTGTGCATACAATAAAATTTAATAATTAATATCCACAGTAAATATTTTATATTATTAGTACAATTTGAAAATCATCAGTTACATATATGTAATATTTGAGATATATATATCATAAAAAAATTTATTAATTTGATTTTATCAGTTAATTTCAAAGCGTATTTGTGCGAAATTGTATCAGAATAATTATATAAGTTACAACTGCCCCAGCGATCTGAAAAAAATGAAACTCTTTGATTAAAAAATAAAATTTATCATTTTTGAATCTTAAATTGAACTTACAGTTGCCAAAAGTTTACAGTCTAATGAAATAATATCACAGGCGGTGAATTTGACCATCCGATACAAAAGGTGGCGTAAAAATTTATCAAACTGAAAATTGTGTATTCGTTAATGTTTATCATAATTATATTAGATGAAATGAATAAATTAATTACTTCTTTTTTAACTTTTTCATCCATCACACATCGATCCATAAGTACATTAATTATATTGGCCGTCTCTTTGCTCTGTAAAAATTCCAGTGCAGTCAATTTAATTAACGACATTATAATGATATATGTGATCTATTTTACAAGCATAAAAATATATACCCGATTAATAGTTTTAGTGACATAAGTTGTTAACATTAACATTTGTAGAGCCATCCAGAGTAATCGCATAATTTGGCATAGACATACGATGTAATTTATTTCAATTGTTTCTGACAATAGCAACATAAAAAAATATGAAATTAATATACTTGATAAACCAATATACGTAATGGCAATTAAAATCGGTAATCCATAAAAATCAGCAGTGTCATTGCATATTTCACACAGTTTGACGTAAGCGCATTTAATATTTTTGACATCATAATGCACTGATTTGCGTAATAATAGATTTTTTGAAACAAACAATATTTGGGATTGATTAAGATGACTTTTGGTATCGCGCAGCTTAATGATCATCAAATTAATGCTTTTGAATCTCTTATCAATGATATCAAGTAGAATCGTATATTGGACTATTATAGAACTAAAGATAATTATGGGTGAGTGGATTATCACTATTAGTAGCAATATATTTTCAAAGTGATAAATATAAGATTCCATTGCCAAATAACAGCAGTAGATCAAAAAGTTTCCAACAAATATAAGGTGAATGATAACATAACTACTTTCCGTCGTAAAAACCGCACACTTTTGAAGATCACTGTCGACATTTTTTAGTTGGTTCAAAACATTAATTATTTTATTTTGTCGGAATGTGATTATTAAAATTAAAATAAATATTTCCACTATTGCGAAGAATTTGAGATTTGATACAGTATTTTTAGTTACTAAAATATCAAGTTGTGGTGTTTCTAATACGTCATAGAATGAAGAATATCGAATATTTGAAACCCCAAGAATAACCAATAAAATATTATAAAATGATCCTGTGTATGAAAAATAGCAGATATTATTTTGATCTCTTCGGGTCTTACGAGATGTTTTAGAAATCTTTACTGTCCAGGGCGATAGTCCGATTATTTTAAAGATAATGTGTTGCAAGGAAGTCAAACTTCTATGGTAGACTGAGTCATATTTATTGTAATACATATTTATGTTATATTTTGATTGAGATAATATTATACAGTGACAATTAAAACGTTTGTTGGTGAGTGACTGACGAAGACTGCTTTGATATAATCGACCGAAAAAACTAGCACGTACTTAATCGCGTGAATTTAAATAATTGTGTTTTTCCATTTACATAATCATATTTTGATCATCAAATAGTTAACGAAAAATAATGTGAGTAATTATTCTAATTAGTTTTGTTCGAAGGCGAGCAATTTCGAAATTGTATGACAATTATGAGATAAGTTACAATTGTACCCGCGATCTGAAACAAAAATTAAATTATACAGTTTATTGAAAATTTTTTCCATGAAATATTTGGAAAAATTAAATGCTATTACAGTTTGCAAAATTGAGCGGTTCAGTGGCAAAATATCACATACATTGAAGCCAACTTCTCTCTCTGAGACATCACGTGAAAATATGAGCAACTGCAATTGAGAAATCAGTCATATTTATGATATGTAATAATAAAAAATCAAAATCGAGTATTTACTTTTTCTTCTGACTTCTCACTCATCGTACACTGATCGATTATTGTGATGATAATACCTGCCATTTTTTTACTCTAAAAATAAAAAAAAAACACCGCAGTTATATTTTTCCAATGACAATTAACTTAATAATAATACAGTCGGATTCCATTAACTCTGAACTTCCCCTCAATCTTGACCCTCACCGAGAGCGCATGCGCTGTAGATTATTGTCCGATAGAGAAGGGGCATTCAATAAGTCGGAATTTCTAAAAAATTTCCGTTCCCCCGTAAACTGTTCAAGTTAATGGAATTCGACTGTCTCAAAAATTTATTACTTCTTTCTCCGTTTTAGTGACGTATGTAGTCAACACAATAAATTCAGGAATGATCCATATTAGCCACATTATATCATGAACATGAATTTTATGATCAAACTCATGTACATTAACACTCAACAAGATAAAAAAGTACAATGTGGTTATCATTTTTAATCCGTAGCGTATAATAACGAACAGCAGAGACAGTCCAAAAAAATTTCCAACATCTAGACAAATATCACACAGTTTTCCATGAGCGCATTTAAGATCTTCAATTTCATACGGTACCAATTCACCCAGTATCGATAAGTCCGCCTCAGAAATCGGCTGTGATACAAACTCTCTTTTTTTATCAGTACCAAATTTCGAAGTAGCCAAATTAATCATCTCGAATCGCTTATTAATAACATCTATTATCATTATGTATTGTATTATCACCCAGCAATTAATAACAGTTGGCAAGTCTCGTATTATTACTGAATGCAGAGGATAATAATATAAGTAAACAGCCTCATAGCAAATGAGCATAATAAAGTTGACAATAAACATCACATAAATGCCTTTATAACTTTTGAACCTGTACGCTCGACACTTTATCAAAGTTTCATCAACATTTTTTAACCGATTAAATGCATTAATTACTAATTTTTGCTTGATAACATAAATTAATAGTATTCCACATGTCGACAGTGCTGTCATGTGAAGAATATTTGCTTGTACTGAGTCCGTTAAAAATGAATCGTCATGTATATGATTAAATTCTTCATTGACCATGACGTAAATTACCAATGAAACGACAATAATAATTAATACACTATTGTAAACCGATCCAGAGTAAGAAAATTTGCATTTGTAATCTTCAAATTTATTAACCCGTCGTTTTTCATGATATTTCACAGGAGTACCAACTGTCCACGGCAATAATCCGAATATTTTAAGCAAAATCGATTGAATGAATATGAAGTTTCGATGATATGTTGAGTCGTATTTACTGTGATACATTTTTTGTTAAAGTATATATATATACTAGCTTGAAAAAATTGACGGAATCGTATGCACTATGCACTTTTAATAACGCTCACGATAGAGGATTAACGGAGACTGCTACAGTGTCATCGATTTGAAAAACATGATTTATATATATTTCATTGCGTGATTTATGTTCGTATGCTCTTACAGTTAAAACACGAAGCATTCTATTATACAAAGCTATTTTTACCGATGCGCTGTCTATCAGCCGTAATTGCAGATCATGAAGTGTGATAGTAAATATAACATCTAAAAAATACGAGTTGTTCAATAAATAAATAATTATTGAGAATATGAACAACCGTAGATGGGAATAATGATCTTAATAGGAAACCGATAGCTGCCGATTTAGATCGAGCATCAAATTGACCTTCAGTATAATCCCGTTTCAGCATTTTTGTGTCATTACTTTGTATCCAATTTTGTTGGTTTTGAAGGATATGTTTTATTTTGATAGTGTACTGAGTTATGTTTATTGCGATGTTTTTTACCAATTTTTTTCTTTTGATGACGAGAGTGAAAAATGTGAACTGCGTAATATAGTCGTGATTAATTGTAGTAGAAAATAATAATAATTGAAACAATGAAAATTTATACTAAATAGAAGACGGACTCGTGCGAAATTGTATTAGAATGATAAGATATGTTACAAATGTACCCGCGATCTGGAAAACAAAATCTCGTATTAGTCAAAATAAAAAATTATCATGCAAACTCATAAATTTAATATTGAAGTAATTTAACTCACTGTTCCTAAAAGTGTACGGTCTAATGAGACAATTTCAAAGGCGGTGAATTTAACTTTCCGATACGAGAGGTTGCGTAAAAAACTAGCCAACTGAAATTTAAAAATAACGAGCATTACTTTATTAGAATATCCCGAAATTATAAATTTTTGTTACTTCTCTTTCAACTTTTTCATCCATTACACATTGATCCATTAGTGCATTGATAATATTTCCCGTTTCATCACTCTGAAAATATTTTTTAACAAATGCAGTTAATTATAAAATCACCAATAACAATTTATTACTTATATGTCATATATACCTCATTAATTGTTTTATTAACGTAAGTTGTGAACAACATAATTTGAAGAACCATCCATATTATCAATCCTCCACTATATATAGATACTACTAAACTCAATTTAATTGTTTTGAAAAAAAACAATATCAAAAAGTACGAAAGAAATAAACTTGCCGTTCCATTATATAATAAAGCAGTCAAAAAAAATATTCCGTAAAAGTCTGCAGTTTCTTGACAGACGTCACCCAGTTTAATGTAAGCATTTTTAATGTTATTGATATCATAAATCACTGATGCACGCAATACTGTGATTTTTCCAAAAAATGGCTGCAACTGATCCTCACTAGTTTTGACAGTCAAAAGTTTGTTCATCATCAAATTGATGCTTTTGAATTTTCTATTAATCAGATTTAACATCATTGTATACTCAATTATTATCCAACTAGAAATAAAGCTAGGGGAAAATCGCAGTAGTGCCATCAGTGAAGAACGATTAAAAATATAATAGTCAACTGCCCAAGCTAGACAGCAGCTTAATAAATTTCCCATAAATAATAAGTGAATCATGTAGTGATTTTCGCTGGTAAACATCACACATTTTTGCAACTTATAGTCCACATTTTCTAACTTATTTAAGGCATCGATTATTATTTTTTGTCGGAGCAAATAAATTAAGTAGACGACACTTGTAATCAGTGCTGCGAAGTACTCAAGATTTGTCATGGTCGATTCTGTTATTAAGGAATCATGCTGTACTTGAATAACTTTCAGATTGTAAAAAGAGTACAGAACTAATGAAACCACAAAAATACTTAATACGACATTATAAAATGATCCGATGGATGAAAAATTGCAGACGTTATTTTGAACATTATTAATCCTCCGGCTTTTGCGAGATGCTACTGAATGATTTATTGACCAAGGCGACAGCCCAATTAATTTTAAAAAAATATATTGAAAAATAGTCAAATATTGGTGATGCACTGAATCATATTTATTGTAATACATATTTACTGTATTTGTTAATTTAATAGATGCAATTTATAGCGAAAATATTACAGAGTGATGTTCAAAATTTGTGTACAGTGTTCGCAGGCGATAAAAGACTGATGGAGACTAGTTTAATGTAATTTATTGAATAACCCAGTACGCGGTTCATCGCGTGAATACTTATAATTACATTTTTTTCATTTACTTAATACATCTCGATCATCAGAAAGTTAATGGAGATATAAACTGAGTAATAATAGTGTAATTTATTTAATTAGAAGGGGTACTTATTTGAAACTGTTCAAGGATAATGATATAAGTTGCAATCGTACCAGTAATCTGAGATAAAAATAGAGAAATTAATTAATAAGAATAATTTTAGTTAATCATTTTCCAGAATGGAATAATAAATGGAATTTGACTTACAGTCTGCAAAAGTGTGCGGTTCAATTGAACGATATCACAGGCGGGGAATTCGACTTTTCGATGGAGGAGATCATGTGAAAATTTGAACATCTGAAATTTCTAAATTACCAGTTATAAGTTTGAATGGAATCGCTCACAAGTGGTTTACTTTACTTACTACTTTTCCGACTTGTTCATTTATCGCGCATTGATCCATGACTGGATCAATGATATTTCCTGTTTTCCCCGGCAATCTTAAATACAAAAAAAAATTTACAATAATTTATCAGGATCAGAAAATAAATAAATTTTACTCACATCTTTTAGAAGGATACGATTTAGCGGGACGATATCACAAGCGGAAAATTTGAATTTCCGGCGCAAAAGATCATGAAAAAATTGAAATAACTCAAATAATAAAATAATCAAATATCAAATTTCTTTGTATTATAGAAAAATTTTTTGATTTTATTTGAATTACTTTTTTTTTCACCCGCTCGGACATTTTCCATTTATCCATAAGTAAATTAATTACATGCCTCGTTCTTTTACTCTAAAAAAATAAAAACACTATTCATCAATTTTTCTAATAACAATAAACTAAAAATCAATATTACGTAGTACCTCCTTCTCTGTTTTAGTAATAGAAGTAGTCAACACAATAAATAAAAAAACTGTCCACATTGACCATATTTCATTATTCAGGTCGTCCATAACATCAAATCTTTTGTTATTGATGGTATAGACAATTACGAAATAAAGAGTAATTACGATTCCTTCACTACTCAAAATAATGACAATCAAAAAAGTTAATCCATAAAAACCCCTAATATTATGATAAATTTCACAGAGTGCCGCATGTGAATATTTAAGATTGTTAATGTCATACAAAACTAATTCACGTAAAAGCGATAAATTTGTCGCAGATAATACGTGAGGGTGAGTCACATCACTTCTGGTGTTAGAAAGATTGGAAATGGCCGAATTAATCATTTCTAGTCGCTTATTAATTGCACTTATTATTATTATTATATATTGTATTATTATGAAGCTGTTAATAACATATGACAACTTTCGTATGAAATTTATTAGAAATAAGTAACTGTAATTATCGCCGATATTGTAGTAGAAGCACACAAAAAAATTACCAACCAATCTTACGAAAATGACTCTATCAGTTTTCAATTTATAAGCCGCACATTCAAATAACTTTTCATCGACATTTTTTAATTTATTACAAATTTTCAACATCAAATTTTGTCGTAATATATATATGAGCCGACATGTGTCACAAATACTTCGACGTCAATTACATATTTTAATATTTTACTTGTCACAAATGAATCGATATCGTCTTCAAAGGGGCCAAAAAAAATATCACATATATTGTACTCAAAGTAAGAAGAAAACTCAATAATATGTTATATATTGTTTCTATATATGAAAAAGTGAATTTACTATTTCGTACTTATAGTCCACGGCGACAATCCGATTATTTTGTAAAAAATATTTCGACTAATTATCAAATTTCGATCAAGTGCTGAGTCATATTTAGTGTAAAAAATTTTTTTGTACCCGCAACGACTCGATATTTTTTATCGAAGCGGTTGACGTGTAACGTTAACACGCGATAAAACCTAGTGAAGAGCATTGTAATTTCTAGTATTGAAAAAGTCTAGTGGGCAGGTGATTGCGTGATTCGTTAGTTTTTCAATTATGTCGAGCGGCTAATTACTACAAAACATTTTCAATCCACTAAAATTTTCAAATAATTATTTGTAAGGGCTTATTATTTGTTTACATATATATATTATCAATATGCATTAAATTGTCATCAAATTGTAAATATAACAAGCAGGTGATTTCGCATTAGTGTCATTATTAATGGATGGTAATATATATAATCAATAATTCCGTAGCAAATGGATATCACATAATTAACAATGAATAATATTAATACGCTTTTATAATTTTTAAATTTAAGGTAAGCGGGAAAAACGGGGTTGCTTACCCTGGTTAAAAATACTGATTGAAAAGAATTGGGAACCGGTCACTCCATGCGAACTGTATATCTATATATACAAACAAAAGAATTTAAATTATTGAAAAGAACTCGAATTTCATCATTTTTAATTCTTTTCAATCAATATTTTTAAACGGGATAGAGAGGGTCTATATTAATTTTGCTCCAAACTTTTTCTCAAACAATATCTCGAAACGAAAAATTTAGATCGAGGCTCGATGCATTACTATAATCTAGTAATCTAGGTTTCAATTTCAAAAAATGTCCATTTGTTTAAAAGAAAAACGAGGACAAAGTTCCCATTTACTGCGCAAGTGCAACAAGACAGTACAGTTCGCTGACTCGAGTGTGATAGAGAAAAAAGTTCAGACCCCACTTCAGAATTTTCATACATTTGAATTCAAATCTTTTTTCTTTGCCTTCTTCTCCTTCTGTCAATAAATCCTTCATGACCTTTTGGTATACCACTGTACTAAATTTCGTGTAGAAATGATGAGTGTGACAATTTTATTACCTGACATTTATGCCAGACTATTCGCAAGAGACTCCGCAAAAAATATGTTAGGGCTCGGGGTTGATGAAAGGTAAATTTGATAGTATCTTTAATTAATCAAATTACAAGCCATGCTGGTACTAAATTATAAGTATTATAAAATATCTTTCAATTGTACCAATCATCTCAGAAATAACTAGTCATTAAATTCTTCTTATAATTAGTCATTATTATTCTGTACATCTTAAAGTGTATCATTGATAAAATAACAAAGGCAGCGAATTAGATTTTTTTTTAAACGAGAGATCATGTCGAAATTACGTTAATTATCAAATATCCATTTTTTGAGTAATTGCATATTCTATTATTTTTCGATAAAATGTTATCATTAATTGCTATTACAGTATCCAGTGTTTTGATTAATCAGTCGTTAGTTATTCGAATGTATAATGAAGATGTCAATTTTTTTATTTGAAAAAAAAAAAAAAAAAAGAATAGATGGAGTCAAGGCGCTAATCAATTAGCTGACTAGTGAAATTTTTTATTCAAATGGTTTTCATTAATCATAATATCAATACTAAGCAAATGGATGAAAAAATAATCAGCAGTACAATAGAGCATGACATGTAATTCAATAACAATGAATAACAATAATAATGGTGTTCATTAGTCTTAATAATCCTGCCGGAAAGCCAACACCTTAATTTGTTATACTTTCAAACGGAAAATAAAAAAAAAAACATTAAATATGATAAGAATTATAATTATTATAATTCAGTGCGCGACAGATATTTTATAGTTATTCAATACATTATTTACAAAATAATGGGTTTATTTCCGTGGATATTGGATGCGTCGAAAATACTTAGTAACATGGCATAATTAATAATGATAAAATAATTGATGGAAATTTTCATATGCTGGATCATTTTACAATATGTTATTATTTTTATTTATCGTCACACTTGGTTTTATGTTCAATTAAATAAATTATCAGTTTATATTCAATTTGTCACGATGCTAACTCTGGCAGTGATAGCAAAATTTAAATTAACCGAGACAGTTTGTGGATATTATCTCGCAATTATTTACATTTACTGGCTAAAATTAATAGTAAGTGTAATTAATCAATTGAAAAACGTGGACGATAAATTTGGTAAATGTGCAGCTTTTTATCTTTAACTGGACTGTACATTACCCGAGACAATTACGCATCTAGTTTTATAGTTGAATAAATTTTGAAAAAAATTTTCTTCAAATTTTTGGTATTATCGCTTATCTTGTTATTGTCCTCCAATTTCGGACCAGAGGACCTTCTAACTGAATTTTAAATTTCCGAAGTCACAAAATTATTTGGCGGCATTTTTTGAAAAATTTTATTGGCACATTTCGCTAATAGAATAAACTACAGCTTACGAATTTATTTAAATGGAAAAACTAATTCTCTTATTGCAAAACACAATAAAGATAAATAAAAAAGTGCATAACAATCAATCATCTATCAAGTTCAAGGTTCTGCTAAAATGTCTCATTTATCAAATTATAAATAAACTCAAGCAAATGGACGAAGACAATCAACAGCAAAATAGAGCATGACATTCAATTTTATAACTCTATAGCATAGTCGTAATAACGCAGCTGTAAAGTTAATACCTCAGTTTTCTATATTCTAAGTTCAAAATTTATCATAATGCAGCAGATAAACTCAAAAATATCTAAACCAAAATCAGGTTCAAGCCGATACAATTCAGTTTATTCACAGTATTCCATATATATTTCACATGTTTTCTTTAAAATATTTGGATTGTCCCCATGGACATTGGACGCGGCCCAAATAATACGTAAAAATCGTATGATTATTAATAATGATCAAAATAATGTATGCAGATTTTCGCACGCAGGATCGTGTTACAATACTATACTATTTTTATCTAGTGTCGTACTTTGTTTTTATAAATTAATTGACGCACCCACTGTTCAAGTCCAATCTGACACAATGTTAACGGCCAGTTTGGTCACTAAAATTGAATCCATGATGACGTTATGTATCTATTTGATACCGCTTATTTACATTTGTCGTCAAAAGTTGATGATAAGTGCTATCAATAGACTGGTCGATGTTGACGAAAAGTTTAAAAAATTTGGAAACTATGAAATGAAATATAATTTGAACATTTACTTGATATTTTTTGGAAATTTTGTGTTGGTCAGTGCAGTGGTAGCATTACTGGGGCAGTATCATCCATTGGTAATGTTAATTAGTCGGTGTTCTCCTGGTGTTATTGCTAGCTGGACAGTAACACAGTACGCAATCCTACTAAATATGATAAACAAGCGATTTGAATCTATCAATTTGGGTATTTTGAAAATGGGCGGTAATATTAGAAGCGGTGGAACTCAATCGCAAACATTATCCGTCACAAAATTATCACTGTTACGTGAATTAGTACTTTATGACATTGATAATATTAAATATGCTTATGTAGAACTGTGTGAAATTTGTCAAGATATTGGAGATTTCTATGGGTTGTCTATTTTGATTGTCATACTTCACTTTGGTTTTCAAAGTATATTCGTTTTGTATTTCGCTATCTCGTCGCTAATCCAAGGACACGAACACAGCATGACAATGCATCTGTTTAATGGAATGCGTTTGTCATTATCAACCTTTTTATTCACTGTATTGACATCTAGTGTTACGAGCACGATAAAGGAGGTACAAATATGTAGATGCCAGAAAATTTTCATTTGTTAATCGAATTTTATTTCAGAGTAGAAAAATTTCACATATTATAAATTTGCTTATGGATCGATGCCCAATGGACCAAAAAATTAAAGAACAAGTAAAAAAATTTTACTATTCAATTAATTGATCATCAAAATAATTTAGTTTTTTTAAATATTTTTAAATTATAGCTGTACAGATTTTCGCATCACCTCTTGCATTTGAAAGTTGAATTTTCCGCTTGTGATATTGTGCCTCTAGATCGTACCTTTCTAGCAATCGTGAGTAAGATTTTTTTTTATACCCATTAAATTGACTCAAGAGGTCGGAAAATATTTAATGCAATGTTTTTTTTTTTTTAGATTGTCGGAACGATTGCAACTTATCTAATAATAATTCTACAGTTTCGTATAAGTGCATCCAGTTAACAAAAAATATTATATATTTATTTTTACGCCAAATGTCAACCAGAGTAATTTTCTTTAATGAGTACACAAACAACTCGCAAATTTATATTCAAATAGTAAAATTTTGAACAAATAGTTATTTTATATTTGAAGGTTCAATTTTTTCTCATTAAAAGTCTAAGCTGAGTAAATAATCAAAAATTTTATTGGTGACAGCTTCAAGACTAATTGATTGTATTTCGTCAAGAGGTAGGGCTGGCCCTGATACTGCGAATGGACGCTCGTAAAACACAGTAGCAAAGTTTGGAATTTCAAGCATTATATTATCAATCTTTGTATATACTATCAACCAACACTACAATAGTAATAAATAATCTAATTAATTAAAATTACAGTACATGGAATAATATTTTTAATCCATCTGATAATCGAGTGCATAAAAAGACATGAATAATCACGCGATGCAGTACAAGCCTCATATTAAATCGGATAACACACGATACTTTTATTCGTCTCAATTGCGAGCACTCTAAAGGTCACACTTGAGCTAATAAATTTGTGGATATTTTTTAAAAATTTACAATCGATACCGTTCACTTAATTGCCAAAAGTTATTATTTATTAAATATACTTTTTATAAAATTTTTTGTCGTATTTTCGGCCAACTTTCAGTCTCTTACATTAAAATTCTACGGCTTCACCGATACTTCGGCCAACTTTCATTCAGATTTATCATTTTAGGCCAAATATTTTAACTTGGGTGAGTTAGTAATTATTGTTAACTTTTAGGAACATTGAGTTTAATTTTTAATTTATAATTTTTCAAATGATTAAATATATACTAGACTATATTAAATGATCGATAACAATCATTACCATAATAACGTTGTCTATTAATCGTAAGGATACTAATTACTATTAATGATAGTGAAATAAACATCACGGTAACATATAACACCGCGTTTTCAATCAGATAATTAATTTCCATCACTTTAATTAGTCTCACTTGCTTTACTCAAGTTTTAAGATTAATTGCGCATGTACAAATTAAACTGTCAAACCGTTATTTAGTTTACACCAAAAAACTTAATTGTAATTCTGGCGGGAATAAAATAAAGTTTTAAAATAAACAATCAACTTTGGTCCCTAAGGAAGAAATCGATCATTTCCAACCCGTGGAGAAATGAGATTGTTTTCATCGACCAGCATTTTAATTAATAATTCAAATGGAATGAACATGAATATGAAAAATATTATTAGCTTGGAAATGTGATAATTAATAATTAAACTGCTGTGAAAAATAAAATAAAAACTAAAGGGCATGTGTGATAAATATTAATACATCAGATAATTATAATAATAATAATAACAATAAAATAACTGGAAAAAAATGTCAACAATCACGCGACGAAATACAAACTCGCTGATAAATTGGATATATTATTATAGTTCTCTTCAGTCTCGATTGCAGCCACTGCAGAAATAGCAGCATCTATATATTATATTAATTTCACAACAAAGTGTATTTATATAAAAAAAAAATGGAACGATTTTTTTTAAACAAATTAGAAAAAAAAAATCATGACCTTTTTCGCTTTCATTATTTAATATTTATAAACTACATTATTTATAAAATAATCGGCTTGGCTCCATGGTCACTAAATATTTATAAATTTTCAAATAAAAATCCCGGAATTAATAACGATAAAAATAATATTTTCAATATTTCGTATTCCGGAACATTTTATAATATTCTGCTGATTATACTTATTAATTTGTACAATATATATTCATTCAACGCGTTCTCTCCCATTCATGTAGACACTGTTCTAACACCAACAATATTGAATACTATTCAATTTGTGTTGGTACTGTCGGTAGCCGCTATAATGACTATTTACATTTTTCGACAAAATATGATAATTGGTGTTATGAATAAACTTATTTGTGTGGAAGAAAGTCTTAATAACTGTGTACACTACAAAGCAGAAAGTTATTTAACTATTTATTTGATAATTACTTTTAATATTCTACTGAACACTGGACTGTTGGCAGTTGGAATAAGTAAATATTCATGGTTAAATGTATTTTTAAAATTTTTGCCAGGCATTATCTCCAGCTGGGTCCTAATACAGTACACGACATTTCTATACATAATAAATAAAAAATTCATAAGCGTGAATGTGTCAATCTCGAAATTGGGTAAACTAAAAAATTGCTCTCAATTACAGTCGATATTTGTGACTAAGACAGGACTTTTAACTGAGTCAGTCTATCACGAAATTGAAAACATAAAATTTGTTTATATAGAACTATGTGATGTTTGTCAAAATATTGAAGATTTTTATGGGCTACCTGCTTTAATTGCTATTGTTAAGTTTGGAGAAATGATGACAAGGTCCTTATATTTAGTACTTACGTCACTAGATAATGCAAAACCAATCGAGATATCATCGTACATCGTCAGTGGAATAGCCATCGTTTGGCCACCTTTTATATTGATGAGTTTGACAACTTTTGTTGTGAGAATAATTAAACAGGTAAGACAATTAACTGCCAAAATATTGTTATTACTATGGCTAACTTCCCGAGCTGCCCTCCATTTTCGATTTGGCTTAAATAATTGGAGTGCCTCACTTTGGTCAAATTTTTCTGAAACAATTCGGTCAACTTTTCAGTTGATTTTTTATAAAATTAATTTTCAAGGAAAATATTAAAAGTAAAATAACTTTGGATGATAAGTAAATTCATAAGAAAGTTATCGTCTCTTTTATTTAGATGCGAAATTATGGAAAAAAAATTTTTTCGGTCAATTTTAAAAAAAATACCGTCACTTCTACAACTAACAGATCTAATTATTATTTTTTTTAGAGTCAAAAAACAGCAAATATCATAAATCTGCTTATGGATCGGTGCAGAATGGATCCGAAAATCAAGGAACAAGTAACTCAAATTATTTTTTTTCGTTTCATTAATCAGACGATCTAATGATTATTTATAATTTCAAAACTAGTTGGCTAAATTTTCGAGCGACCTCCTGCACTTGAAAGTTGGGTTCACAGCCTGTGATATTGTGCCACTCGATCGTACACTCGTGGCCATTGTAAGTATAAACTTTTAATTTCCAATTAAAAAATTTATTCAATTAATTAATTTATTTATTTATTTATTTATAGGTCTCTGGCACAGTCGTAACATATCTCATTATATTTATACAATTTCGTAGCAGCGCACCAAATTAAATAAAATTCAATGAAACTACACCCTATTTCCAATAATTTATAACTGAGATTAACATATCAATGAAGAATAAAAAAAAAATAATAATAAGTGTATTGCTGATGAATAAATAAAAAATAATCAATCAGTAAAAAAAGTTTAATCATTTGGATCCAAGACTTACGTCAATACTTCCCGCATGTTTTCCCCTACGCTTCTAAATTCACTATAAATCTGAAAGATATTCAGTGACCGTGTGTAATGTATCACAACTGAGGGTTAAATGCCAGACTATCTTGATTAATGAATACAACGGCAGGTGTTGTAGCTCATGTAATGCATAAGGAACCTTATCTTTATTACTTTTCATATATATATTATACAGCAATCTTGCTAATAATATTCCCGGGTGATTATTTATCCACATGTTCAAGTCCCACAAGGCATTGAGTATTTTTTTAAAATTTATCTGACCTTCAAATAATAAATTATTTATTTTAAAACCATTTTCCAGGACTGCCGTTCGAGCTGAGTGTCTTTTGGCAGCAGTATCCGTGGGAGCTTGGCTGGGGTCTCTGTAAAATACGAGCATATGTATCGGAAACGTAAGTAATTAGAAATTTTATTTTGTCCATCCATAAAATCGGAATTATTTAACCAAAAATTTATCAAATGGATATTTTATTATTCAAAGTTTTAAACTAATGGCTCGACTTACTGTAATTTATTTATAATTTTTCCTGAGAACGTCGAGTTAAAAGTTTTCACAACATCAACTATCTCTCGACCCTCTTCCCTGTAACGTAACGAAAAAATAGTTTGCCGAAAAAAGGGAGAAAAAGTTTTCAATTAATTTTCGATGGGAAACTTTCAGAGATAACTAACAAGTTTTCGTGGTTTGACCACGGAAAGAAAAAAATAATAATGAAATAAAGGCAAACTTAATGTTTCAAGGTCTTCTTACGTATCAGTATTAACGATAGTGGCTTTCTCTATGGAGAGATACCTGGCAATTTGTCACCCTCTACATCTTTATGCGATGAGTGGGTTGAAGCGACCGCTAAGATTCATCCTGGCGGCCTGGCTCCTGGCAATGATCGCAGCCATCCCGTTTGCCGTTTACACTAAACTCAATTACGTTGAGTACCCGCCTGGTAAGTTTCTGCAATATTGGAAAAATTATATTGTAATAATCTGAACTTTGATGATATTATTTACTAAAGTACATAACTTCTTTAATTTGTTTTATAATTTTATCTATAAAGACAACTATTATACTTATTAACTTCTTAAAAGCCAATTTACTTGTCGGTCTTTACGCAAACTTTTTTTCCATTTCGTTGAAAAGAAAAAAAAATTTTATTACTCCAAACCAATTTGAAAAAAAATAATTTTATCAGTCTGTTCACTTGTAGAAAACTAATATAAGACTTCATGGTTTTTTTTTTTAGGAAAAGTTTTATGAACGGGAACATTAAGAAAGAAAATTAATTTTTTGACTCCGTTATACATTTTCTTGATGTATACTGAAAAAAAGTTTCTACCCCTTTGTTCCCGGTCTTTTCTTATCAATCATTAATTATTACAAACTCTTTAGAAAAATTTATCATAAAAAATACAATACAAGTTTGGTGCAGTAAAGCTCAAAATTATCATCAATTTTTATGAGTAATTAGAGCGGCCAGCATTAAAAGTACCCGAATATTAATAATGTTTGGAATTGAGATTTTAAATTAATAATTTCAATGCATTGAACATAAACAGTTCGCTCTTAGCTGATTTTATAAATTTTCTAGTGGACTTTGCCGGATAAAATTTTCAATGTAAGCCGCTTACTTTTTCATCCATTAGCTTCTTTACATCAATTCGTAATACTTTATGTCAAAAAGTTCAATAAACCATTAGCTAATTCATAGTGCAAAATATGTTCAGTTAAAATTGAAAGAGTTCCAATTGATGCATTTTCGGTTCACTAAAAATTTTACACCCCAGTAACAAGAGGAATTTCGCATCATTTTCTGGCAAACTCTTTTTGACATCGAAATGATATAAATTAAAATAAAGATAATTTATATGATCTCGTAATTATATTCCGACAATGTCTACTTGACATTAAGTTCTCTCGGCTTTTAAATCGAAATGCATTATGATAATCGGTAAAAAATCGCTCTCTGGAGTAAGTAAAAGAACTAAAAGACCCTGTGAGAATAAAGCTACCTCACTCTTGAATATAAGTACACTTAAAGAAGAAAATAGAGCTGAGAGACGGCAAAGTTTATAAATCGATAAGCCCGATGGAATTCAGCCCGATATGTTCCGCCGACAATATGCACTTAGAAAATAATAAAAACCCTTTTATATCTATATTGTGCTGCTGCTCTTATTTATTCCCCATCTCACAATATCTATTGGGAAAAAAAAGTGTATTTACTTTCATTTTATATCCTTACATAAACGGAAACAACTTAAATTACTGTGTATATAATAACGCCCTTTGACATCACGCAGTTTGAACCTCAAACAAATTTCATCTCTCAAAAATACGTAAGCTGAGCGATGAGCTTTCAATAACTTATCAAACTTTTAATAATAATTAATGTGTTTAATATTTTAATTAGACTTCGGAAACTCTTTTTAAATGAAATATATACAAAATTTAATGAAAAAGCTAATTGGGGAACGCAGTACTAAAGTAGAGGATGATAATTATTTTTAGTCATAATTAAATTAAACAAAGCTTTTGTGAATTTCCAGGAAGTGGACGGGATTCTGAAGAATCAGCTTTCTGTGCCATGTTACTCCACAACATGCCGGACTTTCCACTGTACGAATTAAGTTGCTTGATATTCTTCTTGATACCTCTGGTCCTCATAATGGTACTTTACATACGCATGGGTCTGAGAATACAAAGCACCACTTTGGGACGCAGCATTGAAGGTACAGTTCATGGGGAAACAAGACAAGTCCAGTCACGGAAAACCATCATCAGAATGCTCAGTAATTTTTATACATTTCTATCCAGTCTCTTTATTTATAAACTAATTAATATACTCTATCAAAAGAATCCATTCGAGATTGTATGGGAATCCATAGGAATCCATGTAGAAAAGTAAGCAGAAACTTGGACATCTGGATTCCTATGTAAGGATTCTACATAAGAAACTTTCGGTACCTGGATTCTCATACAGAAAACCCACAAAAAATCTAAACTAGGTTCCCATAGACTTTTGCAGGGTGAGAATTCCCATGGGAAAAAATTCACATAAGAATCTATACTAGATTTCTACATGAATTTGGGACGACATGAAAACCACAGAAGAATCTCTATAGGAATCTATGCTGGATTTCTATAGAAAGCCATATGGGTATTCATCCGAAAACGGCATAATTAGAATCTAAGCTGCATTCCCCCATGGATTTTTTTGATAGGGTAGTACATATAATAAGCGGATGAAATAATTATGACATATTCATTGTAACGATACATTTAGAGTTGTAACTCATAATAAGTTATCTAGTTGTACAAAGTTAGTAACACCCTCTCTGAAATCGTTAATATTATTACTTGACATCTCCATATTGTCTGGGAATGGAAATAGCACATATTAACAAGTTAGAAACGTAACTTCATCCCTATCTCTCTATTTTATTTTGTCGCTCGTGTTGAAATTCACTATTATAGTATATGCGATTAATGTTCTCTATTATATCAAGCATACGGATTTAACGTCGGCAACGAGGACATAGTCACGCAATATCAATAGCGCTCGTGCCCGATTAACATAACTTTTAAATGTCAACTAATAAACTTACCCTGGATTTTTATTCATGTATATATTTTCGTTATAAGATTAACTTTATATATTATGTCTTTAATTATTTATCTATTGTTAGCATAATTTATTTATTTGTTGTTTTAATCCGAGAAAATACTAGAGAATTTTTCTAAACGGATTTGTCGACCGGAATAATATTAAATAAACTTTTCAGTACGATTTTAAATTGATTTAAAAAATTGTTTACAGCAAAATATATATTTCATGTCAAGTCATAATAACTTAGAGTATTATTATTTTTTAAAAAAGTTTCTCAAAACTTTTGAATTTGCAAAACTTTTAACATTTATATTAAAGCAATACGATAACACATTTAAATATTTAACAAACTTTTAAATTTTGAATATATATCTATACATTTATTTATAGGTGCAGTAGTGGTTACATTTTTTATCTGTTGGGCGCCATTTCACGCCCAGCGTCTACTTTACGTATACGATTCAAAGAGACTACTCGGCGCGATTAATGAGTGGCTGTACTTTCTCGGCGGGTGTCTTTACTACATAAGCACTGCGATAAATCCGATTTTATACAATGTTATGAGCGCTAAATACAGAGGGGCATTTATGGAAACCTTGTGCTGCACGGCACATCCCAACAATCACTTAAACAGAGACGACCAGAGCAGCGTCAAGGAAACGATGATTTATCGCTGTGGGTCAGTGAGAAGTTCACAAATTGCGCGGGGACGCACTCGCAGCATGAGGTGAATTTAATTTAATAAACTCATATTTAAACCTAAATCTATTTATTATGTTCGTTTATTTTGTCACGATGAAACGACAGTTATTTTGATAAATTATTTATGATAGGTACCATCTGGACAACTCGAGAGACGATCAAAATCACTACCTACAACACGAAAGATTTGTAAACAACCTCACGGTCATGAATAATTTCAACGAAATCCCCATTGAAACGAGAAAACTCTCGACGGTTATTCACTCGAGCAACGGCCGTGCTAAATGTAGAGCATCTGAAAAAAATAATCTACTGGACGAAACTCACATTTGAAATATTTTTAAAGCTGGATTATTTTTACTGAAAATCTATCATCATTAACTGTGATTAATGCCTGAGCTTTAACGTACGTTATATATTTTTTTTTTCTTTTGCTTTTGAAAATTAATTATTGTACAAAATTATATTAATTCTAAGATTTTTTTTAATAAATTAAATAATGTAACTTTAAATTTTAAACACAGATATATTTTTTTCCGAATACAGAAGTTTACTGACCTGAATAAAAATTTTCGACCGAAATCATACAATTTTACTCAAAGAGGCCTAAATTTTACCGAAATCATCTCGAAACTGTAGAATTTTATTGGAAAATATTGAAAATTGACCGAAATCATCTCGAAATTATAGAATTTTATTCAAAGAGGCCTAAATTTGACCGAAATTATCTCGAAACTGTAGAATTTTATTGGAAAATATCGAAAATTGACCGAAATCATCTCGAAATTGTAGAATTTTATTGGAAAATACTGAAAATTGATTGAAATCACGCCGAAATTATAGAATTTTATTCAAAGAGGCCTAAATTTGACCGAAATTATCTCGAAACTGTAGAATTTTATTGGAAAATATCGAAAATTGACCGAAATCATCTCGAAATTGTAGAATTTTATTGGAAAATACCGAAAATTGATTGAAATCACGCCGAAATTATAGAATTTTATTCAAAGTGGCCTAAATTTTACCGAAATCATCTCGAAACTGTAGAAGTTAATTGGAAAAGGTCGAAAGTTGATCGAAAAGAGGCCAATAAATCAAGCCGGCCTATTTTCGGTCACAGTATTTCTTTTTCAAATAAAGTTATAGAACAGAAAAATTTCAAGCGTAAAAATTTAGTAACGACAGCCCAAAATTGGTAAAATTTTTCAAAAACACTATTAAGGGAAAAGTAAAAAAAATCGAGATATTCAAGTTTATAAAAGCTGAATTTTTCTCAGCGATAACATTTTGCCAAGCCCTCCCCTATTTATATATAAACGCAGGAGCAATGACTGTACACAAACATTGACACGCTAGATTATCGTACCCGATATAAAAGTAAACACGTAATGCGATTAAATTGATGAATAAACATATGAAACGCTAGTTTAGATAACAAATCATATTTGAGTAAATGTAACTACGTGACTGCAACATCAAATCAGTGATAAGTTAAATACTCGATAATAACACTTATGAATAAATTCTATGTTTGAAAATAAATATGTAAGCAATTAGTTGCTTTAAACAAATAAAAAAGCCATCGGAATGACGTGGGTTTATTTAGAAGGGGAGTTTTTTATATTTTGTAGTGGATGGACAGGGTCAGGGTGTTTTATGAATGACGGTAAGCATGACGATAAAAAGAATATGGACTAAATATAAAAGGCGGAAGTATTTTTAAAGCGTATTTATATAATAGTGGACCTCCATCACAGAGCGCCAAGAAATAAAGAAATGCCACAGGGAGTTTCTGTTGTCTCGTGCTTTTCTATTCTTGAGATATATAAGATGAAAATCTAAATATAGCTGACGTAACGTTTCGGTACTTGGTAAAATAAAATAAGTGTTGAATTCACTCAACTGAGTTTTCAAATTACGAAGATAAATTTATTCATATGTTGTCCGGATTATTTACTATAAATCAACTTGAACAGAGGGTAATATTGAATCACTATCGATTTACTCGCATCTTTCTTCCTGATCTCTTCTCAGCTGAGGAGATTAAAAACTTAATCGAGTTGTTTTTTTTTATTCTACTTAATTATAAATAAATTCTAAAAAATACCAATTTCTTGTCTCAGTAAAGAAAATGTTTTGTAAATATTTTTTGATGAAAATTTTTTCAATTATCTCTTTATCGTTGTATCGGAGAAAATCGATATAACACAGATGTTTCACAATAAAAAATAATATAACGAAATAGAAAAAAAAAGGGGTGCAATAACAATAGAAAAAAAAATCTTCAATTTCTTTGAAAAGTTTACTTTTATATGAAACTGAAAAAATGATTGAATTTTTTGTTTGCATTTTCTTAGACTATTTTCTACCTCTAGCTAAATTTGCTGTTTAATTTAAATTTGTTATTTTTAATTTCTAGGCTCTGTTTATTTTTAATTATTTATTCGATACAGCGAAATTAGGTTATTATATATATATCAATATATATGCACTGTAAAAAAATTGGAAGAATACAAATTTTGTATAAATTCGAATTCACTCCACCAATCAAAGTTCCGGAGTTTTAAAAAAATCACTCCGTCTATAGAGTAAGTAGTGAATTTTTTTTTTTTCAGGAGGGATGTAGATTTTATTTAAATCCGCATTCACTCCGTGGTTTTAATGTTAAAATAACTTCCGGTATAAATTTAACTTCGAAAGAAGTTAAAAATTAGCGGTGTGAATTCGGAATTAATGCGTAGCGGATGACTATTTATTTATTTAATCTCCTTGGAGTGAAATTCACTTCTAAAAGAATGGGAGTGAATGCGGATTTAAATAAAAACCAGATCACTGCTGAAAAAACGAACTCCGAATTTTTTAGTGTAAAAAAAGATCGACTATAAATTAAATCCCCTTCGGAAATTTTTTACAGTATATATGTATATTTTAAAATATAAAAAATGATTATTACAGCGTATTACTCATAATTATTTAACAAAAAAAAGCATAATGTCTGACTCATCAGTATTCCGATTATATAATGAGAGTTTGACAGAAGATTATTTACGAGTGAGAAAATAGGGAACGTCAGCGAGATAGTCAACATGAAATACGACTTATTTGTCACTTTGTTTACTTCCCATTTTCTCTTTATCATTTTTTCTCTCCCTGTCTTTTCAGATTCCCATTCAATTACTCAATCTTCCCACTGGTTTTACAAACAAAGTAACGATGAAACAATAATAATGATCGTAACCGCAAAAACTATTACTAAAATATAATTAATCATTAGTCACGGCAAACAATACAAAATATATATATAAGACAGACTGAAAAATATATATTTTCATGGTTCTCGGTCACGCATCTTCCGCAATTAAATTTTGCTAAGCACACAATCGACTTGAAGGCGGATGATATATTCTAGAGCGGTTCCGATCTCTTGAGACGGAAAAAAAATTTAGAAAAAAATAATGTTGAAAGTGGGTCATATCTGTTTGTCATCAATAAATATATAAAATATCAAGGCAAGATAATTTAAACAAAACATTTTTTAAAAAGTAAAGCGCGAAATTTTAAATAATTCACAAAATAGAATAAATATATTTTTATAAAAAAAAAATAAATTTGAATTTTAAAATACAAGAAAATGATGAATAAATAAAAAGCCAAAAGTATAATTTAAATATTCACGAGTTGTTACGCTCACTTAATCTCGGGTAAAAAAATTTTTTAACTCACTTATGCATTAAATTTCATGAATAACATATAGCATATTTATGAAAAGTAAATTGAGAAGTTAAATTCGAAAACAAAAATATTATAATGATAAAAGCGTCAATGGAGAGCTTTTCCCTGATTGAAATAAGCCATGAAACGTTTTATAAATATGGATTTTCCTTGTCTTCATAACTTAACACAGCACCAGCTCGAGAACACGGTAATTTTTTTTCGATCAGAATTATTTCGTGTAGATGCAGAAAGACGTAATATATGGGTACATAAATATCGAGCAGCTTTGGTGGAAGCTTTGCTTGAACGAACAATGATAATACCACGTGTGGATTCCACGGAAATTCATTTCGAACAAGGAACCTTGAGCTTTCAAATGCCGCAACGTATCTCCGACATTCGCATTAATCGTCCCAATTAATACTAGTCCCCACAGGAGTCTCATATTTTCTCCAGCGCATATAATTAACACAACTTTATTATCTAGACTCAACTTATTTATTCATTTATCATAATATATTTTACATATCATATAACATACTATTATCGTTGTTGTTGTTTTTGTTTTTAATAAAAATATGAAAACTGTGTACTATTGTTGTGATATTATTCTAGAGAATATAACTCCGGGTAGATGATTTTACAAGTTTTTATTCTGTGGAGCATGTGCGCAATAATGATAACAGTTTGAGTTTTAAATCTACTTTTCAGTTGTTCAAAACAACTTACAACAAAATTTATATTACATAATGATTTCGCTCGGAATTTAACCGCAGCATTTTCAGTTTCTTAACAATCTCGCAAGAGCACAACGACCGAATTAACGAAAAAATAAAAACGAAATACTCCACGTAATTAAATATAAACTGAATTGTTTTCCTGTAATTGAAATACTTTTTTTTAAATTTTAAACTTTTAATTAAAACCAATCGAATTTTTTTAATTAACAAATTTCGGCCGTCATTATAATGAAGTAGAGAAAAAAATTAATATATACAGTCATCACATTTTTTATTCAATATATTGGCAATGTTGAGATAGTGGATGGTCATAAATATATTTTTCATTATTTAAATAATTTATTTTCAGTATTCAATACTCCATTAACTTTATATTCATTGGAACTCATGTATTTAAATTTTATGACACGTGTTTGTTATTTTTTAAAATTCACCAACCGGGAAAATTTTTTTAAAAATAAAATTCAGTCAATAAAAATTGAAAGTATAATTTAATTATCTGCATTGACTTCGATAAATAAATATAAGACAAAATTTTAAATATTCAGTCAATGCAGCAGATAATTAAATTTAGTAATTCGTTAGCTTGTATAAAAAAAAAAAAAAAATAATAATGAAATTCAATGTCTAGAAGTAAACCCGTTCAATTTTCAATCATCAAAATTTCCTGACCGTATTAATTTCAAATATAATAGACTATTAGCAATTTAATCTGTATTATATATATGTTATAAATTTAGTATTATATTTTACCCAGCAGAAATGAATGAGTAAAGATAAAATTAGACCGCTAATTAAACTATCGATTTCTGCCCACAATAAGCCGTTTATTTTTATGATCTTGAAGTTAGCAGACAATTAAAAATTTACAAATTTTATTTTCAATGATTTGATTTAAAAAAAAAAAAAACTAAAAATATGCACATGTAGAAAATAAAAAAAACTAAAAGTGCAATTTTTTAAAATATTTTTTTTTTGTTGATTTATCGATTTTTAAAAAATTCAAAATTTAATAGACGTCAGCTAACTTCAGTATCATATATTTTTACACAATAAAAAACATATAAATATATGAAATAACAAATAATTGTCTAATAGACAACTCGGACATGAAGTGGAAAAATAAATGAAAGCAAGTCTTATTAAAGTGTTAATAGGTAATGTATGTTTAGGTGGATTACAGTCAGGTTGCGTGGCTACTGCCCGTTTGTTCGCGAGACCGTGTAGGGAATAATTTAGTATTAAATACTTAAAACTTAAAATGGAATCTAGAGCTTACTTCTACTTGGATTTATTTGGATCGCCGCCAAGTATTTTGCATGCTAGTGAAATAAAAATTGTTATAATTATTTGCCACTGACTGTACTTAATTTTAAGGACAAGGACTAAGAGACTTTTATTAGCCCAGTTGCATTAGCTTTCAGCTGTGAACTCTAAACTTTTTAAATCCACTCACATTTAAAAGTATCACCATTAAGCAAATGTTAATTCAAAAATTTTTTATCGTTTCAACTCAGATCCTCAAAAAATCGTGTCTTGGAAAATAAAATTTATGAACTGCGAGTTATTTTTAGTTAATTAAAAATGTAATCTATTTGAATAAAATTTTAAATTTTAATGGTTATTTATTTTAAAAATCAATCCATTGTGTGAAATCAATAATTCAGAGGATATGGTGAAGAAAAACGGTAGGAAAAATGAGTAGATAAATATAAAATTTTTGACTCAGGTGTGTTGTGTATTGGGTTGAAAGGGAGTAGAAATAATAAATTGAGTTACTAAGTGATAGATTTAACGCTTCTAGTATATTGTGGTGTGAATTTTAAAAATATATAAAGAGAAAGATAGAGAATAGAGAGAATCACTTGCTCTTGTAACACGTAAAGCATAGCTGCGGCCAGAAAATTAGTTTTCACCAGATGTTTCGTTTAAATTAATCGCATTGCTGTGTCCGCGCATAGAACTATTATATTTCATGCTGCGAACAGAATTACATTACGAATTACACCGAGGAATTAAGTTACTTTAAATTTCACTGTCCATCGAGGCCGCGGGTTTTCGAAACCCAGAAGAGAAAATTCGTAGTCAAAGATAATAAAAAGTAAAATGATACTGAAGTTAGCCGACGTCTAATAATTTTTAGATTTTTTAAGAAATGATAAATTATAAAAAAAAAATAATTTAAAAAAATTGCACTAATAGTCTTTTAAATTTTCTACATGTGCATATTTTTAGTTTGTTTTTTTTCTTCAAATTTAATCGTTCAAAAAATTCAAAAGTTTTTAATTATCTGCTAACTTCGGGATCATAAAAGTAAAGCAATAAATTTGAATGGAAATAATTTATTGAAAGCAATTACTGTAGGGCAGAGGTACCGATTTTGGTCACTTTAGTCAGTTTTGGACACTTGAAACTTAATTAAAATAATTTGTAAAAGACACAAAGAATTAGCAAATTTTTAAAATGTTTAAAAAAATACTTTTATCAATGACCCTAAAATTAGTCGTCTAATAATTTTTGAATTTTTTCCAAAACGATAAATTAAAAAAAAAAAAAGCTATTTTAAAAAATTGCACTTATAGTTTTTTTTATTTTCTACATGTGCATATTTTTATTTTTTTTTTTCTTCAAATTTAATCGTTCAAAAAATTCAAAAGTTTTTAATTGTCTGCTAACTTCGGGATCATAAAAGTAAAGCAATAGATTTGAATGGAAATAATTTATTGAAAGCAATTACTCTAGGGCAGAGGTACCGATTTTGGTCACTTTAGTCAGTTTTGGACACTTGAAACTTAATTAAAATAATTTGTAAAAGACACAAAGAATTAGCCAATTTTTAAAATGTTTAAAAAAATACTTTTATCAATGACCCTAAAATTAGTCGTCTAATAATTTTTGAATTTTTTCCAAAACGATAAATTAAAAAAAAAAAACTATTTTGAAAAATTGCACTTATAGTTTTTTTGATTTTCTACATGTGCATATTTTTTTTTTTTTTAATTGTTAAAAAAATATTACGAAAATTGTTATAATTGTCCGCAAACTTTAGTCATCTTTTATCCCACTATTAAAATGGAAATTGAATTTAACTTTTCATTAATTAAAATAAAGTATTAATGTCTAAAAATGGAACAGTTGCCACAAATGATACTTCTACCCTATGGTTAATATGTTGTTATTAATTGGAAATATTGTGTTTGATGATAAAGTCAAACTGGAAGCTGACGATACGTGGGATGAATTGAATACCGAAGCAATTGTGATTGGTTTGAAGGACGTAGCACTCGGAAAATTTGAATTCGCGAGTTTGGTGAGTGGCCTTATCAAGTTGATACTGCATATATCAATTACTAAATACTGCACTTAACAACAACTATTTCAATGAATAGTTGATACATTTAGTATTTGATATTTTATACTGAGAGCAAATTCTGATATAATCGAAACTTGAAGAACTCGACTATTTGCATATAATTGGGGTTCAGTTATGGTGCTAACATTTTGTGAGAGCTGAAACTATTCATTATTATATATTATATATGAAGTTTGTTCGTCTGTTTGATATTTTTGAAATTATTCATTATAATTGAGAATAGGAAACGGTTTTGAAAGCCGCGTACTGGTATGCAGTCTCGCTACGTATTTGATACATGAATTGAATTTAAAATGGAATTAATTATTTTTTTGATGATTGAAGGTACGTTTAATTTTTATTTGCGTACAAAGGGGGGGGGGGGGGTATTTGAAAATTTTTTGAGGACTGAGATCATGAGAACGTGACAGATGAATTTAAAAAAAAGAAATTAGAAATAATAAATAATTTTGACAATGGAAATTAGTTCCTTTGACTGAGACAAATATCACAAAATTTATTTCCGTGAATGCCCGGTAATCATTCAACAAGATTATGGCATTAGACCTTCTAAATAATTAAGTGAAAAAGGTCTAACGATACATGCCCAACAAATTTATTGTGGATAAATATTTTAACGGCTTAGGAGTTTAGAAGGATTTGCAATGGATGTGAGAATTTGAAGAATTATATTAATAATTAAAGGTCTTACCGTTTGAAGATTTTTTTTTTTATTGATTACAATTTTTGTTGATGAAAATTAATATTTGTTTTTTATACTCAACTTACGTTTGCGTTTTTTTACTTTGGCTAAGACCTTTAATGAAAATTTGAATTCAATTTAATATAATTTATAATCAAAATATGATCCTGAAGTTAGCAGACAATTAAAAATTTACAAATTTTGATTTCAATGATTTAATTTAAAAAAAAAAACAAACTAAAAATATGCACATGTAGAAAATAAAAAAAACTAAAAGTGCAATTTTTTAAAATATTTTTTTTTTGTTGATTTATCGATTTTTAAAAAATTCAAAATTTAATAGACGTCAGCTAACTACAGTATCATAATCAAAATTCCGATTGAATGTTTAAAAAGTGGTAATTTAGAAAATCCTCTTGATTTTCTTTAATTTAAATTATGGAAAATTTATTTGAAATCTAGATTATGATCAGCCAATAAACTGCCCATTCTGTATAATGTCAACTTCTTTTTTACCATCAGATAGTTGCAATAATCAAAGGATAAATCGTAGAAGCGGGGAAATATAACACTTGAAAAATTAACAAAAAAAATTCTTCATGTGTGGAGTTATATCCGACAGAAGAAAATCTACGGGCCGTTTTCAATAAAGCTCGTATCTGACCAACGTCGTTTTAAAAAAAAAATAAGATTCCTTTTAGAGTTTTTAAGTTTTTTTCTACTGGAGGATATCATAAGGAACGAAAAATATTAATATTGTACGGAGTTATCTCCCATAGAAGATAATTTACGGGTCACTGTTCATGAAAGCCGCAGATGTCATGTACCTGCATCTCCCCGACGTCAAAAAAAAAAAAAAATTGAATTCCTTCAAGAGTTTTTCTATTTTTTTCTACTAAAAGACTATGAAGAATGAAAAACTTAAAGTTTTTTAAAGATTACTCCTACAAGATTGAATCTAGAAACCAATTTTCTCAAAGAACCATAGGCAGAAGCGTTCCCCTCCATCTTTTCTTATCTCCCGCGTCGTCGGATAAAATAAATTAATTTTTTTTCAGGACTTTCCCACAAAAGAAAACCGTAAAGAAGGAAAAAATTTATGTTGTCAGAAGTTTATTCCATCAGGATCGAATCTGCAGGTCAATTATTTTCCTCCATGTACTGACATAAACTACGGACTTAGTAATCGACGCAGTCATATCGAATTATCGCAATAATTTTTACTTATTTACTTATCCAACATGTGTTCAACCTTTCAACAAATATTTATGATTCTGAAGTTAACAGAATTAACAATTTTCAGATTTTTCGAAAACTAAAAATATGCACATGTAGACAATTAAAAAAACTATAAGTGCAATTTTTTTAAATATTTTTTTTTTATAATTTATCATTTTGAAAAACTTCCAAAAATTATTTGACATCAACTAACTTCAGTGTCATATATTTATATTCTCCAAAATTTCAATATTCAATAAATGCATAAATCTCAATTATATTTCCAATAATTTATTTTTATTTAATACTCGTAACTTTAGTTACATAATGTGCTGGCAGACAGAATATAATTCAAATAAATATAATATAAGCATTGAAATGAATTTGGCTTTCATTAAATCAAATTATTGTCGAAGCAAATCAACTGGTGCAATATAATAAATAAAATTTTGAAATTTTTAATAGCAACAGGAATCATTGTGATGTCGATGTGAGTTCAATTGGTCGGTTTACTTGCATGCGCAGGGGTTGCACTTGCATGAGCCGCCAGATTTGCAGTCGCATTTGTCTGTAAGAAAAAGTAAAACGAAAATTAATCACTAAACAATTTCATTAGTTCCAGTTAGCAGGTAAAGTAAATTTTTCTCAGCGTGACTCGTAGTTATGCGAGTAGTCTTGGGAATTGTTCCCAAGGTTCATACCACGACGGTCATTGACTCGTTACGAGAAGTGAAAAATGTACCAAGTCATGGTTCAAATCACTAGACTAGATTTTACTCAGCAATTTAAAATTTTTTTTTCCTTTGGTTTGAACTTTTCAATTATCGTTAAATTTATTTCAAAGACCCGACATTCTTTCTGTTATTTAATTTTAAGTTTACTGTGTAATTAAATAATAAAAAATTATTACCTCCGCTTTCGCAACATTTGCAATCGCTACCGCATTTGCATGATCCTCCGCATTTATCTAAAATAATTTTAAAAATTATTAGTTATTATTTTTTTACTCCAAGTAAAAAAAAAAAATATTTTAGTTATTAAAACTCAAAATAAAAAAAAATTTCCACTCAAAATTCTTCGAGTTCCAAATAAAATAAAATTATTATTTTTTTTTTTTTAATAAGCAGGAGTCAGAAACTAATTAAAAAATTATATTTATTTATAAATTTAAAAAAGTCATTTTGATAATTAATTAAATAAATTAATTGATAATTAAAATAAAATAAATTCTAAGAATTAAAATTTTTATTTAATAAAATCTCATATATATAATATATCACTTTATTTAATAAACTCATTCAATTCTTATTGACTCCCAAGACCGATATTGAAATTCCTCAGCTTTATTGCTCCGTTCGAACAATGACGAGTTTAAAAACCCAGACAAATTAATAACAAAATTCCATATAAAATTCTCCACATATTAATTCTATTACTTCATATCCATAAATAAATTTTAATTAGCAATAAAACCCCACAAAATTTTTATAATAATTTACCTCTAATTAAAAATTAAATTATGAGCCTGGAGTTAACCGACGTCTAATAATTTTTTGAATTTTTTTTTTTCAACAAATCAATTGCGAAAAAAAAAACTAAAAATATGCACATTTAGAAAATTTAAAAAACTACAGCTGCAATTTATTTAAATATTTTTTTTTTAAATTATTAGACGGCTAATTTAGTATCATATTAAAATTCCCATGAAATTTAAAAAATAAAATGATCTTGAAGTTAGCAGACAATTAAAAATTTACAAATTTTGATTTCAATGATTTAATTTAAAAAAAAAAAAAAACTAAAAATATGCACATGTAGAAAATAAAAAAAACTAAAAGTGCAATTTTTTAAAATATTTTTTTTTTGTTGACATCGATTTTTAAAAAATTCAAAATTTAATAGACGTCAGCTAACATCAGTATCATAAAATAAAATCGCTAATCAGAAGTTTGATTAAAAAATGATAAAAAATTACCTTTGCATTTGTCTCCACATGGGTCTGGCATCTTGATAATTATTTGCCGGTAGGAAAATTAACGTTCAAAGAATACAAGTGTAAGTTCACTGAGTAATCACAGAAGAGTGTGTCGTTTTACGTCGCGCGGTTCGATTTTTATTGATTGTCCCCCACCATCCTCAGTACGACTTACACATCATCATTCTCCTCTACGAGATCTTACTGTCTCACGTAGTCCAGGACGTGTGCAACGGACCCGGGTAACTGGGTGCCATGTGCAACAAACCCACCACTTTCTGGTTCCCTATTGGCCGCGTACTTTATCAGTATTTCCAACTGCGCGTTACTGGAGTAAATCGAATACGTAAAAAACACAAAAAGGAACCGTGTGCAACAATTCGAGAAACTGCCGTTCGGTAAACATTATCACTACATATATATAGATATAGATATACATCATATAATAATGAATCATCTGAGATTGTAAAAACAAACAGCAAGTCAAGGCTCTAGAACATTCGGCTTATTTATTTTTTATTTTATCTATTTTATTGTACATTCAATAGAATAGAAACCGCCGAGTTTTAATTTATATTTTACTATAAAAAATTTATATACTTTTTTTATCTTGTACTTAACGCGCTAATTACTACAAGTTACAAAAAATATCATTTTGCTTTAAATATATTTACTAACATTTATGATTATTTTTTAGAATTAATATTGAGTCATATATATGTTGTTTTAATAAAATATATACATTTATGTTGACGTTAATAAATAAATTTCTTATAAATATTAAAATTGTTATATATATTTATGTATTTAAGTTTAATTGACTTGGTAAAAAAATATCATTTTATGAGAATAATAAATCAATAAAATAATGTACTAATTGATTTATAATTTTTGTTATTAAGGTCTTTTTCAAATACCCGCCACTTTTTAAAAATATTAGAAGACCTTCAATTGTCATAACTGTATAAAAGTTTTGTAAATTTTTTGGAAAAAGTTGATTTCAATTAGGAGTAAAACGAAATTTGACATCCGTTAATTTTTGGATTTTTTTAAAAATGATAAATAATAAAAAAAAATATTCCAAAAAATTGCACTTAGAGTTTTTTAAATTTTCTACACGTGCATATTTTTATTTTTATTATTTTTTTTTTTTTTGTAATTAATTAGTTGAAATAAAATTTAAAAATCAGTCTGCTAATTTCAATATAATAAAATTTTTATGTAAATTTTATAATTTGAATTTTCAAATTTTCTAGACTAAAATTTATGTAAAAAATTTCCTTTAACTCCTAATTGATGACAACTCTAATTAATTTTTTTTTTTACCCTTAACTCAATTAATGATTTAATTATTTGAGTCAACCCGTTAATATTTTTTCCTTAAACTTAAGTTATAATTATTTACCAATAGATAAATCAGAGCTGTTTCGAAATAAACTTAGAAAATAAATAAATAATAAATTTATACATTAAATAAAACTGTCTTATCATCTAAAATTTTTTATAAGCGCGGGGAGTTACTGCGGTTCTTTTTTCTGCTACTGTTTTAATACGTATCGACATATCCGGCTGATGATTTTCTGTTGGCACGTGATCTGTTGGAAAATCATAATAATAAATATCAAACACATAAATCAATAAATATATAATAAAAATATTTAAATACTTACGATGCTTTATAACTTCGCGGCTGTCTTTTTTCGCGACTAATTTTTTTACCCGCGAACCCTGCGGAGTTATCGGGCTGGCATCGAACTAAAAAAAAAATTCGAATTTAAAATTTAGAACTAAATAGGCAGCATGAAAATTTTTGTGTACATTTCTAATCATTTAGATTCACTGATAAGCTTCTCAATGATAAAAAAAAATTTAGTTTTTATTTTTACGTCTTGTAAAAATATTTTTATGACGTAAGAAACATAAATAATTAAAAAAATTTATAATTACCTCTTGCACTGGCCTGTTTGGTCGGTAGACAGCAGGAGGATAATGAAAAACTGAATTCGGAGAATAATTTTCATCATTAACTTTGACATTATGCTGTAAAAAAAAAATTAATTAATATAAGAAATGAAACAAAATAAAATTAAAAAAAAAAAAAAAAATACCTTGTAATTCAAAATTTCTTCCTTAGAGAGAAGATACTCGTTCTGAGTTTTCGGAATTGTCTTAATAGTCGTGACATCTCTGCCTCCGCGAATGTAATCAGCAACTGGGCTCCTAACTTTAGTAGTGCTCGAGCATATTTTGTCAATAAGTTTTTTAATTTCTTTATTTTTCGGCGTCTCATTTACTTCAGCAGGTGACGGGAAGAAGACAGTTTTCTTCTTAGCAGCAGGAGCTTTTCCCGGAGTATTGAAATACTTTCCCCCAATGTACGAGCCGATTTTCCCGGCACCGGCGGGACTCTTCATGGGTGAAAACAAATTCTCAGTACCTACGACTGTGCCGCACGGCGTGCTCGGAGTCACCAAGATCATCGGCGGCTGAGCCGGGACTTTGAATTCTTTTGAAGCAACCGCTGGTTTGCTGGACTTACCAGCAACTACAGACAAAGCGGAAGACAATTGAGAGGAAGACACTGATTTCCCAGGGGTAAATTTACTTGCGATGTTTCTTTTAGCAAAAACTACCCGTGGAGTTGATGCTGCTGGCGTTAGAACTCTTCGCGGAGTCCGAGGAGTTGACTTAGGAGTAACTGGAACCCGTGATTTGGTACCTGGAAGTGGAGATTTATTTCTAACTAACAAAGTTCTCGGCGTCGCTGATTTTGTTTTCGACGCCATGATGACTGGTGACCTTTTTCTTCCTGAATATTTGATGTTAATTGAACTAGGCGACAATTTTCTCAGCGTGATGTTGTCCAATCTGGACTCCAGCGAACTGTCGCTGCCAGAAAATTTATCTTTCCTGCTCTGACGAGCCGACGAGACCGTCTCGACTCCAGAGTCATGTAAACCATCACCACTTTTGACTCTACTGCCAGACTTATCAAAATAAGTATTTACGATATTCAAAAATTCATCAGAATAAGACCCCGTAAATTTCTTATTATCAACGATTCCTTTGATCGTCCTCTCAGTCTCCGCGATCCGCTTGTCCCGTTCCGCCATTTCCTTCTCGATATCCAAGTCATCCAGCGAGTCGCAGAAATTTTCCGAGACTCCACCTCGAGCCGCGGAATTAATTGGCGACAGTTCATTACTTTGATGATTGCTGTCATCAAAGTCTGTGCTCTTGCAATTATTTTGACTCTTTGATGAGTAAGGAGACTCGGACGCCAACGCGAGCTCTTTCATATGACATTCAGCCAGCAATTTTTTCTGCTCATCCGTTAACTCTGGCATCGGTTTAGGCGTTATCGGGATTTTGTCTCCCAAACACTGTCTCTCGTAATAAGTAAAAGAGGACTCATTCAAGTCTCTCCCTGACCCAGGAGTTCTCGGTGACCCTGGAGTACCAGATGGAGACTGTGTATTTGATTTCGGCGTATCCATACCTCGAGTTAACGCAGCGATACGCAGCGGCGTGTTAGCAAACGTCGAACCCTTGACCAGGTCAACTGGAGTTTTGCGGTAAATTTTTTTACTCTTTGCGACAGGAGTGTTGACTGTAGTTGCCATTGGAGACGCTGCTTTGACGTTAACTTCAGCCGCAGGTGAAGTAGGAGAATTCTCAAAAGATACTTTGGATAGCCCGTGGTCATTTACAAAAGATATCAACGACTCGTCCTGGATGCCACGAGTCTTGCCAATTATTTTCATTACCATCTCTTTAAAAACACTTATCGAATTGTCATCACCCAGCTGAGTTTCCTCCAGGATTGTCATCAACTGCTGCTTGAAATCGTTGGTCGCAGTCTCCAAAGACTTCGACAGACGACTGAAACACTGATTTGACTCAGCAGTCGCACCACATTCCTCTTGTTTATTAGGAATTTTGCTCAGTTTATGCAAGACAGCTTTGATCTCCATGTAGGAAGTACTTGCAGTAGATTGAAAAGAATCCTGGTGACTCTGCCAGGTCTCATGCGGATTATTTTGACATCCTGTGGCATCAGCATAGGAGGACGCCGTTGCCGCCGATTCATTGATCGTCTTGTTCAAAAAATTGTCAACCATTTCAAATGATGGTGACAATGAAGATACCTCGGCGTCGTAGTCATCGGAAGCTGGCGCTGTTGATATGCTCGATATAGTAGACTGAGGTACAGACTGCGTGCTGTAATAAGAGTACTCCGAGGACTTTTGGGAGCTGGTATTCAATCTTCGAGGTGCAAGAGAGAAACCAGTGTCAGTTTCGATGTTCGATTCGTCTTCTGCATGAAAAGATTTGCAGATTTCTTCTAGACTATAAAGTGCCGGGTACTTGGTACGGTAATCAATACTACGGCTGCTGTGCTGCGTTGATGATCCTGAGGCACTCGACTTTTCGAACAGTTGGCTGTCTGCGACGTGACGTACAAATGAGTCCTCGTGCTCAGTGGCAACCGATTCTTCGGAATCCTGTCCAACTAAACCTGAAAAATAAATAAAAATTTATTAAGATTTAATTACTTGTCATTAATGTCAATATTTATATTAATTAATACGAATTAATTGCAGTGATTCAGCATCTAGGACTGGCATGCAAGTTATTAATAAATAATTAAACTGCATAATTATTAATTAGTGTAATTACTGTACACTTCGTGGTGTACAATCGTTTGTTTTCTTTTTTTTACTACGAAATTAAAAAAAAAAAATTTACGAAAGTAAATTTGTAATGACTATTAATTTATAAATAATGAATCAGTGCGGGCCAAGTAATTTAAAATCCGTAATTAAAATTAAAATTTTAATTTAAATTAAACTAAAACATGGTAATGAGGTTAAGTTTTTTTTTACTTACGAAATGATCGAAACATGCGTTCGATTTTCCTGTCCTCCATGGCGCCAGGTTCCAGGGATTTTAAAAAATACTCAGATCACCAACCGATTAATTTTTAAAATTAATTGACAATTTAAAAAATTATAAAAATTTCAAAATTTACAAACAAACCAACAAAACGTACGCACTCGACAAAATCTAACGGCCAATTCTTTAAAACGCGCGCATGCGCAGAGGTTCAAAACAGCCGGCGCGAAACTGGCAGCTGGCGCCATCTTAAAAGTAAAATAAAAAATTCAAATGATTTAAAGATGGCGGCAGAGCAGATCAACTGGTTTTTTTAACGACAGCCGTTGCCCGCTCAAAATGTTGAAAAGTTATTTTACTAAAACATAATTTAATTATTTAAATTAAAATAGTTTATAATTAACAAGTTACTAGAATTTTTTATTTAAAAATGATCGAGTTTCCACTTGGGTACCGCGAAGTCGTGCCCGATCAAACTCAGCCTGAAAAATGGAAGGAAATTATTTTGAACACCGGTAGCTAAAATTACACATAACCTACTTATATTTTTTTAAATTATTTATTTATTTATTTATTTGAATTAAATACAAACTCTTCAGTTTAAAAAATAATAAAATTTACCACCGAATAAATTTAAAATTATTTGTCAAGCAGATGAAATTTATTGCGACATCCGCATGCTGTGTAAATAAATGAGACTTATGATTATTAAATTTTCTAGGTGTAAGTCAGAGTACTCTCCAGGACATAAAAGTACCAGAACGAGCCAGTGGTTATTCTTATCGTGATAACTACAAATATTACACGCGGAACCGGTTCATTTACTGGCGAATAAGCCACGATGTCTTGGAACTGGTGGAGCACAGCTTTGATATAAATCTAATAAACTGTAAAATTCGTTATAAATTCACCGACACTCCGATACTGGACGGGATTTCCATACACGAGACAGCTAACTCGGTGATAATACTCGTGGCGACCGTATCGAGTATCCACAAACTGACGTTTCCGCATCCGGATAAAATACACAAGCAGGTAAGCAGGCAGATTTATGCCCACGTCAACATCTAGATGTATAATTAGACATATTTATTATTTATTATTTGTTATCTAGGAACACTTGCTGGCTTCACACCCAGACTTGACGATCCAGTCGATATTCAGCGAAGCCTCTGCCCAAGTAGCCCGCGATCCCCATTCTTTCCACGTGATAGCGAATGTTGGGACGACGAATGCACCAGTACCACATGCAGCTGCCTCATGGCTGACTCTGCCCCACGAGGAAGCGCTTTTTGCGCTGGCTTACAACACGGGCAGCATTTTGCTGCTGAGACTTGACGCGGCCACGGGATTGGTTCACTCGAGTGAGCTCAAACAGGACTCGATGGTCCCGAGATTCTTGAGCGGGATCGCCACGGCCTTCAGAGGTCGCAACACTGAAGGAATGGTGGCAATGTCGCTGGTTATTCATCCCTGTGGTGATGACACCTACTTATTTGCACTCTGTCGTGAAGGGAACGTCAGAATGTGGTCCTGCAACAAGGCCCAGTGCGTTGCAGTCACTGAGGTCGCTGCTGACAGCCAAGTTGCCCAGGGTGCTCATGGACATATGCTCAGAAAAATTCTTGGGTCAATGGACAACGAGCTGTACTTAGGAACGTACCTTAAGTTTAATTACGGATGTGAGTTCAGTATTCTCAGGCCTGTTCAGGACGCGGGTCTGTTTAAATTTATTCGCGTGTGCACACTCTTCCCGCCGGACCAGCATCTAGTTGACTTTTCATTCACGCCAACGCGGCTGTGGGCCGTCTGGAGGACGACCCACATGGACGCAGTCGCGGTAACTCATGCCCAGTTGCCTCTCAGCGGCGCGCAGGTCAGCTCTGAATGGGAAACGGCGATTCTGGAACCGATTCCCGACCGCGATTATATTATGACGGACCCTGGTACTGATCCTAGTCAGGCTTACCTAAGTTACATCTTCCACCCGGGTCAGTTTTCTCTTGCGGACATCACGAGAGCTCTAAATATTTACCGGCGGTCGAATTTTATGGCGGACATGACGCTGTCGCCTGCGATATTGAAGGAACGGGTTTGTATGGCCGTCGAAGCGGAAATTCAAGCAGAAGTTATGGACTACGAACTCACGGACGAAGATTACTTGGAGATCGCCAATCGCTGCTGGTCGAAATTTTACTCATGCGTGATACAGTACCACGTTAATGGCAGCAGACCTGTTGGTTTACTCTTGCTGCCGACTGTCTACGGAGTAGTGCTGCTAAAAAAATCATTTTTCTCTCTTCTGCGACCGATGGAGGCACTGGAACACCTGATGCTGTCCAACGAAAAGTCTTTCGCCTCCCGGTTCAAGACCACCCCGATCTTATCGCAAGACGAAGACACTTGCCAGGATTTAATTGAACTGATGGAAACTCTGGTGATGCTCGAAAACCAACTGTCTGAAGAAACAAAAGTTAATTTCCAACGCGAACTTTCTTATCTCAAGAGCCCGGACATAATCGTAGAGGAATTATTCTCAAGATTTATGACCGAACCGGACGACCCGATGTCCGAGTACGACTTCCAAATGGAGCTCTATCATAAACTAGAGAACATCAGAGACGCAGCGAGTGCCATGGCGATGTTGATAGAAGCTTTGACTTACGACCTCGGTCAGCCAGACAAACTCAAACTGGACCCCGAGCCCGAGACCTCGCGGATGCTCCTCACCATCAACCATCTCTTCGGAAGCCAACTCGGCGTCTCGACAGTTTCCGAGTCTGTATCGCAAATAATAAAACTCCGCTTCAGCATCTGCCGCAATCTGCTGCTTCTCCAGCAGATAATTCTCGGCCGGCCGGAAATATTCGACTCCCGGATACTCCACACGATAAAATCATCACTGGCACCGCGCACAGTAATCCTTACCCAGGCATACTTTGTAGTAAATTGGATCTGCGAGTCGACGGTGAACTCTCAGTCAAGACCAACCCTCCTGGAGACCAGTATGCAGCGACTCCAAACCTTGAAATTAAATGAAACCCGCGCCATAACCGCAGTCAGCAGACATCAGCGATCTACTTCACTACTTGAGCTGTTCATCCAGAGTTCTGGCGCAAAACACGCCTACATACTGATGGCAAACAACATGGAACTCGACGCGACGACTCTCATCCCCTGGCACTTCGGGATGCTGACCCACGTGAATTTGATCGCCCAACTGGTCTGGCCTATTTGCGGGAACTTTGTCTTCCCCGAGTGGCTCCTGTCCAGCTGCCAGTTCATCCTCGTCCAAGACTACGTCAGATTGCTGAGCACCTGGTGCGAGTGGAACAGCGCCTCGCGTAAATTTATACTCGCAGTCTCTCTCTTGGAGCTCGGAGAGACCAGCAAAGCTTGCGACCAGTTCCTCCGTGCCTCCGGTGGCATTCTCACGGACAATTTCCTCGTGAACATTCTCCTCGAGGCGCCCGACGACTCCAGCGACGCGCTCGTCCAGTACTTCCTCAAAGTGATAGAACTTTTCGAGCAACATGGACCCTCTAAATATATAATCGAGCTCGCCGAAACCGCCATCACCATCGCGGAGAAGGACAACCCAAACCTGGCGACCCTCCACTCCATAATATTCACCCAGCACCTCCAGCTTGGACACCACAAAGAAGCTTACCACTGTTTGAACTCAAACCCCGACGCCGCAAGACGTTCGGATTGTCTGAGACAGCTGGTGGTCACTCTGTTCGAGCGAAAAAAATTAATAGACCTGGTTTCGTTTCCTTACGTCGATATGTACGAGGAACTAGAGAGAATAGTCGTCGGCAGAGCTCGCAGCGTCGACTTAATGGAGAACAATTACTACAATTTCCTGTACAGTTTTCACATCGAGAAGAACAACATCAGAAAAGCCGCATCTGTGATGTACGAGCAGGCGATGCGTCTCAGCCAGGAATCCCACTCAGTCCCGATAATAACTCGGCAAGCTCAGTGTCTGCTCGCTTGCATCAACGCTCTGAATCTGGTCAATGAGAACTACAGGTGGATCGTGAAGCCGGTCGTCGACCAGACCTACCCGGACGAAGCGAACCCCAAGAAGAAGCGGAGCATCGGCGGCAAAGAAGTCCTCCACTACAAGATTAAAAAAATGGTCGAGGTTCTGGAGCTCAAGGACATACAGAACGAGTACTATTTGGTGGACGCGAGGCTGAAGCTCTCCAAGTTCAAATCCGAGCTGCACACCATCGCCCAAGCTGGAGCTGCTGAGCTGATCGTTATTCTGTCGAGCGTCGGCCTGTACACGGTGGCGCTTAATTTGTGTGACAAGTTCACTATTGGCAAGGCTTCGGTGCTGGAGAATCTTGCGGCGCAGAGCTTGAGACTGAGCGAGCACGAGGACCCGAATGCCTGGGACTGGCTGGTGCTCAACGACGTCTTTGATATCACGGGCTACGGCTCCAATATCACTGACATCGCCTGGCGATTGCTGGAGAAGTTGACTATTGGACACGAGAAGAAGGACAGCAGCGAGCTGCACAAAGCCGTGACCAAGAAGATTCTCCAACACGAAGCGTTTCTGCCTCAATGGCTGATTGCTTCTTATAAAGTAAGAAATTAATTGATTATTTATTTAGTTAATTTTTAATTTGTTATTTAATTTACGTCTTGCTTTTAGAAACGCAATGCAGCAGAGTTACTGAGACTTGTCCTGAACTCCGGGCGGCTATTAGAGGCAACGGACCTGGCTGTTGACTACATAAACGCCGTTTTGGGTGAAGGGAAAGAGCACTTTGGACTGGAGACTCCGCTAGTTATGTCTGGACCAGCAGTTTGGTTGCCTTTCAATACATTAGAAGTTTTATTGTCGGAACTTGAGCATGCTAGCAAAGAAGAACATACTTATATTGAGGTAATAAATAATAATAATTTATTTGGTGATTGAATTTTAAAAAATAATTAAAATTTTTTAGAGCTACGAGCATTTGAACAATAAACTGGAGTGTTACATTGACACTGTGGTCCGTGTGTCGAATGATATGGTCAGATTTAAAGTTCAATCCAGTTATAATAGTGAGTAATTACATTTATTATTGTTATTTTTATTTTTATTTTCATTTTATATATAAACAGATCTTTGATTTACGACTATAAGAACTACAAATATTATGATCATACCAAATATTCCGGTTACTGTTGTCGCAATGAATCGTGGACATCGGTTGAATAGTACCTTGAAAAAATTTATATTTAATTTCATTAGTAAATTCATTGGTGAAAATTTTTTCTTTAATTTTATTAGAAAATTAATTATAGAAAATCTTTTCTTTAATTTTATTACCAAATTAACTGTAGAAAATTTTTACTTAATTTTATTAATAAATTAATTAAAGGAAATTTTTTTTTATTTTATTAAAGAATTAATTGTAGGAAATGTTTTCCTTAATTTTACTAAAATTTAATTATAAAAAATTCTTCAATTAATTTTATTAATAAATTAATTTTATTAATAAATTAATTATAGGAAATTTTTTTCCTTAATTTTACTAAAATTTAATTATAAAAAATTCTTCAATTAATTTTATTAATAAATTAATTATAGGAAATTTTTTTCCTTAATTTTACTAAAATTTAATTATAAAAAATTCTTCAATTAATTTTATTAATAAATTAATTATAGGAAATTTTTTTCCTTAATTTTACTAAAATTTAATTATAAAAAATTCTTCAATTAATTTTATCAATAAATTAATTATAGAAATTTTTTTCTTTAATTTTATTACAAAATTAATTGTCAAAAAATTTTCCTTAATTTTATTTAAAAATTAATTAAAGGAATTTTTTCCTTCAATTTTATTAATAAATTAATTAAAGAATTTTTTTTTAACGAAATTTTTCCTCAATTTGTCTAAAAATTTAATTATTGAAAACTAAAAAAAAATTTTATCACCAAACTTAAAGAAAAAAAATTACATAAGTAATAAAAAATTTTTTTATTAATTAATGATAATTACCATAAGTAAAATAACTAACGCAGTAATAAATATCGAACCAATTGGTAGCAGAAGCCAAATACTCGAGTAATGTTGCTGGCCATCAGCCTCTAAGAACCATTGAAGATAACTTTTATTAAAACAAATCTATAATAAATTCGACAGTTAAACCACAAAATAAATCATCCAATTTTCCAACAAAACTAATTACCCACCATTGCGAAACCAGTGGGCCATAAAATTTCTACCTACTCCCGTAATAAAAGTCACCATTATTTGTTGCAGTGTTGAAAAATTCGTAGTCCATAGAACGAGTGGTCCCGACACCTGATTCAAAATTTTTTTTACTGTCAGCTCAACCAGTAGACAAAAATAGTAATAATTATAATAATAAATTCAATTGATATACTCGTTAAGACTTACGCCAATTAGAATAATAATTAAAGTAAATAAATAATAAATGTTATATAATTAAGTGACAGCCGATATTTAATCATTCATTTTGTATTATTTGTAAAAAAAACATCCGTCAATTCCAATAAAAAATAATTTTTTGAATTTATTCTTTGGAGTAAAATAAAAAAATTCCACTTCACTCACGAAACAAACATTTTAAATTAAATATATATATCACATAAATTATCGTTTCATTAAATTTCCATTAATTTTATAGAATAAAAAAAATGCAACTGATTAATCACTCGGCAATTTATCCGCGTAAACTCAAGAACTAATGGAAGCTTTTAATTATCAATTCATATTAATAATTATTTATATTTAATATATTAATAAAACTGTTGGGTTCGTCAGATAAGTGGAGTCAAAGGTTGATTGTCTTTGTTTGTCTATATCCGGTTTAAAAGCTGCACTGAGTGAAATAAACTGCGACTTTTTTTTTAAAAATATAAGTACAGATTATTTAGACATCTGGTTATTTAAATAGATACTACATATTTTTTAATAATTATTTTATTATACAAATACATTTATTATTATTATTATATCGTAATACAGGTTGATATATTTTTAAAATATATTTTTTTCTGCAGTACGAGCGCGAACGGAAGAACTGAAAATAATAATCTAGTATTTTTTTTAAATTTACAAATTCAGGATTTAAAAATATAAATCTATGATAATTATAATATTTATGCAATGATTTTTAAAAATTTAACGTTATAAAAATGAAAGAGATGTAATTAGGACTAGGATGACTTAACAAAATGAAGTTGCGCTGGTCTTTAATTGTAACCGTAACTTAAAACTTTGATTAATTATTAATTAATAAATAATACAAGTCTTCACTATGATATAAAATCGTGCGTTTAAAACAGTATCCAGATATTGAGGATTTAAACATTTTAAAAAAAAATATTAAACCGCAGGAGTTTAGTTTTTAATCAGTCGATGCGGTCGCTTGCAATGACGATTGCAGATGAAAGGAATGAAAAAAAATATCATTTAAATTTAAAGTTCATCGTGTTCGTCATCTCTCGGCTCTTCGTCGGCATCAACTTCCTGCGCGTCGTCTTCGGGAGCATTTTCTAGCGGCTCGTCATCCTCTTCCTCTTCCTCGGGCACCTCGTCTAGAGGAATGCCCAGGGACTTCTTCATCAGCTGCTCGACGCTGGCGGCAAAGCTCGCGGTTTCGCGGAGCATGTACCCGGACCTGAGGGTAGCAGTCTTGAACATGAGAGTCGCCATTTCTTTGGCGGTGGCATCTTCTGCGTCGGCTTCGACTCTCTTCAGAAGCTCTCGGATCAGCGGATGTCTTGGGTTTATCTCCAGAGTCTTCTTCTGGTTGAGGTAGTAGGATTTCTGGGGGTCGTCGGCCTTTTGATGGGCGTTGGAGATGGCGAGACGTTCCATGTTTCCAGTCCAGCCGAACATGCTGGCCACCAGGGCGCAGGGTGAGTCTGTAAGACGCTCGGACACCTGGGCCTTGTTGATGAACTCTGAGAGAACGTCTCCGAGCCACTTGGTGAGAGGTTCGAATGTGGACTTGAGTTCCTCCATCCGTTCTTGGGCTTTCTTGCTGTCGTCAAGTGTGAATCCTTCCTTGGCGACGTTCTGGAACTTCTTGCCGTCGAATGAGGGCAGTGCGGAGATCACGTGCTCGTCAACGGCTTCGGTGAGATACAAAACTTCGTAGCCCTTTTTAATTAAACGTTCGACGAATGGAGACTTTTTAACTTCGTCTTCGCTGGCTCCGGCGATGTAGTAAATTGCCTTCTGATTCGGCTTCATACGAGACACGTAGTCGTTGAGCGTCGTCAGGTTGGACATCGCGGATGACTTGAACTGCAGGAGTTTTGACAATCGAGCGCGATTCTGTGAGTCTTCAAGGATTCCTAATTTAATATTTGTACTGTACTCCTTCCAGAATGACTCGTACTCTTCTTTGTTTATTTTCTTGATCATGTCCAACACCTTCCTTATGAGTTTCTTCTTAATGACCTTGATGAGTTTGTGCTGCTGGAGATCCTCACGCGAGACGTTAAGTGGAAGGTCATCGCTGTCGACGATACCGCGGATAAATGACAAGTAATTTGGCATCATATCGTTAATTTTGTCGGTAATAAACACCCGCCTGACGAATAATTTAATGTTGTCAGCTTTGGTGCCGTAGCGACTGAAACTGTCACCAGGTTGAACTTTGGGGATGAACAGAAGAGCCTTGAAAGTGACTTCTCCCTCGGCAACGAAGTGGATTTTGGCTAGAGGTTCTTGGGTGTCTTTGGTAAGAGATTTGTAAAAGTCGACGTAGTCTTGTTCAGGAACATCAGCTGGTTTCAATGTCCAGATGGGTTTCGAGTCATTCATGCGCTCCCAGTCCCAGACGGTTTTGTCGATCTTCTTTTTCTGTTTCTCTCCCTCTTCAGCAGCTTCCTCAACCGCGGCATCATCGTCTTCCTCGGGCTTCTCAGTGGTATCGGGATCCTTGCTCTCGGTGTCTTCCTCCTCTTCAACTTGGATCGTCTTGCTGGCCCACAAGTAAATCGGGAAGTTTATGAACTGCGAGTACTTTTTGATCAAAGACTTGATGGTGTCTTGCTGCAAGAAGTCAAGAGCTTCTTCCTTCAAGTGAAGGCTCACTGTGGTACCGCGTTTCAAAGTGTCCCCACGTGGGTCCTCGACGATGCTGTAGCTGGAGCTGTCGGACTCCCAGATGTACTGTTTGTCGTCATTGTGCTTTGTCGTGACGACAATCTTGTTGGCGACCAAGAATCCAGAGTAAAATCCGACACCGAACTGACCGATCATGTCGTTCATGTCTTGCGGCGCCTTTGAGTCCTGCATCTTGCCCAGGAATTCAGCGGTACCAGACTTGGCGATGGTTCCCAAGTTGTTTATCAAGTCGGCCTTGGTCATACCGATACCAGAGTCCGTGATACTCAGGATTTTATTGTCCAGATCAGCCTTTATTCTTATTGACAATTCGGGATTAGTTTCCAGGACACTCTTGTCCGTCAGCGATAAGAATCTTATCTTATCCAATGCGTCCGAGCCGTTGGATATCAACTCACGTAAGAAAATTTCCTTGTTTTTGTACAGAGAGTTGATGATGAGTTTCATCATACGGTTAACTTCTGTTTCAAATGTGAATTTCTCAGCTCGCTCACGCAGTTCCTGGATTTGAGCAGCATTCAGTCCGTCAATTTTGATTGCCTCCCCTTCTCTTTTGACAACTTCATCATCTAGGTCAAATAAATAGTCATTTTATTAATAAATAATTACTTAAGTATATTTTTAAAATTAATTATAAATAAAATAAATAAATTACCGGTCCTGGAAGCTTCCCGGCTTGATCCGAAGTCTTTGTCAACAGTTCCAACCTCTTCTTCAATTTCATCCTCACTTCTCACCGTACCTGGATAAATAAAATTTTAATTTTAATTGCCAAGTACTCGAATAGAAAAATATTTAAATAATAATAATATTAATTAATAAATAAATTAATTAAATTAAGGAAAAAAAATGATTTTAAAAAACTTACCGATGAGGAGCAAAAATGCCAGAGCAAAATAAATAAATTTTTTCATCGTGGCCAATAGTTACTGGACCGACGAAGTGCTGATTAAATAAACTTTTAAATAAAATAAAAAAATATAATTACGACAGTTTTATTTAAAAAATGGTGATTGTTTGAAGCCGTCAAAGTTAGATCTGCCGTGTGTGATTCGGATGTTTTTTAATACAATGACCAAGCTGCCACTAGACACGAGCGAGCGAGTGCCACCTTGACGACCCGGACCAATCACCGGCGACCACGCAGCGATTTTCAGCCAATGGAATGACGAATTGTGGCTGCCTCCTCCAAATGGCGAGTCTCCATTCGTTCAAATTTTTTTACTTTTACCGCTAATCAACTATTCATATTTTTAATTATTTACTATCAATTTGTCGACTAATGAGTAATTTTATCAGTTTTGTTTTTTTTTAATTATTAAATTTTTTTTATTTCAAATAATTTATTAAATAGAAAAAAATCAGTACCAATTGTCGGTAAAATATATTTTTAATTAATCATCTGATGATAGTTATTTTTTAAATTTAAATTCAAAAAAATCTCAAGACCTTTTTTTAGTCATTTTGTATCAAAAATTAATTTTTTTATTTTTAAAATTATTTCAATACAATTTAAATAAAATTATTCATTGCATGGAGACATAAATAATTAATTGATTTATTTATTATTTATAATTAAAAGGAAGGGGAGGGGGAAATGGGATACCGCCAAAATTTTATAAAAAAGTTTGTTTTTTTAAACATTTCATTGAATTTTTTTTGTTAAACTTTTTCAAAAATCGAAAACGTCAGTCGAAAAATATTAATGACTTGTTTTATGATAAAAACTATTAAAAATATTTTTTTTTCCTTAGTACCCAATTTTTATGTGAAATCCAATTTCCCTTAATGTAAATTACATAAAAAAATTTATTTAATTTCCAGAATTTTTTTTTCACTTTTTTTTTGGGTATCCCATTTTGCCCGAAAAAATTGAAATTTTTTTTGACAGCAGCTGCAAATTATTTCTATTCACTTTAAATATAAAAAAAAATTAAGTATACCGTTTTGCCCCCCCCAATTGAAATAAAATTTATCAGATTTAAAAAAAAACTTATAGACTAACCCTGAATGACTTAACTTGACTTACATACATACTTAAGTAAATTGATGAAATATAAAAATAAATGAACATATGTGAACTACATCCAAGCATCAGACGACATTGTCCGACATAACTGTTACATGTATTGAGTGTACTTTTATTTAGTTTTTTTCGTATTACATAGATTTTACTATAGTACAATTGTCTGCACGTAGTATCAGTGGTAGCGGTAATAGTAAATAGACATACATCTATATATACAAATATATAACACGAGTAGATGTAAAGGTGGGCTGGAGGTGTGCTCTACCTTTTATTCACCAGCATACTTAGTTATATTGTCACTTTCCATCCGGTTGGTCGCCGTATCCTCGTTATCGTCCCTCTAATCAACTTAAATCTCTGCCGCCTATTAATTTTTAAATTTAAATTTAAAGTTTAGCGGTTCATTAAGTAAAATTTTAAATAAATTACTGTCAAACTGTTTCGCAAAAGATTCCGGTAAGTTTTAACAAAAAATTATCTCTAATTTATTTTTGCAACCAATAATTTATTTTTGCAATCAATCAATTAATTAATTAATAATAAATAATAATTAATAAAAACAAATTATTTCAACTTTTTTTTTTTAATGCGTAACAAACCAATTATCTGAGGTTCGTATAATAAAAAAATTAATTATACAAATAATTATTAAAGCTTATTAATTAATTTAATATAAATTACATTTATTTATTAAACAAAAAATTAAAAAATTGCTTCAGTAGATTCCAAAATAAAAAAAAAAAGTTTTAAACTCTACGTTAAGTGTTTGAATATTTACCCGCATTATTTGCTTTCGCAAAAAGTAACAACACAATTTTAAAATAAATTATATTTATTATTATTATTATAGACTACATAAGTGTGATATAATGAGCTTTACACAGTTATTAACAAAAAAATCTTATGAGTAATGATTATATACATATACATATTTATAACACATGATAATAAATATATATATTTCTATTAAAAGAGGGCATGGTTAAAGTTTGTACAAGACCGTAATGCGTTAATATATAAAAAGTAAATCGATCGGTACCAATAATTTATGCAGACGTAAATTTTCTTTACTATTCTACCTTTGCCTCTGCCTTTGCCTTTGCCTTTGCCTTCTAATACATTATCTATCACACTAATGGATATCATATATAGGGATGTAGTGACATTACGGTCGATGTCAAACATTAGTCTATATATAAATATATAAAGAGGTGTGTAGACTTTAGCTTTGGAATGGAGTACATGCAAACTTTGTTTTATACTTTTAAAAATTAACTGACGAGCTCAGTAAACTACACTTGTATTACACGTTATGGTTTGCAAAACACGATAACTTTTATTTAGTCCAGCGCAACATCAAGATATATCACTATCTTTATTTAGATAATATATATAATATATATATATAGTAATGTTTTGAAATATTATGTAGGCTACGGTTATTGATTTGGTAGATAATTATTAGCTCGTGACGGTTTTTTTATCGACAAGTTTCTAATTAGTTTAATTAATTTTTTAGATAATGTCCAACAGACCGGTGAGCGCGACGACGAGACAGGAGGCGGAAATGATTAACAAGGCCCAGAGGGCCATTCATACCGCCGAAGATTCTATTGAGAAACTTCGGCTGCTCTGTTTAGCCAGAGGTGCTGGGGGTATTCTTGGGCTGGCAAGGTAATTTTATTGTTTATTTGTTTCATATGCAAGGAAGTTGTTTATTGAGTTAATGATCGTGATATATATTTTTAGAATATTTCGTCGCATGGATGAAGATGGTAATAAGCAGTTGAGCAAAGAAGAACTTGTTGAGGGATTTGAGGGCATGAATTTTGAATTCGAAGACGAAGAAATTGATCAGATGATCGCTAAATTGGATACTGATGAAAGCGGGACTATTGATTTAAATGAATTTATTACTGCGATTAGAGTAAGAGTTTTTTTTTTAATTTATTTTCGCTGTATTGTAAAAAATCGAGAGTGAATTCGGAGGGATTATGGATTTTATTTAAATTTGAATTCATTCCGCCACTCGGAGTTTTTAAAAAAAATCACTCCATGAGAAGTAAATAGCGGAATGATTTCGGAGGGATCTGGATTCTGTTTAAATCCAAAATTAACTCTGATGAGGAGTTTTAATATTAAAATAAACTCCCCTTCGGAGTAAATTTCACTTCGAGGGGATTAAATAAATAAACAGTCTTCCGCTCCGCAATCAATCCGCGTTCACTCTGAAAATTTTTTTCAGTGTACATAAATATATTAGTACTGATAGTTAATTTATTTTAATTACTATTTTTAAAGCGAAAATGAATATTTTGGGGAAAGTTGGGCCATTAAAAATTTTTCAATTTGTTTTTATTTCAAAATTTTTTTAAGCTGAACATTTTACCCTTCATTTTTTTACGCAATTAACTTGATATCAAATATTTATTTGGTGAAAAAATAAAAATCATCTGCTAATTTTTTTTTCTCAGGACCCGTTTTTTTTCCCCGTACTCTGAATTATTAATTTTCTAAAAATTAAAAAAGTTTGTGTCTAAAAAAATAAAACAAGCAGGAAGTTAGAAAAAAAATAAAATAAATAATTACAGCCTCCGATGTCTGAGAGCCGTATAAAACTAGTCGAGCAAGCGTTTCAAAAACTTGATAAGACTGGTGACGGAGAGATAACAGTTGCTGACCTCCGCGGGGTCTACAATGTCAAATGTCATCCGAGATATATAAGCGGCGAGGAGAGCGAGGAGAGTATCTTGAATAAATTTTTGGGAAACTTTGAGCAAGAGAGTTCTAAAGACGGTGTCGTAAGTATTTTACTACTCAACTAATAAATTCGCCTATTAATTAATTAATTAATTATTTAATTATCTAGGTAACCATGGAAGAATTTATGAATTACTACAGCGCAATAAGTGCTAGCATTGATCACGATGCATATTTTGATCTCATGATTCGTAATGCCTACAAATTATAAATTTACAAAAACCCCAATTTATAAAATTATCGGATTCAAATTTGCCGCGCTAATAAATTTTGAAAATAAAAAATTACATACTAATTTAATTAAAAATAATCGCGCCTACGAAGTAAAATTATAAAACTAAAGGAATTAAATTATTTTAAGTTAAATATTTATTATTAATTAGCGCATGCCCACGAGTGTTCATATAAAATATAAATCTCAAGTATTTTTTTTTTTTATAAATAAAACATATAAAGCTTTTAATTATCGATATTCCATAAATTAAATCGTACTTATACTCATTGTCAGTTAATTAAATAAATTTTTTCATCCACTGCTTCATTATTATTTACAAAATGTATTAATTAATTATTTATTGTTTAGAGACTAGTGTACTGTACTCTGATTACAAATAAATAATTAGTAAAAAAAATAAAAAAATAATAATAATAATTTTAACTGGAATAAAATATAAATAGAAAAATAATTAAACCGACGTAGTATTAATTTTGAAAACCGGACAAAAAAATGTCAAAGGTGTTTGCGTTGCACAATTCTGTAATATAAAGACTTTTTATCAACTAAATAAATCCGGTCATTCAACTGTAACTTTACATTTTTATTATTTATATATATATATATATATATATATATATATATATATATATATAATAAAATATTTAATTATAATAATAATAATCATTTAATTTGATAATTATTTTTCTATAAAAAAATAATAAAGAAAAAAAAAATTTTCTGTTTTGAGAGTAAGGAAATAAAAATATATAAAAGTTAAATATATTAATCATTCAAAAACTCAATTAGTGATTAATGATAATGAACAAGAATAATAATGAAAAAAAAAAGGATTTATTGATTAGTTTAAAGTTCAAATATGGAAGCAAGACAAGTTTTGTTAAATTTAATAATATATCAGTCGTATCGGGGTAAAAATTAGTATGAGCTGCATGTCTTACTCATAGTCCGAGGTTACAAAGTTAAAGACATATGAATGTAGATATATATGTAGAGAATGAAAATGATAATAACGAATGTTAGCTGGCGACTTTGGTCAGTATTCACGTGGACTCCTGACTGTTAAGTTCAGTTTTACTCGGCGTTCTGTTGACCTGTAGTTTTACCTACTTGTCATACCTGTACTATAATACTAGGTATAGATATAGATATATTTTAATATAATCGAGCATCATATGTACATCAGCATCACTCGTCCTTCAATAAATACATAAGTAAATGGAGTGATTATTTTGCCGCGTCATTTGAATAATTAAATATTCGAATTTTTTTACAACTTAAATTATAAAATAGAAAATCAATCGATATTTGTTTTATTTATTAAATAAATAAAACAATAAACTGTCTGGTGTAAGTCATTTGTTTGGTAAAAATCGCGTTTGTGAAAAATTATTAAATAAGTACGATTTTAATTTG
>OZ024710.1:1034951-1221098 GCA_964016945.1 Microplitis deprimator | reverse complement strand
AAGTACGATTTTAATTTGTATTTATGTAATTGAGGTAAATGACAAGTAATTGATCGCTTTTCCGAGGCTGCTGGATTTACCTTTTTAAATTGAGACGTGGACAGTCCTGCAGGTTAAACGTAAACGTATACATATATTTTAAATATACGTGGGACTTTATTTCTTTAAAATTTCGAGTAAAATGTCTCGTACAATTGCAATCGTTTTATTTATCTGCTTTGGTGAGTACAAAGATTACTTTTCATTAATTTTTTTTTTTTATCAGCTATTTATTTACTTAAATGTATCGTCTTGCTTTTAATTTTAATTTTGAAAAATTAATTACTTAAGTGGATCGTTTTGCTTTTAATTTTGATTTTAAAAAAATTAATTACTTAAATGGATCATTTTGCTTTTAAAAAATTAATTACTTAAGTGGGTCGCCTTGCTTTTAATTTTAATTTTGAAAAATTAATTACTTAAATGGGTCGCCTTGCTTTTAATTTTGATTTTTAAAAAATTAATTACTTAAATGGATCATTTTGCTTTTAATTTTGATTAAAAATAATGAATTATTTTGTTTTTTATATTTTTTAATTATAATTTATAATAAAAATTACTTTTTTATTTTAAATGTAATGATTACATTTTTTTTTAATTTAATGAATAGAAGATTCAAATATTTAATTATTTTATTAATTACTATTCAATTAAATTTTTGAATTTTGATTACTAAAAAATTTAAGTAATTGGAGTTTTATTAAAAAAAAAAAAAATTTAATAATTACAGTTATAATTCTGTTTAAAAAATTTTGATTACAATTTTTAGTAATTTCATTGATTACCAGATTCAAATAATTAATTATTTTATTAATGATTGTAATTAATTTAAATTTTAATTGTTAAAAAATCTGAGTAATTAAAATTTCCAAAATAAAATATGTTAGTAATTGTAATAATTATTTTTATCTCATACAATGGTTTGAATCTAATGATTTATTTACTTAAAACAGAAGCGATAATTCAATAATTTGAACACCTGTTCATACAATTGAGTAATTAATCAACTGATACATCAGTAATTACCCATTATCACTAGTATATTAATCAAGATAATAAATATTTTTATATTAAAACATTTTCTTTACCCATTCAAATGCGAATTTTTTTATTTTACTCCAAAAAATAAAATTTTATCTTTTTCAAAATTTAAATTTAATTTATTATCAAATTGTATGACAGATTTATAACACAATATTTTAAAATAATTACATTACATAGATTTAAAAAAAAAAAAAACATAAACAGAAGCCTTATATGTTACGTATTTAAATGATGTAACAACTTAATCTGTAATTTAAAATTAAACATGTATATTTTTTTACTTATTTCTCGAGTTCAGTTGCAAACTTTATTGATGATCAGTTAAAAAAACAAAAGTTATCTTAAAAAAAAAGAAATCACTTGTTTATTGACTGGAAATTTTTTAATCTTCAGTGGATTTAAAATGGACAAGGAAAAAAAACAAGAATTGATGATACATAATAAATAAATATATGGAAAAATTAAAATAAAAAACAAAACTATGAATTCATGAATGAAAAAATAAATATATTGATATTTCAGGAGTATCCAGTAATGTTGTGAAGAGTCAGCTTCTGTTGACGAACTTACTGCCGGGAAATTTCGCGGGTGCAGATCTTGATTCCTTGAACGAGACAGCACTCGGACAGGTTGAAAACGCAAAAAACCAGTTTAAAAATAAATGCGATAAAAATGGTGGCCCAGATGTTTATGACAAAGTGCTGAAAGCCAACGATGAGATACAAAATTGCATCAAAGGACTCGTTAATATGACGGAGCTGCAGGATGAGATCGAGAAGGCCAAGCCGACTGGGGACCTTGATATTGTATTCAAAAAATACTGTATGAAAAATCCGACATTGAAAAAATGTATCACTGATTTTACATCGACCGTGGAACTCTGCCTTGAAACTCAAGAACGTGATACTGTTAAAATAGCATTAAATGTCACTGATTCACTTCTCAATTTTATTTGTCACAAAGAAGGTGATCGTATTGCTTGTAAGTGTTTTTTATTTTTGTCTAATGATAATTATCAGTTATTTATAATTTTGTCATACTTGTTATTTATTATGATCGGGTTTTATTGCAGTATTTATTGCCGCTGGTGGTCCGGAATGCTTTAAATCACAACAAGAAGGTCTTCAGCAGTGTTTGAATTCAACTTACGGCGGATATTTACCAACAAGCGAAGCTGAGAACTCCCCACCTAGTCTCGAAAGTTTACCTAAATTGTTATTTGGAGTTAAGGAATGCAGGTTGATATTTATTTGAATATCTGGGAGTTTATAATTTTAATAAAATAAATAAATAAATTATTTTTTTTTAGCGACATGGAGAAACTGAGGGGATGTGTTGTCACGGAGTTAGAAAAATGTACCGACCCGACACCTGGAAATATTGCCGACGCATTATTTACTTTTGTGAAACGTGTGACTCCTTGTGAAAATCTTTTGAGCGGACGATCTGCTGCTCTAGTTGATGAAAATCCAAAATTACATACGCGCAATAGCTCTCCCATCAGCGCTAGCAATATTTATTCGCTGGTATTCATCACCGCAGCACTTGCGCTGGCCTAAATTTCAATTTATAATTTTTATTAATTATAATTATTCCTTTTTTTCATTAATTCAAACAAATTATACTTTAATTGTGTTGTTAATAAATTTAATGGTTTATTTTAAGCTGCTGTTTTTTTGATACGTGATCAGGTCGAATGTTGTGGAGATAAATTAAGAATTGTACACATATCAAATAAATGTTAACTTGGAGTTTTAAAATTTAGTTGTTAATTATCGTGTTTTGTATTTTTATATTGGTATATATTATTAATATATTGATATATAGATATACGATGTTGGCACTATTATAAATATAAATATATGAAGCACTAGAAAATAACAATTAATATAATAAATAAAAATATATGAAAAATAATTAATGATTTTTGTTTATTAATTAATTAGCATTAATCAACTATTGATAAGTTTAAGTATATATTATTAGTAATTAACTTTGAAGAATTTTGAGTTCAAAAATTATGTTACCAATTATTTCAGTAACAATAAATTTAAATTTATTTTTATTAAAATCATTAATTGATTAAATCACTAAATTAATAAATAGAAATGTACAAGACCATCATTTTTATTTTTTTGAATTTAAAAATCGGAGATTTTTTTTTCGTTTTTTGCAAACAAGTTTCATATTTTTCAAGGACAATAATAATTAATAATTAATAAAAAAAATTAATACAATACTATAAAATATACTTATGTATAGGTATATTTATATATATATGTATATGTATATGTGTATATATATATATAATAATGCATAACCTTTTGCAAGATCAAAAGTAGTCATCAGAATGTGAAAAATATAAATAATTAAATAAACAAAAACTAAAGATAAGATGACGTAAATCCAGTGAATTGATAATAAATAATTTTTTAATAATTTTTACAATAAACATAAACAAATAAAAAAATAATTATAATAACTCGTAATGATAGGAAATAATTTATCAAATTTACTGTTACGTGTTGTCACTATTCGTCTAGACAATAAAGAGTTCACTGTCCACAAAATCAAATGAAACATTTATATTTATCAAACCAATATTTATATATTATTTATTTATTTATTTATTTGAAAATAAAAAAATAATAAAACCCGCCAATTTTTATTTATTTAAATTAAAACATAACTTTTGAGTTGTGAGTCAGCAGTAATTTAGTGATAAACAAAAACATTTAAAGGTAAGTTTCAAATTTAATCCATAAAATTTAATTTATCTATTAAAACAAATTTAAATTTATGTAGAAATGGAGACTCCGAAACCGGCAAGACCAAATTATACGAATCAGATTGAGGAAAATAATAAAATCCCAGCGGCTTTTGTTTATGAAAATCGTGGAAAATACACAGATAATAAATCCAGTGAAGAATGTGTTTTATTAACAAGCGAATCCAAAGGGGGACTGTCACATCCACGTGCGTTATTATTTTTAGGACTGTGGTATATATTTAGTGGGTGCACGTTATTTCTTAATAAATATATTTTGTCTTACATGGAAGGCGACCCAACAATTTTAGGTAATTTATTTATTTATTTACCAGCATACAAAATATATACATCTTCAGTTGTAGAGATGAAAATCATCTGTACATAGTCCTGGTGAAAACACTTGTTCAAAAAAAGTTAAATAATTTTATGCTTCCGGTCATCCAACAAAAGAGACCATACTCAGAGTTATGTTCATACATGCGTACATTGAAACGTGTGAAAAATAAAAAATCTAAATTAAAGTGAACTACATTTTAAATAGTTACAATCCAACGCGTTAATTTTAATCTAAACAATTTTTTTATGTACACAGAAAAAAAGTTATCTTAAGTCGGGAAAATATTTTTGAAGACGCGCATTTTCGAGTACCAAACTGGTGGAAATTTTTCGGACTTTTCTCTGAAAAACTCAGTTCTAAAGTTCTAAAGACTTTTCCAAAGTTCTAAAGACTTTTTCTGAGTTTTTCAGAGAAAAGTCCGAAAAATTTCCACCAGGGAAGTAAAGATTTTTGAGCCAAGAGAATTTGTCTTGGTCAGAGGAGATTTATTTTATCATAGACAATTGAGGTTTTCAAAAAAATTTTCTTCAAGAATATTTATCTTTAGTCGAAATTTTTTTTCTGTGTACTGTTAGACATCTAGGGCCAGTTTTTTAAACGGGATTTAAAAAACTGGCCCTTAATTGATTACTTGAATTTATATTTCCTGTAAATCATTAATTAATTATTTATTTAAATGCAGGGGCGTTTCAGATGATAACGACAGCGATATGTGGGTTCATCCAGATGTATTTCCCATGTGGGATGTACAAAACAAGCCCGCGACTGGTCAAACCACCTGGATTTTACAGACACATGATATTGGTCGGCTGCACACGTTTCACTACAGTCTTACTTGGGCTGGTAGCCCTCAATTATGTTGCTGTCAGTTTCACTGAAACTATTAAAAGTTCAGCTCCATTGTTTACTGTTCTCATTAGTAGATATTTATTAGGTAATCATATATTTAGTCTTTTCAGCAGATATTTTTTCGGTGATAAATTTATGATTGTCTTCGATATTTTGTGGCTTAACGATAAGTCAAAAAACAGCCACAAAGCTTCTTATAGATGCCATCTTATAGATGTCAAAAAGCCTAATGTGCTACTTGGCAATGAATGTTTTTCTTTATACTTTTTCATTAATTAAAATAAAGTATCAAATGTCCAAAAATGAATCAGTGATCCCAAATGCTTCTTCTACTCTACATAATAATTAAAAAAAAATAATTTACAGGTGAACGCACAGGATTTTATGTTAATTTATCATTGATACCAGTAATGGGTGGCCTAGCACTTTGTTCAGTAAATGAACTAAGTTTCGACTTTAAAGGTTTTATCGCAGCAATGGCTACAAATCTCACTGAATGTCTGCAAAATGTATACTCAAAAATGTTAATTAGCGGTGACAGTTTTAAATATACGTAAGTATTATTTTTACTTATTACTAATAACTTGAATTTAAATTTAAAAAATAAAATATTTAGACCAGCAGAGCTACAGTTTTATACGAGTCTCGCATCAATCGTCGTACAAATACCAGTGACATTATTATTTGTCGATTTATATACTTTGCAACATTCCTTTAGTACAAAACTTTTAATGTCATTTTTATTAAACGGCGTGTTCTTCCATTTTCAAAGTATTACCGCCTATGTACTGATGGATTATATCAGTCCTGTTACACACAGGTAATTATTATTATCATTTCTTATTATTAGATGTAATTTATAATAATAATAATTATTGTTTTAGTGTTGCCAATACAGCAAAAAGAGCGTTTCTCATATGGTTATCTGTGATATTATTCGATAATCCGGTCACAGGTTTATCTGCTCTAGGTACATGTACAGTAATTGCGGGTGTTTTGTTGTACAACCGCGCACAAGAGTATGACAGAGCTAAAATAAATAAATTACGGTTTAACTCTAAAATAAATCTACACTGACTCCGACTCAGAAATTATTAAATGTTTACTTAATTAATTTTAGTTTAGGTCAGATGCAATAAAGTATAATTTTTATTAAAGATCATTGTTTTTATTTAATTATTTATTTTATAAATAGTAACGGCTGATGACAGACGGAAATATCACTGCATGGAAAGAAATTTACGGTAACAATTACAATATATTGTGAAAATGGTTCCCATGTCTGGTAACTTGTTTTTTTTTTTAACACAGAAAAAATGGATTTCTTGACGCAAGAAATACTTTGCACTATAATGGGTTGATATTTCATAAACATACTAGGAACAGTTACCATAATTTTCTCTCTGTGTAATATGACTGCTTTAAATAAATAAGGAGTAAATAATAAATAAAAATTTTACTATTAAAATCTTTAAATATTTATATAATTTATTGTGATGATAAAATATTATTTTAAAAGATTTAGGTAACTGAGTATATATTTTTTCAATGATTAAATTTAATATAGATTTATCTTGTTCGTTATCTTTATTTAAATATTCAAAAATCCTAGATCTTTAAAAAAAATTGTTTAAATTAAAATTTATCTTTGCTGATACCGCCAATCGTTAAACAAATTCAAGTCATAGATAAAACAATATTTTTTAAAAAAATGATAACTATTGGAATGAATGTGATGTAGACAGACAAATATTTAATATATGAGTTTGAGGCACGGAAATTGATGAGCAAAAATTTATATTTTCATAATAGACTGGCTTTCAGTGCCTGGTCCAAGTCAGCGATCAAGTCGCTCTCAGTCTCAATTCCAACTGACAGACGAATCAGCTTATCATTGATACCCAATTCGTCTCTCGCTTCTTGGGTCAACGAGGCGTGTGTCATTGTTGATCTAATTACAGCCAATAAAATAGATAAAATGAGTTTAATTAGGTCAAGTGATTATAAATAAGTAATACATATACATATATGAATATATATATTATGACAGTTGTAAATAAACTTACGGTAATTCAGCCAGAGACTCATATCCACCGAGCGATTCTGCGACGACGAATATTTTCAATGCTTTTAAAAATTTACTTGAGTCACCTTCTAGATAAAATGATACCATGCCGCTGTGTCCTGACATTTGTTTCTTTGACAGTTCATGTTGTGGATGTGATGGTAAAACTATTGATCAATAATTATAAATAAATAAATATTTCATTTTGAATAAATCATAAATAATATTTCTTACGTGGATGAAAAACGCGAGTGACATGAGGATGTGCTTCAAGAAATTTAGCAACAGCTAGTCCATTCTTCATATGCTGCTTCATTCTGACTTCGAGGGTCTTCAAACTTCGACTTACTTGAGAACAATCGAATGGTGATGGTACAATTCCAAGTGCTAAAAATTAAAAAAATTTTAAGATAAAAGACCTAGTACCCGATCAGTTCATTAATTTGTATAGATATATTTAGTAAATATGAGTGATCGAGGACTAGTTCCTGATCAGGTACTGAGTCTCTTACTTTATTATAAAATTATAATTTAATATAAATTAGAAAATATTATTTTTATTTAATTATTCTTGTATTTGTAAGAGAGTTTGCTTATCAGTTATCATTAAAAAAATATTTGAATAGCCAAGTAATAAAACAATGAGTAATAGAATAAAAAAAAGTAATTTACCATTTTGAATAAAGCGCAATCTTTTCTCGAGTTCATCGCTCCGCACAATAACTGCGCCCATGACAACATCCGAGTGACCGTTCATGTACTTTGTTATCGAGTAAACAACGGCGTCGGCACCTAGTTCTAATGGTCTCTGAAAAATAAATAAAATGAAGCAATCGATATCTAAGGAAAATAAAAATCTAAATAAGTTAACTTACTTGGAAATAACATGTTAGGAAACTGTTATCAACAACAACAATTATGTCAGATCTGACGGCTTTCACGGCGTCAACAATAGCCCGGATATCAATGAGCTTGAGCAATGGATTCGTTGGTGATTCAATCCAGACCATCTGCAAATACGTAATAATAATAATAAATATGAGTGGTGATCCGGGTGGAGCCTTGAGTCTCAGGTTTCTAACCGCCGACCGCTGGATACTCTGACAGGCAGAAAAAAAATAACATGAAAACGTACTTTGGTGTTGTTCTTGATGGTGTTGGTAAAGTTCTTGATGTTGGTGCCGTCAGCGAACGAAATCTCGATATTATTTTTTGAGAGGCAGGTCCTAAAGTAACGGCTGGTGCCTCCATAGACGTCGTCGACGCAGACGATGTGGTCTCCGGATTCTAGTAAAGCTGCCAGTGCAGTGGTCGCTCCAAGTCCTGATGCGAATGTCAGCCCATGCTTGCCGTTCTCTATCGCTGCTAGAGTTGTCTCCAGCATATTACGGGTCGGGTTTCCACTTCTCCCGTATTCGAACCCCTGTTAATTTATTCATCATCATCATCATCATCAGCTACTTTAGTTATTGATAAATAAATATCATTGAATTAGTCTATTATATATTTTTATCACGCCAAGAGTTAATAAATATAAATTGACCGCTTTATTAATATGATTTAGTAGCACCCAGGAACTTTATTATTTTTAACTCCATTTTTTTTGTTCGTTGTCAAATAATTTATGTTTTAAATCTTATCAAATATTTATCTATCAGTTTAAAAATTTAGTGCTGCAATAAAATATATTATTAGCAAATTATTATTCTGATTTAAGCTGAGAAATTTATTAATTTTTTTTATCAGACAAACAATTGGTCTGTTATCTTTTATGAGTTAACACTTGATCTGCTGTGTTGTCATTTAATTAAGATAAAGTAATTAGGAACCTACGCGGTGTTCAGCAGGACCGTCTTGGCGAAAAGTCGTTGACATGACGAGTGGTCCAACAACGGGACAATAATTCCACTGCAATGGATCTTGTCCAGCATGAATTGCTTTTGTTGCGAAACCTTCTTCAGTATTAGTCGGCATTTTTATTTATCTGTAAAAAAAAAAACAATGAGCATATGAGGAAAAATAATTGATGTTATTAGTAATAAAGTTATTTATCCTTGGGTTAATTTATCGGGCAATTATTTCCTTAGTAGAAATCTTGTTCGTTTGGAGCAAGTCTTGAGCAAAATATATATATTAATATGCGAGGTATTTAATAATTAGAGAAAATGAGCACAGAATAAATTATAAACGAGTTCGACGACGTAATTATAATTTTACAAAATTTTTAAATTAAAAATTCGGTATCCAATAATTAAAATAAAAATTTTTTTTGATCCTAAAGTTAGCAGACAATTAATAATTTTCAAATTTGTTTTTTCTACAATTTAATTTAAAAAAAAAAAATAAATAAAAAATACGCACGTGTAGAAAATTAAAAAAGCTAGAGGTGGATTTTCTTGAAATATTTTTTTTTTTGAAATTTAACCTTTTTAAAAAAAATTCAAAATTATTTGGCTAATTTTAGTATCATAAATTTTTTACGTGGCAAACATCTTGGAGTTTTAAATAGACGTCAAAAAAAATACAGCAGATAATTGACAGATGATATTTAGCAAATTATTACATCATCTCATGACATCTGATACTCCGAAAATTTACCAAAAAAATAAAATTTAAATTTACTAACAGTAAATAATTAGGGAAAACTGATGTAATTATAAGCAAAAGTACTTACTGTTTTTATAAATTACAAAAGTAATGACAATTGGAGCCAAGACAGCAAGCAGCAGGCAGCTTTGAATCCAAGACCTCACCGGCTTAAACGGCAACTCAGCAATGGCTTGCTGGGAGTCTCGTGCCGAGCAAATAAAGAACCAGCGAGTTTCATGATTACGAATACGATGTTGATGATCAACCAATACGCATCACATGTCACTTGTGCCAACACTAAATATACTCACTCGATACTCATACAAACTACAACCAAATACATCACCGGTTTTACTGCTTCCGGAACCAACTTTTTTTTTCGAATTTTTTCCCGCCACTTTGATTTTAATTCCCCAGTGAAGAAATAAATCCTTATATGCATGATGATTAATCAAATTAATGAAGAAAAATTAATTCATTTTATTTTAATTGCCCAGAGTAATTAAATTTTGAGGTTAGAATTTGCCGCCAGAAAATTCAAAACATCTGAAAAAATAAAAAGTAAAAATATTTTTAAAACAAACACATTTTTTAAATTTACCTTGAATTTTAAATAAATAATTTATATATTTCTTATATTATTTACCTTCTGTCATAAATATGTACACACATATATATTTTTTTCATTATTTAATGACGTTAAAAATAAGATAAGAAAAATTTTAAATTTATAAATCAGCCATTTTTATAAACAACAGATCAAATGTCAATTCAAATAAATTTTAAAATTTTCCTTTCACTTTTATTTACTACGCGTACTCTACACTCCATTATCTTTCCTTATTACCCATTAATTAATATATAAATATACATATACTAAAAATATTGACACTGCACTTTTTTTTTTTTTTTTAAAAACATTTTATGCAAGTCACCAAAAAATTGCGTAATCACCATAATTTGAAATAATTTAAATTAATTGTACTTATTAATTATTAATTACCAATTGTTAATTAATTATAGTAAAATATATTAATTAATTAAATTATATTTTTATTATTATAATTAATAATAATAATAATAATAATAATAAAATAATTTTTTTTTAAAAGCGCGCGCGTCTAGTTCTGCGCACGAAATCGCATATGTTTTTATAACAAAATATATATATAGATATTTGTACATGTGTATGTATTATATGTTTGTATATGTATATACATATGTATATGAATGTAGAATAGTTATTATATGTTTGATGTTTGTAACCAATCTGAGAGATATGACAAATAATAAAAGTATAATTATTTTACTGGTAATTATTGGAATTAATTTGACACTTGCTGCTGTTATCAATGACGTAAAACTTAAAAAAGATCCATGTGTTATATTGTGTGATAAAATACCGGTATCATTTTTTTTGGCAACTGATAAACTTATAAGTGATTCGGTAATTACAATATTTAATACTATTTATCATAAATTATTATTCTTATTAAATTATTACTTATGATAATAATTATTTACACTAATTACTGACAGTGATTGTTTATAGATAATCAAATTTTCAGATTGAAGGCACCAAGAAATGCTGTCAGAGAGGTTGTAGATTTTTTAATCTCGCGGATTCGCAGCAGGGAATTGATAAAAATGAACTGAATGACACCAAGGACGCTTGTGAATCATGTAATTAATTTATTTTTTTCAAACAATAAATTATGAAAAAAAAATATTTGAAAAAATTGCACCTGTAGTTTTTTAAATTTTCTACATGTGCATTTTTTTAATTTTTGTTTTTTTGTAATTTATTTGTTGAAAAAATAAATCCAAAAATTTTTCATTGTCTGCTACTAAATCTAGCAGACATCAGACAAATTTAAAATTATTAATAAATAGAGTAAATAATTAATAAAACAAAATTTTTAAAAAATGCACATATAAAAAAATAAAAAATTAATATGTGCATTTTTTATAAATATTTTTTTTTTAATTATTTACTCTACTTATTTATAATTTTAAATTTGTCTGATGTCTGCTACATTGACACTCATGCTGACTGAAGGATCATTTTAAAAATAATTTTAATTGATTGTGTGCTGATAAGTTTTGTTGATTATTCAGCGTGTTCAGAAGCCTACGAAAATGTCAACGAGAGATTTGCCTGCATCGTCGGATGCACTTTCATGGCCAAGCAGCGGATTTTTGATCTGGTGTCCATACTATCAGCGGCTCTGTCAACCGAAGACGATTTGATTGCTCATCACTTCCTGGTGACTTCAATAGACATGCCGGACAATACGATTCTGAGTGACCCCGGGTTGAAGAAAGAAATTTTGCCCGGATGGTGGGACACCGAAGGATTTAAATTACCCCAGACTTTTATTAAATCTGTTCCGCAGGACTCAGCAGTAAGTTATTTTTAAATTAATTTACTAGACATCACTGACATTCAATTGATTTATTTAGGCAATGGATTATAACATATCCCCGGATTATTCAAGCGAACAGGATCAATCATTCCCATGGCCAGCAACAAATTGGCTGCAGTGCGCATCCAAACATACCGGGATCCCGCGCTGGATCCTGAGCTGCTCGATAATTATCGGAGTGATAGCAGTGATTTGGATCGTAGTAGTCAGTGAAAAGTCGGCTGACTCAAAAGTAAATGATAATAATAATAAAAGTATTAATGACAGCAACAATGACGAGCACAGCAGAGTTATTTTGATTTATCCAAATGATAAGACTCCGCCTGATTACGCGGAGTGCGTTAATGAAGAAAAGAAATTGATAATATAATTAATTTGTATTAAATTGTAAAAGTTATTATTATTATTACTATAATTAATATTAATGTTTTGTCGTAAATAATTTGCTTTAATTGTTTGAAATAAAAAATTAGTGTGTCAATATCGAAAATATATTAAGTTATATAAATATTAAATATAATGTAATAAATTGTAAAAGATATTATTGTTATAATAATTATTATTATTTTGTCGTAAATAATGAGCACATGAATATTAAATAAATAACCGGAAATCAATAAATAATTGTCATGATTGGAGATGGCGGGAATTTGAAAGTAATGAAAAGTTTTGGTTTTTATTTTATTATAAAATGGAATATATTTTGATTAAAGTAACGATTATATACAAACGGATGATGCATAAAAAAGATTTTATAATTAATTATTAAGACTTAGTTTTAAAATTAACAATAATAATAATGATAATGATATTAATTATTGTTGAGCGAAATATTTAAAACGAGCAGGTGACAAATTGTCGTTACAACCAATAGAAACGTGTCTCGTCACGACGCAATTGTAATTTTAAAACGTGACGGTAGATCTTGAGAGCTGGTCCCAGGAGAAGATCTAGTCCGATCAATACGTCGGATCTTTTCATTAGTAGTAAGGAGTGGCCGTCAATGTCCTGTAATTTAAATAAATAAATTAAATAAAACTGATGACTCAATTTGTGGAATTTAAATTTCACTTAATAATTTTCCTTGGTGGCTAAAGAAAATTATTTATCAAGGATTGGGTAAGAAAGGGCTGGGTACTGGTTTGATAAAATTTGAAACAAGAAGAAAAAAAATTACCTGAACGCGAAAAACTTCAGCTTCTTTGGGAAAAAGACGAGCGAAATACTGATATACTTGTTCGGAAGTCCAATCAGAAGCATCTGGTATATTTGGATCAATAACAGAATCACGTGGTGTTGTTTCATCTTCTGTATGATCCAAAGATTCTCTAGATGGTGATACCTGTGGACTCAATACTGGAGGTAAAATCGGAGTTTGCGGGGGAGATTCTGATCTGGGTGCTGCGGTGGGCGTAGGGATTGAAGCTGCTGTTGTTGACGCGATGGTGATTATAACTGGACCTGGAGCTGGTGTTGGTGCTGCTGCTGGTAAGGGAGCTGGTGCTGATACTGGTACTGAAGTGGCATTGACTGTCTGCTTGCCGGACTGGTGCTTCTGGTTGCACTCGCAGCACTGCCATTTGGAATTTGACTTAGTAACTCGCGGGATGTGACATGAGTGATGGTACGCGTCGTCACATGAGTGGCATGTTATCAGAGGTCCCTTTAATTATTTAATTATTTGATTATTTACTTATTGATTTTTTTTAAATTAGTTATCAATTATTGATCTTATACTTACGACGTCAGACGTTTCGCAACAGACTGTACAACTTTTGCAGCGTTCGCACTGCCAACTGCTACCGGATTTAAGTACCAGGTCATCGGGAGAATAAATGCAACTAGGATGTGCTGAAAAATAATTAAAAATTTTAATTAATTAATTAATAAATAATTATTATAACAATTATTGAAAATTAACTTTTGTTAATATTGTCAGATTTAAAAAAAAGTGATTTAAAATTACCTCTGACAGTACAATCACGACATGGAACAAGATTTTCAGACTTGTCTTTGTAACAGAGACTGCACTTTCTACCAGGAGTCTCTTTGGCATTCGACTTAGCAGAAGTTGAGTCCTGTGAATCCTGGGTGATAGCTTGCAAAGCGGCTTTTATACTTGTAGCCGACTGTCTTCCTCGCTTACGCTTCACCACGTTGTTGTCCGATGGGTCAAAGACTTTCTTGGCTCTCTAAAAAATTAAAAAATCCCTTATTACCCCAACAAGCAAACTTATTTACTTAAATAATTTAAAAAAAAATGAATTACCTTCCGTCTCGCGCTGCGGAATCCCCCAACAGGATTAGATAAAGTCGGCGAAGGATTAGCAGAACTTCTTTCAGCCTCAGCTTCCTCGTCCTCTTTTTCTTCGCTCAAGGCACCACTGTCATCCTTATCCTTGTCTTTTTCTTTCTCCTTTTCCTTTTCCTTCTCTTTCTCTTTTTCCTTTTCTTTTTCCTTCTCCTTCAACTTATCAACTTTACTCTCATTGCAAAACTTGCTCTCCGTCCTCTCATACTTTATTTCATCAAACTTTATCTCAATATCCATGGAATCATCAGCTCTAACCATCAGACGTTGCTTACGTTCCGACTTAGACGTGCGTTTAAGGTTAGAAGTATTAACCATATCATTTTTAGGTTCTTTTTTCTGTGTAATAATTGGTGTCGACATTGAATTGCTGTCTTCGCACCGCAGTACCAGGTCATCCTTAGTCACTGATTCTTCTGGAGAATTCGGTTCCTTCACAGCAACTGCGACTTCAAAACATTGCTGATCACGTTTGCTTGCAGCAATACCATTACCGTTGTTATTACCAGTGGAATTAATGTTGTTGCTACCAACAGTAGGTCGCGGGCTGTTTATTTTCGGTGTACTCGAACGTGAATCAGTAATCAATAAACTGTTATTATCATAATTAAACACTTCTGCGGAAGTTATTGTTGATTCATTAGCATTGGCACTGGCACTGACATTACAATTGGAATTTGGATTATTATTGTCTGAGGAAATACCATTGGTACTGTCACGTGCGTATCGTTTGCTGGCGCAAGTAATCATGATTTCATTCTCCAAATTATGGTGGAAATTGTTGGACTTTGGTGAGGGCGTCGACCCGTTTGGAGAAGATGATGAAGAAATAGTCGAGTTCAATGTTGTGTTGCTGGTGTCACTGGTGGCGACCAGCGAATAATTGCCATTCGCTGACCTGATTATGTTGCCGTTGGCTACTTCCTTGTTGAGGAAGTCCTCGACCATCTTACGGGAGGTCGGGTTGGAGATGCCGTCCAGCAGCTGCTCGACCAGTCTGAGTGCTGGGACTCCCTGGTCCAAGTAGTCCGGCTCCTCGATCACCAGCTCGGCGACCGCACCGGCGACCACGGCGGAGTTCAGTTTGTCCTTCACAAATCCCTCGGGGCGGTTCTTGTACAGCTGGAGTCTCGACCACTTGGACGCATTGCGGTACGAGGTGTTGCCCTTGTAGTCCACCTGGATGACCTTCTCAGCCTCTATCAGACGGTGCAAGTCGGCGATAGTGTCCCGTGCGTCGACACAAAATTTTCTCAGCAAGTAATTGCATATGCGATCAGCATCCGGTCGAGCTTTTCGTCGTCTTAACTGATCAATAGCTTCCAAAATTTGCTCTTCGTAAAGTATTTGTGCATCAACTCTGTGCTGCTGCATATTAGATTTATTTTTCTATTTTTTTTTTCCTTATTCTTATCCTTTTTAATTATTTATTTTATAAATATTACTATTTATTTAAATTCTCTCGCTTATTATTATTCTTATTATTATATATACTAGTGTTATTATATATATTTATTTTTTAAATTTAGTATCAATCGCGGGTATAAAGATGTCGCTGTTTCTTCATCGGTGTTTTACTCGCCGGTTTATTTTCTCAATTACGTATTTTTTTTTTCTATTCTGTTAAAGAAAATTAATTTATATTTTATTAATTAGTGCTGACAAGTAAATTTAAAAAAATATATATATTTTTTATTTAAATGAAATAAAAATAATGCGCTAAAAATTTAAAAAATTAATAACAATAATTATTAATTTTTTATGTTAAAAAAAAATATTTATAGAAAAACGTCAAGGCTACGCGAGTAAATGACCAAATCGAAACTGAGACACCGCTTTTTTACATTTAATGTTAATACAAATAAAATTTAAATTTTAAATAATTTAAAAAAATGAAAAACGTTAGCGCGGAAATAAATAAAATAAATATTAACTTTTAAAATAATATCTAAGTAAACAACTAAATAAAATAAAGCAAACAAAGTAAAGTGAAAACTTACATAAATTACAATAATGTTTATGATAAATATAACAACAATTACACGTGGAGCGACCTAGTGTTCTAGGGCGTATACGCGTCTAATAAATATTTTCTCAGGACTAAAAGGATCCGGAGTAAAAACTGCGCGCTGTTCACTGCCGTCTTACATACAAGTACTTATATGTATGATATATTATAGGTATATATATATGTATATATTACAAACTAAACTACACAATTAAAAGTGCAATGCAGTAAATCAGGAAGCGGTGGCTGGTTCACAAAATGTCTAGTGTCGTCAAGAGCGAATTGCTAACTGAATAAAATTTGTGAGCGTGAGCACCAGCGCCAACTTTACACACCAACACCTCTATATATTTAGTATATATACATATAGATAATATACATATACATATAAATGTGTAGAAGCGGGTCCGGGTGCGCGTAGATGCACATGCACAATTTACAACTTTAAAAAATTTAATTACACTAGTACTTATAAATGTAAATGTATATGTATATATATTTATATATTATTAATAAGTATAATGATAATAATTATGATAAAATAGATACAATAAATATGAGTAAAACTACCCTTGAGTTAAAAATGTCGATAAGCGCGTGCCCGGTCGCTGACTAACGAGTTGATTTTTTTTTAATTTTTATTTTTTATTGCAGATGGAGATGGAGATACAGAGTGCAGAGATGCGGTACTTAATGCGCGTGTGAGTAATGTTTCTTTTTCTTTTTTTTTTTTTATTTTAGTGAATTTACTAATGCGCGTTTCTGGCCACGCCGGAGTTTACGATATGAAAATTAGTACGCACTGGGTTTTTATGTCGGAATCAAATGGAGCAGGAGTTGGGTTGGGGTTATAGAATATTAAAAGTATGCTTACCTAGTTAGTTTTTAAATAATATTGCGAGTGACGTTTGTGTATGATCGATAATCTTGAATAATCACACGTGCGCTAGTAAAGCTTTTGCGATGTAGGCGCTCCGGGCGCGGTTTCTTTCTCTCTCTGTTTAATGTTTTCTCGTGTACTAAACGTCCAACTTGGTCACTCGACCGCTTTATGAGTAACAGTCTGATAAATTTTATTTTCCGCAAATAATGGCAAGTTGGTGACTTTATTCACTGTATGAGACTTTATGGTGGTCTGGATGTTGAACTGGCGATGAAAAACGGCCGACTTCTGTTGAATTTACTATTAAAATGAGTACTTGGTGTTGTACTGCAACGCAAAGTATGACTGTAACCCGCCGCGAAGATCTTACCCGACCGCAAATGGAAATAGTTCGGAAAACTGCCGCTGTGGTTTTGTAAATGACTAGAGAGCGGCGCTACTGTCAGATGTCAGTGCGCATGCGCTTGCTAATTACACTGCGCATAATTGTCTATTGAACGCGCGCACAAACGCGTCTCTTTCTCTGGATAAACAGCTGATCTTTTTGAATTTTACTCCCCGCCAAATAAATGAGTGTGAATGTAGCAGAACATCAGAGAAATCGGAGAAATTTATAATTATTAATAAAGCGAGTAAATACTTAATAAAATGAAATTTTTAAAAATGCACATTTAAAAAATTAAAAAATTAATAAGTGCATTTTTTTAAAATTTTATTTTTTAAATTATTTACTCCTTATTCATAATTTTGAATATGAGTGTGAATGTAGCAGACATCAAATTTAAAATTATTAATAAATAGAATAAATAATTAATAAAATAAAATTGGAAAAAATGGGCATTTAAAAAATTAAAAAATGAATAAGTGCATTTTTTATAAATATTAATTTTTTAATTACTTATTCTACTTATTTATAATTATAAATTTCTCTGTCTGCTACATTCACACTCGTCCAAAAAATGCATTTTATTTAAAAAAAAAAAAAATAAATAAATTCTTTATTAAGTAAATTAAAAAATTATCAAAATTTTATTTAAACAATTAAGTAGACGTAATACTTTTTTTTCTTAAATACAAAAATACTTTTATAGGTTTATTTGTAAAATTTATTTTCTTTTTCCGGTAGCTTGAAACTTCCGCTCCGACGCAAAACGAACTTGGAAGCCTATAAATAAATTTATGGTTATTATTAACACGAATTATTTTGTAATCACTCGGCCAGATTAATATTTTATAGACTTACTAAATTAACAGGCTTGACTTTAGCAACTGGACTGTTGCTCTCCTTCAGAGCTCCGGGTATTATTTTTTTCGAGCCTTCGCTTTTTGATAAATTGCCTCGAATCGGCTCTGAACGACGAGTAGAAAGTTTACTGATCGAGTGCTTCGATGATAAACTCGCTCGTGATTTTTGAGATTCTTTATTACTCTCCGTTAGTCTTGGAGATGACTTAGGAGTCCTCGGTGATGAAACAGCCATTTTAGCTTGTGACCTACGAGTAAAAAAATAAAACAAATAAATAAATCATGTAAAGTTTTAAATAAAATAAATATTTATTACCGTTCGTAGGAATTATTTTTATTAAATTGAGGGCGAGGATTAGTCCTGGGTGTGACACGAGGACTTGTTGCTGTCCTAGGAGCGTTCGGAGTAACTGGAGAAATATTCCACGATGGCTTAGGACTCTTAGCAACCGGCAGACTGGAGCGAGTATTTTTATTGCCGCCTTCTGGAGTCGAGGCTGCGAGAGGTTTAGTCTTAGGAGGTTTCTGTAGACAATTAAAAGCCGGCTCTTCAGAATTTGGAGTACTGGTTTTCCCAATGGAGGCACGAGCACGTGGAGGTGTCGCGGGAGTAATCAGCGGAGCGACGCGTTTGCCCAGCGAAGCACGTCGATGCATATTACCCAGAGGAATCACCGCTTTCATTGGACCCTTCGTGGTCTCGGGCTCCGGCTTCTTGCTACGGAGTTTGGTTTTGCTGAGTACTGGAACAGGTTTTATTTTAACTGGAGCAGTATCATCTTTCGGGAATTGATCAGCGCGCGAACCAGCCGCCCGGTGACCAAATGATGACGACAAACGGCTTTTTATTTCTTTCTTAGGACTGTCGACGCGAACTTTGCGCCCGGCTGAGCTAGATCTACGGGGACTTGAGCCCTCAGGTATCTGGGTCGTCGACGTTACTCTTTTTAATCCCCCATATTTTTTACTTGGACTATCAACACTCCTGCGGGTAATTGATGACACCGAGCGACTTAATCCCGGATTATTCATCGGGTAAACACGTGCTGTTTTAACTGGTGAAGTTAATTTCGATTTTTCTTTATTTTCATTAGACACAACGCTGCTAAATACTTTGTTAAGTTTTTCTAATAATATTTTAGGCTCGCCAACATTTTCCGACATCAATTTTTCCAGTGATGTTTGGATACCTGCTATTAGTTTATGGATGCTGTCATTTGGACTTTTAGTTTTAAAATCCTGAGGTGACTTTGAATTATTATTTATACTTGAGGTGTCAGAATTACCAGTATCATTAATTTTTATTTCATTATCTTTAGTTGCAGACGAACTTGTACTTGTGGCCATACAAATTTCCAATAAATCGACGTTACTCTGACACTTTACGCCCAGCATTTTTTCCAAATTTTTAAGTAATTCAATAGCCTGGTAATTATTTTCAGCTTTTATCAATTTTTTAAGATCCATCAGCAAGGTCGCAGCGGCTGGCTTATTCTCAGCTGCAATCAATTCTTTTTCCAGCTCACGTACCACGTCGACAGTACTGTTGCCATCATTACTCTTCCCAAGTAATTGCGATGAAGATTGAGGCTGTAATTTATCAGCAGAATTTAAACCCGTGCTATTAGATGTGTCCGACGACAGCTCAATCAAGTTTTCAACTTTTACTTCGCTGTCTGTTAATACTTCCGTATCACTGGGAATTCTCGAGGGCAATTCAATGCTACCGCTCGCTGCAATTTAATGATTCACTTATCAGTCAATAAATCACATGGAAAAATAATTAATTAAATAAATACTCACACTCCTGTGATTTAGCAAGCATTCGTTCGAGTGTCGCTAATGATTTATCATCATCCCGCTTCTTCAATTCCTCATCCTGCAATTAAATATTTTATTAATAAAAGTTATAAAAATTCAAATTATAAAATAAAATAAAATACTAACAGTAAATACAGAGTCTGAAGTAATATTATGATCAATAACAAAATTTTCTGGATCAGTAATTAGAGAACTTCCGGCTTTTTCCAAGGACCCTAATAAGGACTTTGCTTTAAGCAGATTAAGTTTAGCTTTTAGGTCGGAAATTTCAGCAAACGAAGAGGAAAGTCGGGAATTGATTGATCTTTTCATTTCCTCAGTGTCTGATACCGATGCGCTGTTGATGAACGCGCAGTTTATTGTGTTGTTCGTGTAAGCAGACGAGCTGCCGGTTATACCAGACGCGGAGCTCAACTTTCTGATGGAAGACAGGTCTGATATTGTGTTGTAGGACGACTGCAAGAACCCGTTGTTCAGTGGATCTTCGAGCAGTGAATTTTTAGAGGACAGCAGACTTGTGCTGATCCTGCCGCCGGCCGTAGATTGTGATCTAGCAGCTTTGGGGCTGAGGTGGTGCGGCGAGAGCTGGCAGCCTTGAGACAGAGACCGGCGTAGCTTGTGGTAGCTGTCATTACTGGTTTTTAGAACAGCTTCTTCAGCTTCTCTGATCCCCTGCTGGATGCAAGAAGCCAGGCGCTGAGCAACTATCGACTTTATCGCAGTGTCATCGCCGCTGGATCCCGACAGGCTGTCATTGAGCGTCGACTGATTGAGAATTGACTGTGATAAATTAACTTTAGGACTCGAGACTCCCAAATCACCAGCTAAGCGTTTCAAGTGTCTATCAGTGCTCGGTCTCCCCGTCACCGAGCAATCCAGCAGAAAGCTGTCATTTAAATACGACTGATCCAGTATCGACAGCTCATGATAATCTGGACTCGGTGGTCTTATAAATACCAATGGATTTTTAGGTTTGCTAAAATTTTTATGAGTTAGACTCACTGATGGAGTGACAAACAAACCGTCTGATGTCTTGTTCATCTTCAGAGCGTCTGCATGACGTTTAGATTTACCTGACTGATCACCAGTTGATTTGCACAATGATCTAGATTCCCCGGTTGTTTTCATAGACTTTTCCCAGACGACCTCGAACGGATCTTGAGATTTGCTTACAAACTCATTCGTTTTTCTCAACTCCGAATCAAATGGATTGTCATCCAGGTTTCCACAAGCTTCTAAATTTATTATCGGGTTCCTTATAACCTTTGATTCGCATGACTTCTCATCCTTGTTACCTGGCAAAGGGATCAGCGGTGACGTCAGCTTTGGACCACGTATTTTTTTGTCCTCGGGGCTGGTTAAATCTATTAAGTCACTCATAGTTCTCTCTATCACTCACCTCTTGCTATCAGTATTTTTCTTTTTTCAAAAATATTTATTTAAAATTATTATTATTATTTTTGTTGACCGTTAAATTATTCAGCATTCAAAATTAGTGACACCTGATCACTTGACATATTAAATCTAAAAGTAAAAAAAATTAAATCTTGCACTTGAAACATTTAATTATTCATGAGTATGAATTAGCAGACATCAGACAAATTTAAAATTTTAAATAAATAAAATAAAATTTAAAAATTAATAAGTGCATTTTTTATAAATATTTTTTTAAAAATTATTTACTCCGTTTATTTATAATTTTAAATTTGTCTGATGTCTGCTACATTAACACTCATAATTATTATTATTATTATTAATTACCAATTTGTTGATTACTTTACAGCTCTACGGTGGATAAAACCATTAAACAATTAATTAATGACACTGTACACAATTATTTTACAGGTGAAAATGTATTTTTTTAGTCGCCGGCCATGACCGGCCCGGGGGCGCCACCTGGCGGGAAAAAATAATTTCAAAAAACTAAAAAAAAGAACATGGCGTGTAATGACGCGCTGATCAGCACTAATTAACCGATAATTAAAATAAAGGGTAAAATGTCACGGTAAATATCAATTACACTAAAATTCTAAGAGTAATTTAAATATATATTTGAAAAATAACAAAACAAATTTTTATTGTAAAGTAAAGCAGATAAAATATTCAATTTAAAAACCGTAGATAGGAACAAGTAAAAATAAACTTCCATTACAGGTAATTTACTACTCAGTCGTAAAAGAAAAAGGAGACGATCAACAAATTAGCTGATTTTTTTTTTATCTTCAATAAAAAAAAATGATCATCCCCATAATGCGTGAATCAGCCAATCGGATCTGAGTCTTATGTTTCCAGAGCAGCTCGTGCTGAGATCCCGCGTAGGCGCAGAACAAAAAAACGTATCATTTTTTTACACTCCCTGTCTCGTTACTTTACTTGCGTACTTTGTATGTATATACATTGAAAGGGAAGGAAAAAAAACTCTTCAAGACTATTCAAGTACGACAAGCTGTTGGATATTGGATATTTTTTTTGCCATTACTATTATTATTAATTCCTGTACAGCCGGTACTGTTATTATTTTTTTATGTTGGACATTTCAGGTTGATGGATGAAGGATAAAGGATAACGGATGGACGAAGGAAAGGACAGACGTATTTTTTACTACACCCGTAATTACATTATTATTTTTTTTCGATTTACCGAACGGTGGAATTCGCACGACACAAGGTCACGCGTCACCCATTGGCTGTTATAGGACACGCTGTCAGTTTCAGCTTTGAGCTTTCAGTATCGCTTGGTCTCTCGTACGTGCGTGTCTCTACTTCCTTACATTCAATTTTCATACTCTTTCTCTAGTAATATATACATAGATCTAAAATATATATACATATATATGCACATACGCATCCGTAAAGTATCAGCCCATTAGCAAGTACTCAAAAATTAGGGTGGAATCGGACTAAATCTCGGTGTCACTTAAAAGCCTCCAGTTTCGATTCCTCTAATTACTTTTTTTAATTAATTAAATTTTTAATTAAAGTAACTCTGAACAAAGGCTATTGTTTCAACAGTAAATTGTCTTGATAATTGTTATTATTGTTGGATATATTTGTTGATAAATTTAAAAAAGTCAGTCGAGTTAAAAATTGACTCCGAAGCGGTCGTCGGATTCGAATCAACAAGTTGCTGATATCTATGCAAATATTTGCAGTGATAGTTTTAAAATAGAGTGAAGCGTAAAAAGGGAAATAAGTAGATGGTATGCTTTTTATTATTATTAAATTATCTGGACTTGATGGACGTCATAAAAGGAAAATAATGAAATATTGACAGTAGTGCTGACGTACCAGGGAAAATATAATAATAAAGTATCGGTTTAATTTTTTTTTTCATATTGACATAGCCGGTGCATGGAGTGAAAAATACCCTAGGGAGTTTTTTAATACAAAAGTACATGGGTTCGGTTGTTTGCATTGAGCTCCGATTATTTTACTTCTATGGAGAGTAGTGAGAAAGTGAAGTGCGGCTCGGCTGTAAGTTGCAATTGTGGCTCCGAGGATAAAAGAGCTAGTATTTATGAATAAATAGGGGTTTATTTCATTGTTAATTAGTTTAAATAGTGACAAAACGATACTCTGTGACGTCAATGCAAATTTGCGCGCAAATAGTCGCATGGGCATGGGACTTTTTGATGATAGGCAGAACTCCATACTCTGTTCAGAATGTAAGTTAAGTTTACTATATTGTTAGTAATTGCATATTATGTATATACATACATATATATACTGTTATATAATACCATGTGCACACTATATATGTACTTATCATTATTATGTACTGCGGGTGTTCTTGTATCCAAGTCGATGGCGAATTATGTTGAGTTATTTTCAGACTTTGCGTGACATTAAAATGTCAACAGGTAAACTCAAAAAAAAGAAAATAATGGCATCAAAAAACTGATGAGTTCGTAAATAAGCGACAAAGTTTAGCGTAGTCTTGAGCGGTCTTTAAATGTCGGTTAGTTTAAAAAGTAATTTACAAAAGGTAAATTAAGATTTTTCATTGGATTTTATTTAATTTGTTATTTTATCCGTTGGAAAAGTCTAGATGCTTATGGGTAATGAGCAGCAAGAGGGAGAGACTGCTGATAACTTTTGGATATTGTCAAAGTTTTAATTAATTCATCAGTTTGAATCTAATGGAAATGTTTTGGGAAGTAATTAACGGTAGGGTTTGAGTTCTGAGTGCTCTTTAGCAAAAGAAAAAATTGTTCTATTAATTTATTGTTTTATTTAGTCGGTTTATTGTTAAAGCGAATAGACTTGCAAGTGTATTAGATTTTGTTTTCAATAGCGTACTGGTATTTTGTTGTGTAAATTGGAGTAGTGAATTAGTTTTGTGGATAATTAAAAATAATAATCAATAACTAGTAATTTTTTAGTAATATTCGAAGGTAAATAGCAATAATGCAAAGCTTATTTGTTTGTTGACATATTTTGACAGCCAATCCAATTACACGTGACTGATGATAAAAAAACCGAAGTGCTCTCGGATGGTAAAGACATGATGAAGGATACAACAACTAGTACGGCTACAAAGGAAACTAGTGAAGTGGACAGAGGGAAAAATAAAAAAGACATGGCTCCCTGGCGACTTCCAACCCCGACCTCGATGATATCGAGCCAAGGAAATCCGTTGACTCCCATTAGCTCTCCTCAATATTTATCCCCCAACGTGTTCCAAGGGCGTAACTCCCTTTGTTCCGCCCATGGTGAGTTCTTTATTTTATTACTTTATTATCATTGAGCTCTTAAGAATCACCGGCTTCCCTGCTAAACAAACTTGAAAACTTTCCTCCATTTATCCGCTCTATCAATACAAATCATATCCAATTATCACATTTATTTTATTTCAGATTACAACTTACGCAGAAGAAGGCCCATAACTCTGAAGATAGGGCCCAGACTGGTCCCCCACAAAAGCACATCAGCCCCGACGAGCACCACCGACGGCGAGTGGCCGGCCCACAGGTGAGTTTTTAAATTTAAATAAATTAAAACATCTCCCGGTATTTTTTTTTAAATTACCGGCTGGTTTTTCTGCCAACGGTAGCCGGCAATGCCGCTGCCGGTTCAGGCTGTTGGTAAAGTAGAATTTAAAGCCCGAAAGGGCGAAGGTAAGTGGTCGGTATGCTTAAGAGTATATGGTAGTAGGGTAGGGTAGTTCGCTGTAAGGTAGACTAGGGCATGCAGGATTCCCCGAGTTTGTTACCAAGAGATTCAGCCCCTAGGCCGAGGCTTTAATTCAAAGCTTAGTCGAGCTTGCGACAGTCTCTGCTATGACTGCACACCGTTTTTGGCGGAATAAACTTTATATTCAGTGCTATACTACTGTATATATTACAAACTATACTAAACACTTTGGTAGTAGTCAAGTGTACTGGCGTTGGCGCGGTAACCACAACATTCTGAGTTTAGCTTTCACGGTTTAACGTACGGACGCGTGATTTCAGTACAATAGTGATCAGAAAGCAGTTGTCTTGCACTAGATGCACGTGTGGAAAATCCACCGGTTACTTTATATGCGTCGTATATAAATTTACTCAGTAGATTTATTTGTTTACTTTTTTTTGAATAACGGAACTGAAAAACTGGAAAACTGGAAAACCAGCGATGGAATAATTTAATGAATATTTAATCGGCATCTGTAGTTACTCTTAGGATTAGAATCGCTCTAATATTCATGTCATCTATGGAGTATTAAATAAGTAATGCGCATTTTCGGTTATTCCATTATGTGAAATTATTATCGATTGTGATTCAGTGTAAAGTTTATCGTGACATAAAGCTCTTTAGCAACGGCAGTAGTACAAGTTTGTGCTGTTATAGTATGAATTGAATTTTCAGTTGCAATTGTAGTTATAGTTGTAGCTGTAGTTTTAGATTTGAATAATATAATAGCGTGTTTCAGACTAATAGCGTTTATCGTTTGAGGTATTATAAATTTAACGGTTATTTATGTTTACTCGCGATTTGTGATACCTGCTCTTGGCAGATTATTAATTAAGGGCGGCATTTAGTTTGCAAGATGCTCAGGTTTTTTTTTAGTTAACACGAGCAAGACTTATTAGACAAATTATAAATAAGAGGTACAGTTAATTTTTGTTAAACTGAACATTAAAGAGTGCAGTTCTGCAGATAGAGATCGATAGTTTATTATTATTTGAAAAAGTTTCGTTAAATTAATTGACTGTATATTTGTGATGGAGAGTAGCTTTAGAGGGTTTATTTATTTATTTTTTTAAAAAAGTTTTAAAGCAAATATTGGAATTTATTCGGTCCCTATTGATTGTAAATATTAAATATTTGAATTTATAGTGGGAAATTACTTATGGATGCATTATTGCTGGTGTCTGGTTTTAATACGTGGGGAGCTTAGAAGAGTCGGGTTGGGAATCAGAGGGAAAAACGGAGCCGGCAAACTTTTTATGATAAAATAAAATATAGGAAAAGTAGGTTGGGGTGGGATAGAGAAGAGAAAGGAAAATAATGAAATACACGAGCAAGTGCGAAATGTTGTCACGTCGCGCGTGTAGTGAGAGCGGACCACATCCCGCGGATGTTTATGTTGCTGGAGGCAATAGAAATACCGGGACAAATTGGGTCGGTGATTGTAGTAGTGGCAGTGGTAGTGGCTCTGGAACTGGGGGAGGTTTTGCTCATCATGGACATCTTTGGGGTAAACGTCATCATGGACCGGCATCGGCACCTGTGCTTAGTCACGCAAGTACTCGGCCACCCCAGCCCATTATTTTGAGAACAAGAAGAAGTTGGCCAGCTGCGCCTAGTAGATGTAGAAGGTGAGATTATATAACCCAATATTGTGTAATGTTATATATTATATATATCTATATATATATCGATAAGCTCTGCTCTGAGATAAGCTCTGTCGCAAGAATAAATTATTTAGGTTTGTATTTAATTATTATTATCCGTCAGATTTAAGTCGTCATTAGAGACGGATAATTCTTAGGGTTGACTCTGAGATTAAAAGAGCACTCGTCCAGAAACACGATTTACGTTAAATATTCATGGAAATTCTACCTATTTCTTTTTTTTGTCCTTTTTTTATGAATGTTTGAAAAAAATTGTTTTAAAGTTTAGTGAAATGGCCTTTTTTTATTAAACTATAGGAAAATATTATCTTGAAATACTTAAGAAAAACATTATCATAAAAAGCCTTAGAAAAATATTATCACTTGAATCACTGGGGAAATGTTTATATATAAATTATAAGCAAAGTTAAGATAAATTTTTAGTGTTTATTAGAAAATTTTTTTTATTTATATAAATATTTTATACCTGGACCCGGGGAATTTTTTTATGGGGATTTAAAACTTTAAGAGTTTTTATAAAAATAATTGAATTTAGTATTTTATTAAATTTTTTTTTTACAAGTTTTTTATGCGGGTCGTAACTAAATAATGATATTAATGTAAGTTATGAAATATTTTTCCACGGGATTATAAATATATAAATTAGTTAATTGTGAATTTTTATAAAAAATATTTATAATAAAATATGAGATTGAATATTTGAGTAAAAAATTTTTATAAAAGCAATTTATTAAAAGTTTTTTTTTTTAGGATTTCCATACAAATGATGAGAAAAGCATTTTCATTATAATTTTCATAAAAGGGTTTTCACGAAACTTTTTTTATGTTACCATAAGAAGTAAGATAATAAAAAAAGTTTGTTTAATTAAAATAAACCGGAGAAAATATTTATAAAAAATCCACATATTTATTTCACATTAAATATTTATGATATCGTAAGCAGTAGAACAAGTTGATAACAAAGAGAATTATTGCGAGCATTATAAAATACCTGCAGTAATGTACAAATAGTGTAGAGTCTATAGCATGTTGCAGGTGAAATTGTAAAATAGTGCGGGACTTCCGCGCCCGGTCAGCACCCGCACGAGATCTTTTACCGGGTAATAACCTCACCGGCAGCACTAAGTGCATGACTACGTACTTACAGCACACATACACGCTACATTCAAACTCCATATGTACATCTTACTCTACATTACACTTTCCTACTCCATACATATACATATACATAAACACATATAAGTATTCATACATAAACTAACGTGTTATACAAAGCGGCAGGCTCTGCTCAGCTCGACTCAGCAGAAAAGTCCTGTCCAAGTATTGACCCGTCTGTCAATGTCTATTCCTCGCACGATCTTTGAGGGATGTGAAAATAAGTTTAACTGTTGATTAGATCTCTATGCCTTCGGGCCGCAAGTCTCTTGGTAATACACCGGGTTTTTTCTTCTTTTTTTTATCTTCTCATATAGAACCGAACTAAACCCCCGGTAGACAAGTACCGAGAGGGAAAAAAATAAGAGAGCTCATAAAAACCAAATGCTTGGAAAATAAACTTTTAAGATTGATTGTTTACGTCAATCTCTACTTTAATTTCAACAGACCAATAAGACTCTTATTACTATTATTTTTATTTATTGTCAATATCGTCTTTTTTTTTATTCTTATCAATACAAACAACAATAATTGCCTTGAATAATAAAAAATGTATGATTGCTTTCAAAAAAATTAACTCTGTCACTATAATTATTTTTCTATTGCGTGATTCGATAAAATCTATTTGTTGTTAATAATTCATATAATAAATATTTAAAAAATAATTACGTAATTTCGTTATCTTTTAATCGCGGCATTTAATATTTATATAAATGCGATGGAAAAATATTAAGGTAATTATATAAAATTAATCCTACTTATGGATAAATTTTATTGTTACAAAAGTCTATTGTTTATTATTAAACATTAAGGGGCGGGAATTTAATTAAACATTCAGTGCATTTGTAGGTTTATATAAAATATTTGTTCATTAGTAATGTATGAGCGAAGGGGAACGGGCAGGAATAGAGATTGGGCCAGGAAAAGGGTTCAGGGGCTTCCACTTTAATTAGCTATATTGCGTAAACTTATAACTAATTAAACTTACAAATGACCGCGTCATAACTTGCTCGGAAATTCAAGTTTATTTTTATCTGCATAAAATACAGAATACTAAATACCAATTTTTTTTTTCATTTTTTATATATTTTTAAATTATTCGTTACTTAGATCCGAGTGGTTGAGTAATTTATTAGATGGCACTATTAAGATAAATGTTTCATGAAAATAAATTATTTTCTTAATCTTAACATGCATAACAATAACAATAATAACAACAACTCAGTGAAATTACTCGCTGAATAATTAATTACGACTGGGTAAGGATCTGGTGCTTTCTATTACTCACTTCCCGGATAAAAAAGTTTCAAGCCAAAATAATATTTAAATCTTTTCTCGGCTGTAGAAATAAAATCGAATTTTTGTCCAGTAACTGGACAATTCTAATAGAAATCCAATGAAATATAGCGGCTTTGAAAAAACTGTCACTTTTAAATTTTAGCTTTTCAAGTTATCAAATTGTCACACAGAAAAAAAGGATTTCTTAGCGTAAGAAAAATTTTGTATTATGAAATGGAAAAAAAAATTTTCTTGATACAAGAAATTTTTTCTCGCCCTAAATAATTTTTTCTTGGCTCAATAAAATTTTTTCTCTCCCCAAGAAAATTTTCGTTTTCAATTCATAATGCAAAAAATTTCTTAAGACAAGTAAAATTTTTCTTGGGGCGAATAAAAATTTTTTGCGCCAAGAAATCCTTTTTTTCTGTGCAGTTGCTCGGAAAAATAAATAAATAAAATTGTTAAAAGAATACTCAGTCAAATTATGAATTATTTCAAATTACTGTAATTTTTCAACAGCAAAAATTCAAAAGTGTGGCGGGATTTCTAGTTTTTACTCGAATCGCTGGCCAGTTACGGGTTGGAAATCGAGTTAAAACTTGATTATTTCTACTAGGGTAGTAAACACGATAATGAAAACTAACGAGGCTGAAAAATGGCCGATAATTAGGCCTAAGAAAAAACCAAAAATAAAATTCTGTAGTTAATTAAATAAAATAATAATAATTATAAAAATCGATAGTTCAATAGGAGAACAATAAATTAAATATTTGAATTTGTTTAAAAAAAAAAAAAAAAGCGGGTGACAAAACGTTATTATTTGGAGCATAAAGAAACAAAACTCTTTGATATTCTGTCTCTGATGTATTGCAGGTATCGGACAGAAGTTAAATAACCACTAGGTAAATTAACGCTCGGTTAGACAATTTGTGTAGCGTTGACTAGTAATTTTCAGGAAACAATTGTTCATTATGCATCTATTCGATTCGATGGACTCACATTTCACACTATTATACCCACCATCATTTGCCTTTACTTTGATTCCCGTAACGTCTGTCCGCACTGCGCCCGCTATCGATTTTTTTTAACGATCATATGGAAAAATCACCGCAATTTTTTTTTTTATTCTAATTCCCCATCGCATCAGATTTACTAAAACATAGAAACGATTAAATTATCATTAAAATTCTATTTATAAAATTATTTTTTTACCGCCAGTAAAATAATCTTTTAAGTTCGGGCTCCGTTTCATCTTTAAATAATTCCCTTCTAAAAATTACCGCTTCGTAATTTATTATTTTTATTGCCGCAGTTTGAAAGTTAAATGCATACGCGGTTGTTTACTTTATGAAACGACGTCGGCTCCAGGGAGAAAATAACATGAAAATTTATTATTAAAAGGGAAATCGATATCAGGCCGGTAGAGTAGAGAATGTATACAGTAAATATATAACTTCTGCAGCAGAGCTTGTTTTCTCATTTATCCACTGCACTCTTCTCTATCATTATTATATAAAATCATTTTATTACCGTTTATCAGTCATCAACACTACAGTTTAAATTTATAACACTCGCGAGAAAATCCGCGAGTTTGTTCTTTACAAATAAATTTACGTCATCATATTTGAATTTACTAAAAATACATTTTCTCATTATAAAATATATATAGATTTTATTTATCATTCAGTTATTTAATTATGCAGCGAGTATTTATTGACTTTTGATTAATTAAATTTAATTAATTCATTTATTTATTTATAAAAAATGACAGAATAAAATAAATAGCGAACTAGGTCATGTAGACGTACTGTCATTTAAAAAAATATATATATATATTTTATATTTACATTACAATGCACCGTATGTCATTGTATATATATGTATATATAAAATATAGCACAGAGATTTACTCTCGGTTTCATAATAACAAACCACTTTAATATGGCTGGACTTCATACATGTTGACATTTTAAACCGGATGTGTATCATCCGCAATGTTATTTTATTTTATTACAACACGGCTTTTTAAAAAGTGATCCATTTAATTTATCGTAATCAATATACATAAAAAAAATTATTTTTTGACGCAAAAAATTTAACTCTCGCTAATAAAATTTTAATTTGCCCTAAGAAATTTTTTGGAGCGATAAAAAATTTCTTGCGGTAAAAAATCCTTTCTTTTTTGTACCAAAAAGTATTAACAATATTTATGACCAAGCATTAATTAATATGACAATAAATTAAATTAATAAATACTGATCAGTAATTAAATATATTTCAATTGCTAATTACTTATTATAATTATTGATAAACATAGTAAATGGATTACGTACACGATTGATGGGTTTATGAATACATTAATAAATTACATATATATACTACTGTATATATTTACCATAGAAACTAATGGAAATTTTAATTACAATCTAAAACATAATAAAAATAATAATTATCGTCGAATTTTATACAACAATTGGAGGAAAATTTTGCCGCTCCAATTTCCTCGACCGCTTACTATTTGTAAAATATATATACATATATACATATAATATGATCACAATAATTATTGAATAATGAATTATAATTAGAAACAATTGCTCGGCAATAAATCACAAGTGATACAAATGATTAATTAATTAGTAGAAATTAAATGTATCCTCGTAATAAATCAGTGTTTTAATATTGTTAATGAATATGTGATTTTCGGGTGTGTAACACACATATATCGTGATATGAGTGAGAGATGTATGATGTACTTAATATTAGTATGACTCTCGGGTGAGATTATTGATTGGTATGGCTGCCTGTTGCGTTTGTTCGGGCTGGCTATATATACCATCTTCCATACCCATCAGCAACCGATACCATATATATCTACATATATATGTATATGTCTATATCACTCTCCTCCTCTTTAACTATCTACATCTATTTAATACCCCACTCGTTGATATCAAGCTCGAGCTTAAGCATAAGCAGGTTGGTTTGCTAGTCCGCGCAACTCTTCTCCAACTAGGACGGAAATATTCTATCCCTGCGTAATAACGAACACGAGGGCGGCAACCCATGTCTACATTTTAAATCCTCCATCTACATTCAATCCACGCACCGCAAATAAATATATTTAAAATCTATAAAACTTAAAATTTAAACCCCATAACCACGAGCCGTAAGGAATTTCCGAGTTATTTTTTTTTTTAATAATCGACAATGATATTAAATAAAAATAGTAATAATAATAATAATAATAACAGTAACAAGAACTTTTGTCAGCTTTAATAGGCTTTAAAGCAAATCGATGTGATATATCGCCGTGGAATATAATAAAATGAGTTATAAATATAACCCAAGGACATAAATAAATAGCTAGGGTATTAAAGGACAGAGTTGGGAATGTCGAGTTGGTATTACAGTGATTTTGCAATGAGCCAATATCATCAGACGTGAAATGCTAATGAAGCTTGTCTCTAGTGCTCGATTATTAATCGACATAAAGTGGGCTTTGTTATACGCACACCTACACCCACACTGCGTACACTATTTAGTTACCTACATAACTATATTTATATTAATATATATACATATAGATATAGATATAGATATATAAACAAAGTGGAGTATAATAGTGTTTGAGTGTGGTCGAGTATGTCGAAACGCGCACGCGTTCAAGCTATATCGACCCCCCCGAGATGATGGCCTGGTGGTGGCATCTGAGCTGTCTGTTCTGTTCGCAGCTGCTTCAACCCGAACTCTCAATATCAACTTTGTTATCCGATCTCATTTATTTTATTTTATGCTTTTCCTTATACTTTTTATTCCCTATGCCTGTCTCTCCCTGTCTCTCCCTGCAACTGTTCCTGCATTTCCTCCGACCGAATATCTCCAATCCGGAAATTACGCAGATAATTAACCCCTCGACCGAGTAGATCAATAATTAATAGAAAAAATAATTAATTTTTCCAAGAAACTGCGAGTTGATTATTTTTAATCAGCGCTATGACGCCGAAAATTTGACGTTTATTTCTAGCGCACCGCGTCACACTTAATATACATATTATATATATATGTATATTATATAAATATAAAATTGTGATATGCACTGTACGTGCATCGTATAAAGTCGCTCTCCAGATAGATCCGCGGTGATATAGTGTAAGCCAGTGATATGCCAGAAGAGCATGCACTTAACTCACAACTTTTTTTTCATTTTTTTTTTTTATTACATATTTAAATATAAATTTTTTCTGATCCCATTGTGATAGCACAGTGGCATGATAGCGCAGAGTTTAAAAGCTCGTTCTTGTCTCGGTTAGAAATATATACATATATGTTGAGTTTACTCTGGTTGGGTTGCCGTTGGCGTTGTGTCGAAAACTACCAAACGTATGGTACGCACAAGCAGTAAAAACTCGTTGCTGAACGTACGTAAATATTGTTCGGTATAAATTTATATATCTTTTATCTTGAGCTCTAGGCGTACGTGCACGCCGCCAGAGGGTGAAAAAGGTTTTTCTTTATTATTATTATTATTCATTTTTTTTTTTTAAATTTTCTCGCTACATTGACGTGATACAGAGGTAGTTTTCCGGACAGTTGAACACAAAGTTCGGCAATATAGTTATAATACGCCGTAGAAAATTTATATGACGTGATATATATATATTTATATATCTATATATGTATGTATGGAGAATAGAGTGGATGGAACATATGTATAGTGTCATTCTCTATTATGTTTAGTTGACACGTGAATTGAATAGAAGTGAAATATGTTGTATATATATATTGTTTGCTGTAAGTGATTTTTCGAAGCATAAAAATGTATATATTTTTGATATATCTATCAGTCTGTGATGTAATTTGTGTATTATTAAATTTAAAATCCGTTTGATGTGGATGTGCTGTCGGTTTGAGGACTGAGGACTGAGGACTCGATGGTTTGAGTGGCCAGTCTGTGTAATGATATTAGAATAGAGAGGTTTAAGTATAATAGTACAGTCTACAGTGCATTGTATTGTATAGAGTAGAGTAGAGCAGTGTAGAGCATGGCAGAGTTAAGTATAAAAGCTGAAAAGCGTTGTGGCCCTGGCCGGTACCCGGAAGATCTGACGCTTTTCCGGATGCTACGTCACTGGATGGCCCGCAAGCGCGCGGTACCTAGTCTGGTAGATGTATTATATATAGTGTGTAGTATGGGTAGTATGGGTAGTATGTAGTATGTAGTGCGCGGATAGGATCGCCCGCGAGTAGAGCGAGCACAAGAGCACAAGTAGTGTAGAGAGCGGTGTGGAGCGGCCTGGCTGACTCTACGCGGAGAGGACAGGAGAGGGCGGCCCCGTGGCTGTGCTGTGCGAGTTCCGAGTCGAGAGCGGGATAGCTACGATGGATACGATCCCTCCCCGTTAGTCGGCTCTCGGCCGTCGTCATCGTCTGGTACATTTACACCAGAGACGTCACGCGATAACGCTACTCATTATTTACTAGTCTTTACCTTAATAATTATTGTTATTTTTTTTTTATTGTAATAACGACTCGCAGAAGCTCCTGCAGGCACTCGTGGCTCGATATTTTTATTTGTATTTATTTTGGGTGTTGAGGTACGCGCCCTTTTGGGTTTTTTTTATTAAATTTAATTTCAAAAATAAAATTTCATATCACTTTTTTTTTATAAATTTTATTTATTCATTATTTTTTTTGTCTCTGTCTCGTCACCGGTGACCTCCATTGTACACAGAGCACTCTCTCTACGAATACCTTCTATTCCCGGTTTTCCATTTCCTTTAGTTCGGATACGAGACGTCGAAAGATCTTCCACTGGTATCTCAACCTGAATATACTAGTCTCCAGAGTGCTATAACATCCCTCGAGGTGCGGTTTGTTTAGTTTATTGCAATTGGCTTAAAAAAAAATCCGATTTTTTTTGTTATTTTTTAAAATAAAATAAAGTTCAATAACAGGCAGTCACATTCCAGTTTTCGGTGGCTATAAATTTATTTAAATACAATTAATTAAAATTTAAAATTCAATATTCCCATCGCGAATGTTGATACAAAATGACATCATTTCGCTTCCGGTGTTTGTTTATAATTTTAATCTGACGGAAAGTCGAATATATTTTAGTAGATTTAAGTGTCGCCTCGTATTTATTAATTTTATTTTATTTTCCCCGGGTAAATTTAAAAAGTGTTAGCTCTGGGGATTTAGCGCAAGTCAAGGTTACCTCGAGTAAGCATCACATTTAATATTTTATGGAGATCAAGTAGTAGGAACTTAAATAGAGAGACAGAAAGAGAGGGATAGAGTGAGGAAATGGCAAAGTTACTTTCCACTCTATCTTATTTTGATTGCTTGGGATTAAAATATTAAATATATTGCTCTAGTTGACTCTAAGTGCTGGGGACGGTCATGTTTATGCTAGAAAAACTCGGTTAAATAATAATAGTGATAACGATTATTATAATAATAATAATAATAATAATAATAATAATAATAATAATACTACGGAGAGACGTAGTGTATAGGGATAATAATAATAATAATATTGGAGTGAAGATTAGAAAGAGGACAAGCAGGGTGAGAAAATCTAAAGAGAAATATAGTCAGGCGGCAGGGGATGAAAGTCGTGGGCTCGCGGGGGTGCAAGTGTGTGAGCGGGCTCGTGATAAACGAATAGGGGCTTGCCAAATGGTTTTAGGTGGCTACGGGTTAGTAGGGATACAAGTTCGATCGGAATATATACACCAAAAAATATATACATATATATATATATTAAATATAATAACAAACGGAGCTAATGACTCTAGAGTAAAATTACATTTCAGTAATTACATCTTTTGTCCTTTTATCATTTTTTCATTTACTGTTTGTATATTATTTTACCCTTCAGACTCGTAAACAAGTACATATGTGATGTATGTACGTACATATACATGTATAGTTTACGTATAACAATTTTATAGATGAGTAAAAATCTATATCAACTGTCGACAGTCGTAACTGTGTGACTGTCGGTATGTAAATTTAAACTGGTGGTTATTTAATAAGACATATATTTTCCGTAAGTGTGGAAAAATAAATGTTATTATTGCAAGTGAAACAATGTGACTTATATTAATAAAACAATTGATGGACATGCTTGGTAAAGCATTTAATGATGTGTTCAATTGACATAGATAAATTAAATAATGATGATAATGAACAAGAGGAATAATGAATGAGTGAAGATAAAGCGTGCTGGAGACGTAGACGTCGTCGGTGGTGATAATGTTGATATTAATGATGGTAGTAATGATGACGGTGGCAGGATTGGTCCCACCGATAAGTTGAGATAACCAGTGGCCAAGATATTGATAATAAAAGTATCAATAAATAGTACAAGACTGGATTGAGCTGGTGATAATTGGAGAATCTGTAGAAACGGTGGCTTCTTCATGGTGGATCCTTAATGTTTTGACGCTGCTTTTAGTCAGGGTATCGAAGTGGGGGGCACGTGGTCGTGCTGCCTGCCGTGCGCCGGCGGCGGCGGGCGAGGAGCTCCTGGTGGTCTTACTGCTGGTGGTGGTTGTGGTTCCAGTGCCGGTGGTTCCGGTGGTACCGGTACCGGTTCCGGTGAGGGAAATAGTGCCTGTGGTTCTCCATCTGGGACCGAAAGCAACTCACGTTCCAAAACCAACAAGTCATCAATTATCGTCTGCCACAGCAATAGACGCAGACAGAACCAGAAGAGCAGCATCACGAGTGTAATTAAGAGTACCTGCAAACGTAGTGGTAGTAGTAACAGCTCCAACGACTTTAATGGAGAGTTGGACGATCTAGCGGCTCTCGACGCTGCTGTCGAGGCTGTCGCCAAGGGCGGTTCTTTTACTTTAACCAAAGACTCTAAAGACCAACACAATAATTCTGAGGACTGCAGCAACAAAGACGGCAACACACAGCACCGGCTCAGTCCCAGATTACACGATATTGAGGAAGAGGATGATGAAGAGTGTCGACATACTAAAGAAAGGTTTGTACCTTTTTTTTTTTGTTATTACTATTTTTTATTTTCATTTGGCTGAGGGTAGATAGACGCAGAAAGAAGTAGATTCAATTTATTTTTTCCGCTGAAGAATAATGGAATGGATTATTCTATTGATTGATTTTTTTTTTATCTTTATAATCGAATAATGGAAGAAAATAAAATTATAAAAGAGCGGAATTAAATTAAAAGTTTTAGCGTCGAGAAGACAGATGAATTTAGAACACGTCGAAGGCGGTTTAATTTTTCCGACTTTTCTTATTGCATGCCACGGGGTTTTTTAATATTATTTAATTAAATCTACGTGAAAATGTATAGCGTGTACGCGGGAAAAAAAGGCATAAAAGTTTATAAATTTTTAATATCGCGGACAAAATAAAAATGGAAAATTAGAGGCAATTTTTTGCGACCGAGGGTTCGAGGCTGCCAAGTACCTCGTAAGTAATGTAGATTGAATAATATATTTATAGTGTATGTATATACTAATTTATTTATAAAAGGATTTGTGAAAATGCCGGTTAATTATTTTTCCTCACATCAAGTTTATAAATAAAAAAATAAAATAAAAAAACTCAATTTTAATTAAAACTTTTATTACTGCGTATTATAAAGACATTAAAGTTTTAATTTTTTATCAGCTGATAGAGTTTTAAGAATTTCGATTTTCATGTCACTTTTTTTTTCAATAATTATTTAAAATATAAATTTTAATTGCCACTTATCGTTGGATTAATAAAAGATAAAAAAAAAATTATAAACTCTTTCATGCGTCCAGTAGACAAAAGAAATGTCTGGTCCATTAGTAAATTACATGAATTAAAAAAAGTTGATTAGCTTTTAAAAATTTCATCAATAAAATGTAAAAAAAATTTCTGGCTTAATTTTTTTTTATAAAAATAAGTACAATAATTACTAGAGTGATGATGATGATGATGATGATAATAAATATATATATTACAGGACCTATCAAAAAAAATCACCAACACCAAGTGCCGGTGGAACCGGCAGTAGAGCAGGGTGGCGTTCGCGCAGAAGCGTCACCACGGCGGGCGCAACTGGGCACCAACATCACGTGATTGCCACTGTGGCAGCCACGGCTCAGGCTAAAATGCAAGCCGAGCAGGGTAGCATTGGTGAGCTGCGGGGCTACCACAATCTACGCTCTCGTCGTCATACGCTTGCTAATGTACGGTAAGTATTGCGGTCACGACTAAATCCACAGCAATAAACAGAAACAAAAACAATAATTAATATAGTTGTCTATACAAACATATGAGCAAGTGGTTTTACTTACTCGGCGTAAAGTTTTGTCGTCATCAGACCTCGGGCTCGGCGAGCCAGACTTTGATTTATATTTAAATGAATTTCTAGTCGATGGTAAGGGAGAACCGCTGCCACATGGCTCGCAATCGCATATTTCACAGCTGAAATCTGGGTAACCTTTGGGCTCTTGGTGTCTGACTTTGGAGGTCTGAGTACCCGCAGAGGGTTTCCTTGGACTGGTAGTTTTTGACGGGCTGGTTTTACGGCTTGACTGTATTTGCTGATCACTAAATTCAGATGTTGACTCTATTAAACAAACACGGGGATTTACTCCCGCTCTGGCCACTAATTCCTCGTATTGACTCTTCGTCAGCGTTTTCTATTTTGGTTAATTTTAAATTAAATTTTTAAATAAAATAATTCAAATGGACTTTTTATCACGATCAATAATTACGAGAATTTAAAACAGGCACCCAGTAAATTTATTATTGAACTGGGTTAATTTTTAATGCTCGTTAATTATTTACCGTTAGGTTAATGATTTAAACAAAATTCTATACATCAGTTTAATTATTTTAGACACTCATAACTTCGGGTAAATTTCCCCAGGGCTAATTAAATTTACATAACAAATAAAATAACTTGGGCAGAGTAACTTATTTTAATTATAACACAAAAGTTTTTTGTTTATACCTCAGCCGGTTATAAACTCTCGCATAATTTAAGTGAACGTTGGTACAAATAAATTTCTATTGTCAGACAAAAATAAAAAAATCAAAAGCCAATTAGCGAAAAAATAACTTACGCCCTGTCGAGTTTCGTGACAAATACAGCAGGTATTTTTAGGGCTGACGGATGATAACTTTTCGTCACAAAAGTGACCCGTCTGCCCGACAGCGATTGGATATTTGTCAATAAAATTCCTACGATATTTAACTCTATCGCTTGATCCATCGGGTTCTTTCATACGCGTTTCTTTATTCTCATAAAAATTTTTCCCGCCTTTTCTTCCTTTATCCTCGGCGAACTTTTCCATCCTTTTCAATTGATCCTCTTCCCCCTCCTCCTCCTGCTCATCGTCCTTAAAGTCTTTCATTTCCCTTGATTCCATCATCTTCTTCTTCAGATCATCCTTCCGTACTCTGTCTCTATCTTTCCACGATCCGGTTTCGTCGATTTTACGGTTCACATCTCCGCTCCTCAAAGCTCGCTCAGATTCTGAAGAATCCATTTTCGTCCTGTACTTTATTCCGCCGGTTTTTTCAATGTCTTTAAAAATTTCTCCCTCAGGCATTGGATACGCCGTTAAAACCTTCTTCTCATACCCTTTAGCTACAGCTTTACCTTCACCTCTTACGGATAAATTGCTTGTGCTCGTACCCGCGCTAGCAGTAGCAGTAGCAGTTGCTGTTGTTGTACCAATAGTAACTTTAGATGTTGTAGTAGTAGTAGTGATACCTTGAGGGTCGGATATAGTATCCAGAGTTGATGGTAGGACAATAGAAGCTGCGCCTGAGTTGTTGGTTTCATCTTGATTCTGGTGCTTGTGCTGCTGAGTATTATCGTTCAATAATAATGTGCCATCTGGTTCGTCTGATTGTGATTCATTTGCAACTGAGGGTACTGCTAAAGTACCGACATCACGTCTATCTCCGTCAACTCTATTCATTGTTATCTCGGTAATTGTATTAGTTGCCGCATTTAAATATTTTTCTCTCGACTTGTCTCCGTCATCTGGCAAAATTACTCGTACTTTGCTCTGTTTATTTTCTCTGATAATATTTTCTTCAAAGTTGATTGATTTTTCGTTAATTGACGCTGAGCGCACCGCTTCCTGGTCTCGGGTATTCCAAGACGACTGTTTGGATACTGATGGCTGGATTGATGTCGCTGAATCGATACCAGTGTTGCCGTGCACTGGCTCTGTTTGTTTGAATTCTTTTTCGACGGGCGTAGACGACGCTGATGGCAACCCGACATAGTCTTTAATCATTTCCATTTCCGCTTGTTCGTCAATATCAAGAGTAAAGTCTTGCTGTAGCTCAAGATTCGGTGGCTTAGTTCGTTTCTTTTCAATCAACGAATCTTTGGATTTGTCCTTGAGATAAATTGGTTTTCCTGGGAATTTTTATTTTTTAAGTAAACATTTTTATTAAGATGATGATTGTACTTAAGAAGAATAACAAAAAGATACGACAAAGTAATTTGTTCTATTTAAATTATACCTGTTATTACTTCTTGAGTTTGATATTCATCCATTCCGTGAGGTGGTGCTTGAATTTCATTGGTCTGAGTCGTCGTCTTGGTTACAGCATTCCCAGTAGCAGGGAACGTTTCCTTTCCATCATCACTCACCGATTCAATCTACAAGAACGGAAACGGCAATATTAATGGTCAACAAATTGTATTATATGCGAAATTTCACTTACCCCTAAATGCCGGGATATTGCTTCAATAATTTTAATAACTTCTGGCTTTTTAATATCAAATTCTTTGCATTTCTGAAATATTATTACATTTATTTAATTAAATTCAATTCACTTTACTATAAATTCCACCTTAATACTATTTTTGATTCATTCAAATTTAAAATTCCAATAAAAATTATTTTATAAAATAGTTATTTATTACAATTCTCATAATTTAATTCGTGAAAAATTCAAATTAATGCTGAAAGTATTTCATTCATTTGAATAAATGCTAATTTTTAACAAGAGCTCACGGATTAAAAAAATAATTTAATCTAATTAGTTACCGAGATAATCGAGAGCGTTGACTGAAGACTTTTTAGCCATGACTCCAATTCATTTTTATGGACGACAATATCGCCGTCGCCAAAATTGTAATCAGTTTCTTCTTTACTCAGCCGCGATTTCAATGAAACAAATGACTGATCATCAGCACCTGGTCGCCCATAATTCTCTTCGGCTTCTTTAAACCTGACCGAACTAGACTTACTTTGATTCTGATCATCAATCGGATCAACAATATCACCAGCGATACCAGAAAAACTGTAATCAGTTTCTTCTTTACTAAACCGCGATTTCAATGACACAAATAACTGATCATCAGCACCTGGTTGCTTATAATTCTCTTCGGTTTCTTTAAATCTGACCGAACTAGACTTACTTTGATTCTGATCATCAACTGGATCGACGATATCACCAGCGACACCAGAAAAACTGTAATCAGTTTCTTCTTTGCTCAGCCGCGATTTTAATGAAACAAATGATTTATTATCAGCACCTGGTTGGCTATCATTTTTTCCGGCTTCTAGAAATCTGATTGAGCCATAATGAGTTTGACTCTGGTCATCAGGAGAATCGCCAGTGGCGACAGCTTCGTTACTCAGCTGTGATTTCAATGATAAAAGCAACTCGTCATCAATTTGTTCAGACGGCATCAAACCGTACCGAGTAGACTGATCATTAGTCTCAGCTGAAATATCAGGGATATCATAAATATCATAATTTGTTTCGTCTTTAGAGAGCTGCGATCTCAAGCTTACAAAGCCATCATTATTATCAGGATCACCATTTTTTCGATCTTCTCCAAAAGGCAGCTCCCTTTCATATCGAGTAGATTCCTCATTAATACTTTTATTATTATGCTCTTCCAATTCCAAAGCCGTCGATAAATCCAACCGAGCGGATTTGCTGGTAAAGCTGCCGTCCAATAAAGACTCTGGATTACCAGAGACTAGGGCATCAAATTTTTCATTCCGCGAGTGGGTTGAAGAACGTTTGCTGTTTCCAACACTATCCGTTTCTTTCGTACGATTATCATCACTCCCGTGACTGTTATCTTGCAAAGTTTTATCGTAGCTCCGAGAACCGTCTGCTCTCGGTGATGATTCATTGTCTCTTCTGCTCGATAATGTACTTTTAGATGTTTGTGCTTCGTCAAATGTGGTAATACGTTTCACAGTTTCTTCTCCGGTTTCATTGTCTGGATCCCTGTTAAATTTACTGTCTTCCCCAGCAGAAGACGAGAAAGAAGAGTAAACATACGTCTCTTGAATCGTCATTTTTTTATTTCCAATAGATTTTTCATCAGCAGTACGACTGGTTTTACCCAGAGATGGATTTACTGAAATTGGATCTTGCACAGCACGATCAGTAACTTGTATTCTTGCGAGAGTATTTTTCGAACTTGTTCCTACAATGGCATTTACAGATTTATCTTTCATTCTTTTCCTACTGCTTCCACTCCCGCTGGTACGTATTTTCATCCTACCGCCTGAGGATGTATCTGTTGTGTTAACTCTAGCAAGTGTCGCCTTATCTCCAACACTTATTTCACTGTCACCCGTACCATTAGTTTTCATTTTCTCCCCCAATTTGGCAGCCATCTCCAGTTCTGCCTTTTGCTTTTCGCTAAATTCAATAATCTGCTGATTGCAATTACGTAATTTGCTCTCGAGATTTTCAATCTGGTCTTCCAACTGACAAATCCGATCAGCAAGCTGTTGATTCGCCGACGATTTAACTTCCAATTGACCGCGTAATTTATCTACATCAACATCCACAGCAACACTGCCGTCATTGCCATCAGCATCCAGGCCCTTTTTAGGCTTCCCCACCTTTTCCTTCCAACTTTCCTCACTGGCCTTCAATATCTTCATGTAAACGGCTTCCTTGGCTTCCAGTTCTTCCAATTCCTTCTTAATTTTCCTTTCCCCAATAATAAATTCCTCCAACTTGGTCAAATACTCAAGGTCATCCGAGGAAAACGAGTACTGAGACTCACTTTTATTTCCACCCCCAATACCTGGCTTCGAATTTTCCTCGTTATTTTTTTCCTCCTCATCAATCATACGCTGCAATTCCTCTTGTTTCCGTCCGGCATCCTCAATTTGTTCATTAACTTTCTTCAATTCCAATTGCTTTTCGTGCAATACTTTACGTGCCTCGTCGTGTTTCCTGAGCGCTTCCTTCCGCTCGGCTTCGAGACCGCCAATCTCGCGACCGCCCTCACGTTTCCTCTTATTAGCATTCACTGTCACCGAGGACATAATCGCCGCCTGTTCCTCGATCCACTTGACGATATTCTTAGGGTCAACGTCGCCCTTCATCATCCTGTTGAAAGTAACCATCGGCAGCCAGGTTTCCAACGTCGCCAAACGGCTGCTTATTTCGATCTGACGTTTCGTCAGCTTTTCATTGCGCTCTTTGCGGCGGGTCACCAACTCGCAGAAACCGTCTGCGCAGCATTTGAATATTTTATGTTTACTTTCATTAAACTTAACGTCCTTACCCACTTCGGAGCCTTCGCCAAAACGATTTAAATTACTCGTCTCTCCTTCGGTTTCTTGTCCGTATCCTTTATAATTATTATTTTTATTCAATTCTCCAGTGACATTACCGTCTGTTAAATAAACTTCATCGTACACTTTTTCCTTTGTAACCTTATCGCGCATAACTTTGTTTAAAACAGTCTCAGATATTTTTTCATTACTCTCAGAAAGTATTCCATCAACTTGTTCTTCTTCTTGCTCTTCACCTTCAACTTTGTCATTATTTCTTGCCGGCATTAATTCGAGGACTTGCAAGTTCTCATTATCAACTTTATCATTATTAACTTCATCATTAACCTCAGCCATTTTAATTTCTAAAATATATATGTGCATACACATACACATACATATATTTACTTTACCCCATTTGAAACTCGTGTCTTCATTTATTTTTTTTAACACAATACATAATTTAATTTAAATCTATAAATAGTAATAAGGATAAAAAAAATTCATAACCAAAGTGTCAGTGCGTGACATAATAATTTAATATATATAAGATGGTTGATATTTTGTTTGTGTTTTGGTGGTTGGAAAAGATTTGAAAATGAGATTTAAACCGAGGTTAAATATATATGTTGGTAAACTCAGTAGGGAGCGTTAGCGTTAGCTGGCATGGAGTAATAGGGAGGAGAGAGAGATAGAGAGAGAGCAAGAAGAGAAGTAAAAAGTAAGAAGCTAAAATAGATGGTAGATGGTGGAAAACTGAAGGTTTATTGCCGAGAAGAAATATATACAGGGGTGGGTCACTGTTACGAGGATGACGGGGGTCGGAGAAGCGTGACTATAGCCATCGAGTGGAGTATAGAGTCTACGTACAGCCCCTTGGTGTATGTAGGTTAACAGTGACGTCACAAACCGCCTTGTGACGCGTTCAAACTGAAATATGCAGGGTGGCCTCACCACGAGCGAGCTTTAAAGCTTCTGACTGGTCATTGACTTCAGCTTGCTTGCTTGTTTTATTTATTTATTTTTTTAAAAAACTCGCTCTCAAACTTTGAAATATTAAAAACCAAAGTAAAACTCTTCTGCATCCATTAACCCCAAGCGGTTTTTATTTTTAGTCCCCCGTTTAAGGGGCCGGGATTTTATTTTCAATATTTTTTCTTTATTTTTTTAAAAATGTTTAAGTGATATGCTACAAAAAGCTCTTCATTTTACAATCAATAAACTTGAAACGCCCATTGCCATCTTGAAAACCGTTTTAGCGCGCTAGTAAAACGCATGCCTGTCATTATTTTTATTTTTTTTATTTTTATTTTATTAAACCTACTGGTGATAGTGATAATAAAGTACACGTAGATGCGGCTAGATTGCCGGGTATTTATTTATCAAGCTTCACCAGGCTCATATATATTTATATTTATATTTATACCGCTCAAGATCGCTCGAGTATTTTTGTTATTTGGTTTGCTTGCTCCCTCAGTTTGTTTTAGTTCCCAAGTAGTATGAAATTGCTTTGTAAATTAAATTCACTGGCAGCGGCACTGGCTGCGGTTGGGGTCGGGGTTGGGGCTCGGATGCTGACAGGTGATAAATAATGACAGGTAATTTAAAATATTGATTTTTGAAAATAATCTTCCGCGTTTCGGGTATCGCTGTCGTTGAATTACACACGTATTGTGTGCTAATGCCGCGTAATGTGTCACGTCTTGGGTGGTCGCGTGTGTCGTGAATTCTGGTCCAAGTAGTTTAGGTCTTAGTGTGGGAGTTGGAGCTGTAGGGGTTGCATTGGAGCTCGGGTTTGTATCTGAGAAGAAAACGACAGAGGCGACGGCGGTAAAAGCGGCTACGACTACGACCAAGGCGGCATCGGTCTCTCGGTACTGCAACCCATGTAGGGGTGAAGTTGGGTCGTCATGACAACGGGGTTCTTTTTGAGTTTGGGGAATCGATGAGCAGTGGCGTAGCATCAGGTGGCGGCCTCAGATGACCGCGCGTCCAACAAGTGGAGTATGTTGTGTTTGAGGAGACGCGTGTGCTGTCCTTATTCACCCCACACTTCTGTCACAATAGAACCCATTATCTTTATGCTTTCAACGATTTTTATGTCGTTATTATTTTTTTCTTTTTTTTTTTTTTTAAATAAATATTTATGTATGGAAAGTAGATAATTATTTCAGGTGCAGTTGGCGATAAATACAATTCGTTTTTAATTTTTTATTAATAATTCAACTGCAGATAATTTAAAATTTATTTTTAGGATTATAAAGTAAAAGCTCAATTTTAATATCAATTCTTTTTCTTTCCAATTAAACTCCATTGATATAATGAATTTTTTAAAATCATATTTTTATTTCCAGTAAAATAAACATGAGGTAAGAGACCCAGTACCCGATTACTCATATACTTTTATATCTATATGTACTAAATATAGATCTACAAATGCATGGAGTAATTGGGTACTAGGTCTCTTGCCTTAACTAATTTTTTTCTATTAAAAAATTTGACATAAAAAATTTTAAAAGCTCGCAGAAAAATTTTTCATTATTTTTAAAAAAAGTTTAGCGAATCAGTTTAGAATAGAAGTTGAGCTCTTTGTCCCACTTTAAAGTTTCAAAAAATAATTTGATTTTTTTTTGTTTATAAAAAAAAAAGATATTTAGAAAAGTTTTAAAATTTTACTTAAGGACTTGAAACATGAGATTTTCAAATTAAAAAAAAAGAAAAAAATTACGGAAACTAGGTTACAGTTTTAATTTACCTGGAACCGAGACATTTAATACAATTCCAGGATAATATATTGAAGTTGTATACACATCCTTCTTATTGTAGTTAACTTGAGTACCAGTGGTAGTTCAATCAATTGCAAAAGGTAGTTTGTCTTGTCAATTCGACTCTCAATGCGTGCAGTGTGCACTGTCGAGCCAACTCAACTCGATTTATCTAAAATCCAATGTACTCTATCCACTTGCTTCGCTATATCAAGTTAGTGTGAACGTAAAATGAATTTATACTGAGCCAAAGAAAGACAGAGATGTAAACAAAGTCGGCACCAGAGCCAGAATCAAAACCAGACCCCGAGTCAGAGCCAGATTAATAAATACAGAGAAGAGTCTGAGCCAGAGCGAGAACTTTAATCTTTTTAAATTTATAAAACTTGCGCGTAGGCGAATAAGTGTAATTGCACTTAAGACTTTATTGTTATGACGACTACTACAGTACATAAACCAAATAATTGTCATGATTGAACCTTCTCAACAAGTTTCATTAATTCTCCAGTACTTACTCTCTTATTGAATTTAATCACAAGGTCTTTTAACGTAACTTAAATATTTTTAAAATATAAAATATCATATTTATTTAAGCAAATTTAACTTCACTCATAATTATTCAGTTCTATGCAATCAGCAATTAGTTTAAATTTAATTAACCAAATAAATTACAAAAGTAATTACGACAAAATAAATTATAATTGAAATTTAAATTGAAATAATAATAATAATTATTATAATTATTATTATAAAGTGCATTGAAATTATATGCGTCGGTTGTAGGTAGCCTTGAACTTTTATCCTCGTTAAATCGATTTACACATGAGAGAAAAATCGCGTAATGAGATTTAACGATAATTTAATGAGTATGTAATGTGTAAGAGTGAGCAAACTTTTGGTTTAATTGTATTTAAAACCTACAACACTTTACCGTGAGTTTTTACTTACGACACACACACACATACACACACGCGCGCGCGAGGAAAGATGTATGTTTTATATATAGAGGGTGGATTTGTATGAGTAGCAACAAGTATTTGTCCCGGTTGACATTTAAAGTCACCACCAACATCTAGATATTTGGCATCCTGTGCCAAATCCTTGCCCACATCCTCTATATACATATATATTTTTCTACTTATGACTATTTGACGAGGGTCGTATTTTATTGACTACTTTATTAGTCGATGTCTATTTCAATATTAAAATTTTCAAGTATTTTGTTCGTCGGTACACTTTTTTTATCCGCTACCTACCCTAGGTAATTCCAGACCGCCGTTTCTTTCGCAACTTGACGTAAATTTGCAGCTGAAACTTGACAGCAACTTTTCTGCCACTCGGCAGAAACTTTCTCTGCTGTTGCCTTCATATTGCGGCTGCAGATTCCCGCCAATTTTCTGAGAAGGTTCAAGCCAATAGTTGGACAGTCAAAAGTTACCCTCAGAAAACGGCACATTGACCAAAACCGTCTCTCCGTAACGTAGTTGCTGAAGTTATCGGGTAGGTAATGTTCTGTACTGCCGGTAAGTTCAGGAAATTGTCATCGCTGCCGGTACAAAAGAGTACTTTCAAGTTGCTTGTATGGTAAAAAATATTTGATACCGACAGTCGCAGATTTTCAGTTGACCCGATGGTTGGTAATTGATATTTTTCAGAGCTTGCAGTTCCCCGGCCAGTGGTGCTGGTAGAAATTATTTACTAATTCAAATTTAAATATTTAAAATTCATAATTTCAAAGAAATTTTTTTTTTCTATGAAATTTTAATAATGAATTTTTTTTGAAATTGTAAATAAGCAGCTCATTTGTTTATAACCTCAGTGCGATAACCAAAATAAAGTTTAAAAGTTGGCTCGATAAATAATAAACCTAACAATGACATCAATGTCACCACGTCGTTGTAATTCAGCGGGTCCGTCAGCAAACTCCGGTAACGAAATCACCCCGGCATTAAACGAGGATATAAATAATAGACGAGAGTCCTCATTAATATTTTCCTCAGCATCTTCAAGTTGTCATTCGCAGCGGGAGTTTGAACCGAGTGAAGGTAAAATCGAGACGGAGATCATTGACCAATCGGTTGGTATTAAATATAAGAGACTTGTCAGGTGGCCTAAATTGTCCGAAAGAATGGCCAAGTCCTCTCACGCACGATTTGAAAAAATGAATTACATAACGACTCTTTATGAAGAGACACTTTCGTCATCCCAGTCATCACGGTCATCAATGATCACTTTAACTAGGTCTAATCTTGCAATAAAAACTATTAATAACAGTAAAGTTATTTCGAATAGTAAAAGTAAGGACTCATCAACTTCAACGTCAATATCAACAATTAATTACCCGGGGGATTCCAATCGTCCAAGCAAATGGAAATCAAAATCAAATTATATTCCAATCGGCTCAGATGTGAGAATCCTGTCCAAGATTGAAAACGAACTCGGACCATTACGGGGTAAATTGAGTGAGCTTACGGGTAAATTTAAAGCTTTGAATTTGATTGACGTTAATAGTGTCTTCGTTAATAGACATTTTGATAATTATAATAAATTTAAAATAATTAATAATAATAATAATAGTAATTTTAATTGCGCTGAGCATTTAAATCATCTGGGATGGCATCCACACAATGTAACATCAGCAAGTGCCTGTCAGATTAAATTTAATGGGGAAAAAAAATTTTTAAACAGTGAAAATAAAAATGTAAATTTAAATTTAAATTTGAATTTAAATTTAACGAGCGAGGGCGATCAGGCAGGGGATGATGTGTCGGAAAAATATAAAAATAAATTTAACGGCATAAATAAAAAGTTTTATCGGGCGATGGGAGGAGAGACTGTGGAGAGGAAGAGTGAAAATAATTTTGAGGGTAAAAATTGTGAGCAAGATTCAATTTGCGATAGTTCGGGTGGTGGCGGCGGTAAAGAAAAATTGGGGGAGAGAACTCGAGATGTGGATGAGAATAATGGGAATTTTTTGGTAATTGATAAAGCGGAAGAGCATTCAGTGGGTGAAAAATTTGATATTATTCCCGTAAGATTTGAAAACTCGGGGATGAATAATTCAGAGCTGGTTGAGACAATAAGTGAGCTTAGAGCTGGTGAACAATGTGAATTTGGGTTCACGGATTCACCGCCAATTTATTTTAATGGTCTGCGTATGTCGAGTTTACCTGAGGCCAGATCTACCGTTGATAATAAACCTGACATTTCTGTTAGAGAGAGACAGACTAAATCGCTCAGAGGAATGACATGTTCGCCAGAGGATTTTTATTAAATAAATAATACTATAATAATGTTGTTCAGATTTTGTTATCTATTAGAATTTTTTTTTACAAAATAAAATTTGATGTTAAATTTAAAAATTGAATTGTTTTTTTTATTTCAGAATTTTATGGCCTGCAATTTTTTGTAATAGACTAAGTTGCTTCATTATGTCATTTTGTCATATCTATTGAGAAAAAAAAAGTTGATAATTATTATGTCCCGGATGTCTGACCAGTCGCGCCGTATCTACTGATTATTTTTTTTTTCCTCAATAAACTACTTAGTGGATTATTTTTAAATGGATCCTCTATTAAAAATAATAATGAACAAACGTTTATTCAAAAGTAATGATCTAAAATTTTTTAATGAATAATTGTAATTAAGAATTTTTTTTTTTTTATAAAAACTCTTGAAACTTGTTCATAAAACCCTTTTAAAACTTTACGCGGAGAATTTCCATCATCGTCTTGAAAGTTGGTATGGAAATTTTCCATCTGGATAATTTAATCCCGAAAAAACAGAGCAAAGTTGTTTTGCATAAAAGTTTATCTGAAATACTTAAGTACGTGCAGCGGATTCTCAGTAAACAAAAATGTAAATTTCTATCTAAACATTAGCGATGCTCCGTTAATGTAAACGGCAAATCTTTAGGTAAATAGGCCGCAGGTTGTAATTAATAAATAAATGAATAAAAAAAAAAAATTGCAACCTGCCTCAACATATTGGCTGTAATAAAAAAAAATATAAAAATTTATCCAGTTATTCAGGTCATTTCCGTATGATTAAGTCTTTTGTGATAAAATTTTATCGACACTTGCCTATGTAAGCTCCTTTATACTCATGGCATAACAATGTAATAATAAACCATTGCCACTTACATCTTAGATCTCTTTTTTTTTAACTTGACCCCATAAGACGGTCGTGTAAAAGTTATTAATAATTACAGGCAATAAAAAAAAATTTTTAATCCTTCTTTAATTAATGCAAGGAAAAAAAATCGGTAGCAGCTACCCATTAATTTTCGGCAGCTACTGCAATAACTAGCGGCAGCTACCGAAATAATCGAAAAATAACCGGTAGCTGTTACAAAAAAAAATCGGTAATAGCTACAGAAATAACTGGTAGCAGCTACCGAAATAATTGATGGCAGCTACCGAAATAATTGATGGCAGCTACCGAAGAATCGATAGCAGCTACCGAAAAAAAATATAAATGACTAAATTTTGCTGACAATTTCTACTGCATTAAAAAAAAATGGCCTTGGTAAAAAAAAAATCTTGATCGAAGAAATTAGTTTTTTTTACAAAAACCATTTTTTCTCTAGCGTACGTGAACTTTTTTGAAAACGTAATTTTTTTTTTCACGTAATCAAAATCAAGTCACCACTATCCCTTAGCGTTATCATAAATTTTCACTCCCACACTCTCAGTGTAATGAAAGATAAAAATCCCAGGCAGTATTTCGTGAGTTTCCGTGAAACTCCGCGACCATTCGTCCGGTCGTCACTACGTCAGCGTACTTGCACACTCTCACTCTATTCTGCATGTACACACTAAACACACAGACTGCAGCTCTAGCTACTGAATACAATTATACCTTACACTCGCACACACAACGTTAACAACAATGTTGACGACGACGCGGTAAACCGTCGGCGATTCGACGGTTCTCTTCTCATTTCTGCATCCGTTGGATGCTGCCACTACACTAATCGCTCATACAACATCTTACACTCGACACAAACATGTCATAAATTATTAACAACATCAATAGTAATAGTAAAAAATATATATACATATACATATACATATAAACAACATTTTTATCGTCTATTAAATAATATAATAACTAAACATGAACTCAACTCTCCACTCGCTATTAACTTTTTCTTACGGTTTCCCTCTCTCTTATATTTCATATACATTTTTTTCGCAGCAAGTTACAAGTATAAGTACAAGTATATAAAATACCGGCCGGCTATTTGTTCTTGAACTGTTAGTTGATGTGGTGTATGGACTTTGGGTCTCTTGCATATTATACTAAAATGATAATAATATTGCGCGTACGTGGACATTTATTATTTTAAATTAAATATAATTAATTAATGTGCAAAACAAAATATATACATATATTTATTTAAATAAATAAATATTTTAATTACTGTACACAATAAATAAAATTTAAAAAAAAATTTAAAACGGTGCTAAGTGATTTTATTATTATTTTATTCAAATTAGAGAAATTTAAATTCCGCGTTTAAATGATGTGATGTCACGCGTTATACTAAACAGAATTATTGTCTCTCGTATGCTGGGTTAAGATAGTACACTAGTGTTGGCATGTTGTTATATTAGTTGGTATTTAGTATATATATATGCCGTGTGGTTTATTATGTTCATTGATTTCATTATTTTACGCGTATGCGTTAACGCGAGTTTGACGTACGGTCTTACTGGTCACTGTACAAAATATATATATATATATATGTGATGTTTGTTACATAGATGTATTTATCAGTATAACTGTTGGTATTATTGTTATTGTTGGATTAGGTGTGTGACAGAATGAGATAGCGGGTTAAAAATATGAGGAATGGAGAGAAAGGAAAATATTTTGTTGCGAGTTTAGTGTCAGCTATAGTTTTTTTTAGACAATCCATTGCCATTCGCGGTTGCAGTCAGTTAACACGCGATAACAATTCTTTACTCGTTAAAGGTTTATACATTTGTTCACGTCCTCACGTTTTGTTGCCATATTTACGCATATTTTGTTCTTTATTATTATTATTTATTATTGGCTATGACTAATTATTTTTTTTACGTCTATTAATTTAAAAAATTGTTTATTTTAAATTTTAATAAAAATTCTAATTTAAAATAAATCATTTTTTTTAAATATTTTAATTAAAACGCAAATTATTATTAAGGAAAATGAAAATAAACATATTTTTTAAATTAATCAGCTTATTAAATAAAATTATCATGTATGCAAATACTTGTTTTGTTTTTTTATAAATTTTAATGATAAATCTAGTTTACCAATTTAAATACAATATTTATTTTAAATAATAATAATAATTACGTTAACAATAACAATAATTTAATAAAATATCAAAATATCGTATCATTTATTTAACGAATTAAAAAAATATTTTTTTTTAACAAATTGTTTATTTTTATTTTTACATCGAACGCTTTGATGGAAACCCATCAATATGCCAACAAAAACATTCATCGGTTCGTGTTTATCGGCTAAAAGTGTTGTACTAAAATAGATAAATTTTTTCCTTGTAATGGTTTTTATTTAAATTTTCATATTAAGTATTAATAAATATAATAATAAAAAAATTATAACTGATACGTGTTGATAGTAAACTTTGAACTACTCAGTATTCTTAAAGACAACACACACACACATGTCCTTGAAACTTTTTTATTTTTTTTTTATATTTTTTTAGTCAACACAAGTTTACCCTACAAATCTTTCATGTTGTAATAAGTCACAGCTTATACATAAAATTTTTTATCCACTTTCGTTGTTTTAATATCCAGCAAAGTATACAAAAACATTTAAATTAACATTCGTTTTTTATCACATCATTTTTTTTTTTTCAAACACAACTCGACAAAAATAAACTAAAAAATTATTTAATTTATGCTATTAATTTTTTTCAAAAAATACTTTTCGCATTACGTTAATTTGCATAAATAAATCCAGAACTTTTGATAAAAATTAACAGATAAAATAAATTTATTAGAATTTAAAAAAAAAATGCATTATTAATAAGTATTTAAACACAGATAAAAATAGATGAATGTTAAAATATGTATATATATATAATATAACGCTTATTAATTTATATATTTAACAAAAAGGTCTTGCGTAGGCGTCTAGAGTGAACCGCGTGTCGAATGAGTGCTAAAATAAGAGAGGGATATTCGCGCAAGAGAACACGCGACAAATTACGAGTTAAGATGTTGCCGATTAAATTGAGAAGAAGAAAGACTCGGTCCAAGTGTTATCACGCTGATTTTTTTGTGTTAACAAGTAAATAAATAAGAGTGGCAAGTTTTGTCTTTAAACGAGTTTACTTTACAACAAGAGTGAGAGAAATAATACAAATCTAGTATGAATAGTCTCCAAATTCCGGAGATACGGCTACCAGCTGGTGACAGTAACAGTAACAGTAACAGTAACAGTTGTAGTAGTAGTAGCAATGGAGATAAAATTCATCCACTTCAGTCACAGCCGCTTCTATTGGTCCCGGCGAGTAGCATTCCCAGAAGACGGCATTCCTGGATATGCGGCGGGTGAGTTCCTGTCTGATAAATTCTGGGTTCAAACTTACATTGGAATTCTTTAGATATTTTGAATTCTTGTATTGTCTTGATCTTTTGAGCTCTTGACCTCTGGAGGTTTTTTATCTTTTTTTTATTAAAGATTAATTTTTATTTTTTTTATCAAGACCATTAGCTAAGTGATTCGCGAGAAGCTTTTTCTTGACACTCATTCGCTGTATTATTGTGTGTTATATATATTTATATATGTAATATTGTAGCTGTGCAGTGTTCGGGCAGCTCCAAAAATAATATTCATACAAGAAGGATTAGTTTAATATATTTTAAGCTGTTAGTCTGCTTTGCTGAGATAACTAGACGGTTTTAATTATTTAAATTATTTTTAGTACTTTGGTACTTCATTTTTTCCATTCATTTTAGTTACAAAATATTTTAATTAATTTTCCTTTTTTTTTTATTAGTAATTTATATAAATTTTTTTTTAATTACTTAAAAATTTTGATAATTTTATTTACTAATAAAAATTTTTGAATTTTATGAAAATAAAAAATTTTTATTATGAATGATTTATAAGTAATAAAAAAAAATATTTTTATTACAACAGAATTACATATTTAAGTGTTGATATAATTTATTTTATGATATGAAAATAAATATGAAACTTTAATACAAAGCAATTTATAAAATTAAAAGTAAACATTTTGAATAATAAATTATTTTTCATTACTACTAATAAATTATCTTACCATAGGTTACGAGTTACGACCTATTAGAAGCAAGTTATCGTTCGATAGCTCGATTAAACATCCATTTGATATTAAAAATTAAACATCGAAAAAAAATCAATCGATAAAATTACTTAACACAAAACAATCACGTTTATTTGCTCAAATAAAATGAAATATAAATTAACAAACAATTTTATTTTTCTGTTACAGGTAAGTTTGTATCTCGTCTATTGATTCCACAGCACGTGAGTAAATATCCCACATACTAAATCACTCAAAAAATAATAATATCAAATACAAATAGTACAATATCGAACAAAAAAAAATAACAATAAACAAATGATGTAATCAGATGATTTATGATTATCATGATTCGTCTCAGCTTTAAATCATCATTAAGAATTCCACACGTGTTGTTAATCAGTAAACACATATATGATATTCTATCCGCTGCTGCGTTGATAACTTTTGTTAAAAAAAAAAAAAATTAACGCGATGTTTACTGATTATGTAAAATTAATTTTAATACGACAAAATTACAGATAATTATAGTTGTAATTAATAATAACAGTAATTACCGACGGTGATTATTATTATGATGAAAAGGAGAATGTGGATGTATATGAAAATGACGATGATCAAATCGATATCGTCAATCTCCGATATAAAATAATCGAATGACAGTGAAAACCTTTACATAATAATTTCACTAGGACGAGCATCTATTGAATTATGAGAATATCTCGGCTGTTCAAAGTTCGTTTTGACATTATATGTGCCTGGATGATTGCATATATCGCCAGATCGATCGTATATGCTTTAGCTTCTCCTCATACTCATACTCATACATGCTCATATATGCATGGATGTATGAGTATCCATGAGCTGATATTGATGTAACGACCGTGTGTACCTACGGCTGCGTTAAAACGCAGCTAAATCGATTTTTTACGTTACTCCTAAGGCAATTGCCTGTAAAATAATAAAATTCTGAGTTTACATTGAAAACTCGAAAAAACGGGCTATGGAATATTTAACAAGTAATTTCAATGGATATTTTTGGATGGAAGTATTTAATTTTTGAGAACTGTTGCGATGGAATTCAGTTTGGATAGCTCTGAAAACTTTCTCTTTATGTGACTCGTTTGATATTTCGATTAAAATATTAGCGGTCGGTTGCCATTAATCATGCTTACAGTGCACTTTTCTAGAGAAGTTACATAGAAATTTTTTCTTAAGAAATTTATTGAAAGTTTCTTTAGTCTATTCTGTCTTTAATTTTCATAGTTTTTATCGTATGCTAAAATTTCTGATAACTTACTTTCTAAACATGAATTAGTGAAAATAAGTGAATATTCACTAATTCCAAGTGCAAACCGAACCACTAATTTCAAAAAGTGGTTCGATTGACAGAATTAGTGAATATTCACTTATTTCACTTATTCATGTTTAGAGAGTATAGCATTTCAATGTATGCAAATAAATCGAATCAAAACTTCTTATATAGACACTCTCTAAAAATGAATTAGTGAAAATAAGTGAATACTCACTAATTCCAAGTGCAAACCGAACCACTAATTTCAAAAAGTGGTTCGATTGACAGAATTAGTGAATATTCACTTATTTCACTTATTCATGTTTAGAGAGTATAGCATTTCAATGTATGCAAATAAATCGATTCAAAACTTCTTATATAGACACTCTCTAAAAATGAATTAGTGAAAATAAGTGAGTATTCACTAATTCCAAGTGCAAACCGAACCACTAATTTCAAAAAGTGGTTCGATTGACAGAATTAGTGAATATTCACTTATTTCACTTATTCATGTTTAGAGAGTATAGCATTGCAATGTATGCAAATAAATCAAATCGAAACTTCTTAGACACTCTCTAAAAATGAATTAGTGAAATTCGGTGCGAATCAGTGGATAGCCACTATTTCTACAGCTATAAGTATACCAAATTCAACCATTGAATTTCACTGATTTATTTTTAGAGAGCAAATCTAGACCATTATTAGAATCTAACGTCTACGGGCTCTGTAAAAATTTTCCTAACAAATCTAGACCATTATTAGACATCTCTTAGACAGATTGATGTAAAGCATCGATTTCTTAAAGCAATTTAAAGATAACTAAAGACCAAAGAATATATTTATTGTTACTGGATTAAATTACACAAAGTCAATTAAAGTTTGTTGAAGTAAACGTGATGGTTAAGTATCTGGTATCTTCTATCATTAGATTACATATATATAAATATATACGACAATGTATATAAAAAGGCTAAAGGGTATTTTGTTCAAGCGTAATCAGGTTTATATATCAATGGTAACATGATGTTTTGAAATCTCTCGAGAAAGTAGTTTAAGTAAAAAAATAAACATCTGAAGGATAAGGACGCGGATGTGACGGTGGGGAAGGACGAAAATAGCAAGGGAGGATAAAGAGCTAAACGCGTGACCTATAAAAGCTCAGGGAGCTTCAATGGACTAATGCTCGGCGGCACGCGATCCGGCGATTCCGGCTGACGAATCGGTACGTGCCGTGCACTTTTTAATTCTTTAAATATATATAAAGCGAACATGTGTACGTTCATTGCTAGGCTTAACCTTCGCTTAGTTTATTCAAAAATTATCATACTATAGGCCCATGTATCAACAAATTCGTTACAGTCTCAAACTTTTGTCCCGTTTTATATATTTATTAGTTTGCTTACTTAATTATTTATTCATAAATCAGATCAAAGCTCGCTTTCAGTTTCTCGACAGTTGGAGCTCATTAAAATAAATTGCTAATTTTTTACCATCAGATTTTTTTCTTCAACGATTAATTAGAATTCGTTAAAATAATATTTAAATTATACTTTTAAAAAATAACATCGTCACAAAAATATATATGATATTTAAATAAATTGGCAGGATTATAAATATACATTTATTAATAAAATACTTATGCTCCAAATAAGTGTCATTGAAATATCAAATTAAATGACGTTACGTTGCCTGCAATTAATTTAATATTTATACGCGATTTATTTATTGACCGCGAAAATAAAAATTATTTTTTTTTTCAAGTCCCGGGTACAAATATTTGGTCGTGAAAAAGCCCAGAAGTCTAAATCTGACCGAAATCATTCGATTTTATTGAAAAAGACGAAAATTGGCCTATTTTCGGCCATAGTATTTTTTTTTTTTATAAAATTATAGAATTTAGAAAAATTTTGAGCAATTTGATATTGAACAGAAAGTTTTCAGCCATTTGTAGGCCTAGTTTTCGGCCTTGGGTTCCTACTTAGGCCTTCTATCGCCACTTTTGGACCAAGAAAAGATTTCATTATTTTTTTGGCTTTGAATTTTTTTCCTGGAGAAGAAAACGAGAAAATTGACATGAGTGTAAGTAATTTAAAGAGTTTTTGAGTGGGATGTAAATGGTTTAAAGTGTCTTGGGATGTTGAAAAGAAAAAACTCGAAGTCTCACGTGTGGATAAAAGTGAAGAAAAAGTAAAGATGGGCAAGTGAGAATATGCACTCTCATTTAATGATGAAAGAAAAATAACTACAGCACTAGCGCCATTTCTACTGTCACACATGTCTATATATATATGTAGGTGTGTTGGATGAAAAGTGTGAGCATAACATGTGTGTACGGCTGGAGGCATAAGGGAAGAGTGTAAATGTCAAGGGCGCCCCCAGTGAAACGTTTGATGGTAAGATATTGCCATGGGACAGATTTAACGCGGGGTATCAAACTGAAATGAGTGAAAATAAGTATTTGAGTAAATAAAAAAAAAGATAAAATGACTACTGAAAACGAAGATTCTTGGAATAACATTCGCGTACGTCATTGGATTGCTAAGTGGGCCAAATTGCTGATAGAAGAGTCATGTGTCCCTAACAGATTCATCGTATATTTCTGTCATATTGAGAACCCGCGCGACTTTTAAAGTTTTCTGAGGAAATTTAATTTTTGGGAATTTTCAAACTCATACTTTGGTTATTAGTCACAACCGGATGGCTTTTTATTTATTTTGTAGATGAAAATAAATTTTTGGAAATAACACGAGTTCAAAAATTTATTTTGATCCTTTAAGACGCTTTTGGGGATTTAGACTCAAATTTTTCTCGGCAAAGTTAGGACAGAAAAAATATAAGTAATGGAACTTTATAGTCGGACAATAAATTTTGAAAAATAATCGCAGCTAAAATCTCAAAAAAAAAAAAGTATGAGAATTTCGGCTATAAAAAGAGACAAAAAATTTATCGTCATATTTTTTTAGCCGGCTTTTAATGTTACTGCCAATAAAACCAAAGTGCCATAAAAAAGTTAAAAAAATTCAGTTAATTTATTGTGAGAGCTAAAAAAAATTTGACAATAGTCATCAAGTACAAAAAGTCTGTGATAAATTACCGCGTATTTAAAAATTTATTTAATAGGCATCTAATTTAAAAATAATATTTTGTCTCCGGATATTACCGTACCCTTTAAATAGATAAATATTTTTCACATAAACCGCATCACATGTTGGATCTCCGGATGACATTAATAATTACTTAAATATTTGAAACCACGCCAGTATCAAAAATTCATGATCTTTGGCGCCTTGTACTGACCCCGGCTGTTAAAAATATATTTAACATTTTTTCTTTTTTATTTAATTCCATTGTCGTTCGTTGAAATGAGCCGTCAACTCGTTTTTTTTTTTTTTTTTTTTTTTGTTATTATTGTTATCGTTGTCATGATAATTTTTTTCACAGTCTATTCAAACGGAAAAGCAGATAAGTAAATAAGCATTAAATATTAAAAAATACCAGAGTGACTTAGGACAAGATGGTCAGGTTCGAATTACGAAATTCCAAAAAGACTATTTATTAATATTATATTAGATCGTGATTCACAGGTTGATATTGCGACACTTAATATATCTCGCGTGCCAGTATCTCACTGAGTGATGTAGTTAGTAAGTAAGTAAGTAGTAACTAAACCGAGGATTACGTATTAAATTTTCTAAAAAGATAAAACTTACCCACTACTAATGTCCACAAGTAATATCAGCGGGTCTACATCAACCGAAGACTGTCCATATTTATTAGAAAGTAATCTGCGTATCCAAGGTTTTTAAAAATAATTCATCGCTCCGCGAACTTGTCCCAAAGATATTTAATTCAAAACAAACTCTATTTATAACAATAAATTAAAAATAGTAAACAAATAATTTAAAATACAATATACATATATATGTATTTGAAATAAAAATATACAAAGTGGTTGGAAAAAGGAGCGACGTTGAAAATAATTTAAGTCGCACTATAAATACAATATGGCACTCAGTTCTGCGTGGTACGTCGCACTGAGATGTTGGAAAGACTATTTTACGCGTATTATATACAAATATAATTATTAGTCATTAGCGACTTTTCAAAAAAAATATTCATTGACATTTCCGAGAGGAAGCGTAAAATTTGAGCAACGAAATTTGATTTTCGATTTTACGGAAGTGAGGATTTCCAAGAGTGCTTGTGGATAAATATATGGAGTTATTGATATCGATATCGATTTTTGGAAAGAATAAAAAATTAGAGTTTGATCGGAAGGATGGAAAAGTTGAGCTTGGCGGAAGTCGCGAGACGCAAAGACCGAAGACGCCGTAGGGGGTGGACAGTTGTTGTAGGTCACGAAATTCGGTAAGTAGTTTAAGTTTTGGCGGTAGAGTTAATTTGAATTAGTGGTGATTGGTGATTGATTAATGGTGATTGATGATGGAGGATCATGTGAGCCGGTAGTGGGCATTAAGATTAAGATTAATTGATAAACACCAGGGGTTGACAAGAGGATAGATGGTCGGTAGAATAGAGACGGTGGTTTATCGGCATGCAAAGACCGTGTGCTAGTGACAAGTGTCGCCATCGTTAAAAGAACTTGTAAGCCAATTAATGATACCTGTCTTTGTTTCATACGATGTGCTGTGTATGATACATATTGCATTGTATTGGATGGAAAACAATATTCATGTTGACATATTGATATATTTATGATTTTCCCGGGAATCTGGTCGGACGATTGCGTAGGGGAGAGCGGGGAAAAATGAGTCACCATTTTTTAATAAATTTTTTCTTTCTTTTTGTAAATGTTTATGTGTAGTCTAGGGAAGTATGAGGTAAATTGGTCATCTTTTCCAGGCTGAAAATTTGAGAATTTTGATGAAAAAATTTTTTTATGCTAAAATTAAAAATTGTACTCGTGAAAAATATAAAAAAAGAAATTTTGGGTTAAAATTTTAAAAATATTTGAGCCATAGCTGACAGTTACAGAATTTTTTTTGGTCAAAATTTCGAAATCGCACTGTTCTGAGTGACCGACTCAACCCGTATTTGTTTTTAAATTGTAAATAAAAATTTTATTTCTTAAAAACTGGTGACTTATTTTACCCCACTCCGATATAAATAATTCAATATTTATGTATGAATAAATTTAAATGAAAGCACTTTGTGCAAAAGTTTAATAACTTTAGCTTTGTGATAAATAATTATTTACTAATTGGTAACTTGTTATTGTTTTGCCTTATGATTTATTTTGATCTTTGTGTAGACTAGTCTTTGAAATATTAAAAATGATAAAGAATTGTTTGTGAGTCACGATTCCCGTGGAACACGAGTGACTCAATTATATATTTTTTTATGATAGCAGAAAATACTTTGCTTTGATGCTTTCTTGGGAAATTATTCGATTGCTATAATAATCTAGTGTATAATTGTTTGAATAGGATGAAAAATTTAATTGCCGCTAATTTTAGTGTAGAATGTAATTAAACTGTTGGCATAGATGATGATGAGAAGTCTTTTGTTCAATTGAAAAGTAATCGAGTTTTTTTTTTTATAAGTAATTAAACTTTTGTTTGAGGATGAATGACAATTAGCGAAAAATTTTTATCTCATTGTATAAAAAATTATTTTTAGAGTATTAATCTCCTAGCTAATACACGGTATTGTATTTAATTAGCAGTGAATTCATTTAAAATATTTTTAACTTTGGGGATACTAGACAAGTCATTTAAAAAAATAATATCGCTCGGAAATGAAAAAAAATTTTTTTCATAAGCTACCGAGTCCCGATTTTCCGTAGAATTTCTTTGACAGCGTTTTTCATGAAAACCCTGGCTTCGATTGTATATTTTTTCTCTTTGGGGTATCAGACAAGTCGTTAGAAAACTTTTTGTTAAAATTTTTCGCTTCAAGAAAGTGTGCAATACATTTTATTACTAAAAAAAATTCAATCCACTCACTTATAAAAAAAAAAAAATTCTTTTTCCAAGAACTTACTTGTTAAATTTTATTACCGAGTTTAATGTACCGAAGTAAAGTCAGTTAAAAAAAATTTCTACAAAACTATAAAAAATTTCATCAATTCAATTATTAAAAAATTTTTTCCCTACAAATTATATTGCACATTTAATTTAATTAAACTACGACTTAAAATAAATTTAAAAATTTACATCCAAATTACCATTAAAAAAAAATTTAATTAAATTCAAACCGAAATTTTCTAAGTCCGTCTACTCTATCCAGCTGAAAAACCTTTTCTACTTATTTAAAAAAAAAAATAATATATAATAATAATAATATCAAGTATATATTTATCATCAAGTAGATAATCTCCACAAATTACCCATTTCAGATAAAAGAAATCGTGATACATCCTGATATATTTTTCTAGCAAAAGAATTTTATCATAAATATCAAAGCACGTAAGAAATCGCAAGGATATTTAGATTTTTTGAATAAGCGGATTTATCAATCCCGTACATGGTCTTCTGATATGATAGGATTGGATAGGCCAGGACAGGATAAAATGGTTGAGAATGGGATAGGATGACGGTGACGGTGATGGTGCGCGAGCACGATGCAGCGAATTCACCCGGGAGTGAAAAGGAACCAGACAAGGAAGAGAAACCGGAAGAGAAAGAGAAAGAGGAAGGAGTAGAAGCAAAAGCAGAAGCACCAGCATCAGCATTAGCAGCAGCAGCAGCAGCGCGGGCTGCGCCCTGTAGTGACACGACGTGGTGGTTACCAGTAGAGGAGACATAGACGTAGTCATAGATATCAAACTCGAGTGTGTAGAGTGTGTAGAGTGTGTTGTAGTGAGTACAGCAGAGGTTGCCGAGGTTGGAGTAGAGGTAGAGGAACGCGAGCGCTGGCCTCTGCTCGGGCTCGGTCCTTGCTCAGTATTACTACGTGTTTCATGTAATACGGATGTCCCCGTACTTCCTACTCCTACCTGAGCACCTCACGCATTCATTAACGCGGATTAAACTCTACTCCATATGCGTAAACTTGTAAAATTTTTAAGTGTCGCTAAAATGGTTTATTTTTAAATTTGCCGCCGTTTTTTATTTATTTTTAAAAACTCGAGGTAATTATTGTGCTGATTAAATTTATGTTTTAAGTGATAAAGTTATTTAATTAAGTGATTACTCAAGCATTTGAAATATTAAAATTTTTGTCATTTTTAAATTTGAATTTGAATTTGAATTTAAATTCTGAAATTTCTATTAGAATGGAAATTTTAATGTTGAATTGATATTAAGATTTTTTTTAAAAATAAAACAGTGAAAATTTTATATAATTACGTCAGCAATTTGAATGAAATTAAAATAAATGAATTATTAATTGAGTATGTGAGTAATTGGGTATCTTTAAAACTACAATTATCGCTGTTGAATAAATTCAAAGAGCAGTTTCGGAAAAAACTAACGAGTACTTGTTTTTGACTTGACCCTTTATTTAAATGACGGACAGACGGACACTAGAGTTGATAGAGTAGAACAGATGAGTTAAAAGCTCAGTGTAATAAATTAAGGTACCGAGTCTCGGTTTTAGGTTTTCGAGGCCGATCTGTTATTTTAATTGAAAATACGCTCAGTTCACTCGGAAAATACACATACATATGTATATATACACATACACACACATTTTACCGCGCAAATTGAAGAAGACCCGCACATGACGTACATCTTATTAGCAATGCAAAAATAACAATACCGTTTTATGTATAATTTAATACGTATGTGTTGATTATTTAGATACAATATCTGCTGGACCGTAAATTCAAATTCATAAGGAAAATTTAATGTCGTAATTTGAATTTTATTAACCTTTAGTCGACCCTTTTTAATGAGCATTTAAATTGCAATTTAATAACCCACTGAATATCAAAAGTTATTTATAAAAATGAAAATTTGATTTTAAAAAAATAGATCGACTTGATCTCGGATGATTAATGACCTCAGTGCGAAAGTTTTGATGTGTCGAGGAAAAAAAAATAATAATAAAATTGGGATAAAAAAAGACGCAGAATCTCAAGATTAATATTGACAAATGTTAAAATTATTCATGTTTTCCGACTGTCGTGATAATAAATATTTATATTTATTAGACTTTCAGTGGAGGCATTTATTATTCCCAATTACGTAAGAGTTAATAAAAATTTGAGTAAACGAAATAAAATAACTTGGAAGTCGAGGATTTAAGTCTGGGTAATAATAAATAAAAAAAAGTTTGGAGATCTTGAGAACTGGCACGTCGACTAGATCAATATTAGGAAAAATAAAAAGCTTTATTAACTAGAGCCATAAACTTTTACCCACTCAGCATATGCCGGGTTATAAAAAAATAACGCTGGCAATTGAACACTCATACAAATCATGTCACGGTATATATGACAGTATCCAATTTCTTAGTCAATACATTCTTACATAAAGAATTTCCTTGTAACAATAAATGGATGGCATTTGGCTGATTTCCAATAATATGAGAAAGCCCTCAAAATATAACGGTCATGTTCAGTCAGTGATAATACCTTTTAGATATATTACCTTATAACTGAAAACCTCATTAATCTAAATACACGTCCACTGTATAAATGACTGTCATTTTCCAATAAAATTTTTTTCTCTTAACACAGAAAAAAATGATTTCTGGGCGTAAGAAATATTTTGCATCATAAATTGGAAACGAAATTTATCGTACTGTTGAAAATAATTTAGCAGTCAATAAAAAAAAAAATTCTCATTACAGCCCTTAATTACAAATTTCAAAAGGTCGCACATAAATCTGTAATAGAGAAATAACTATTTTTCCAGCTGAAATTTTTTAGATAATTACAACGCTTTGAAAAAAGCTGTTATTGAATGATAACTTGAAAAATTTCAGGCATGAAAACAAAATCACAGCAAAAAGTTTTAAATTTTCTATTTCACTGCTAAAATTGAATTTAAATTCCCGCTGTTGAAATAACAGTTTTTTCTTCTCGTTTATTTCGAAATTTTTTTTACAATGTAAAGTATATATATGACGGATAAAACCAAAATAAATATTTATAGACAGTAAATGTGACAATGAAGGAAACAAAACCATTTTTTCCGGGCTTTTATGGAAAACACTAAAAAAATATGATCGGGCTTTTAAAAATCTAATGAAGGCATTCAGAATTTTTTTCAGTGCGCACTGGATGATTTTGAATAGTGCGGTAAAAAATTTTTCAAAATGACAATATCTTATATTTATACCGAGCAACGTGCTCTAAATATCTCAATAATTCTTCAACCAGATGGATAAACAGAGTAATCGAACAAGTGTTTTCCTGACATTATTTTTCAAGCTCATCGTCTACGTCAATCCAAATATATCTACTCAACCATCTATACTAACATACATAAGTTAAATTGTCTCTCGAAATTAATATACAGAACAATACTTGGCATATTCTATTACGAATATAAGTCTCTTGACTGAAACAATAAACCGTGAACGTGAACGCAAACGCAATTGTTGTAACATATTTTGAGTAGTTAACAACTAACGAGCTTACATTTGTTACACATGACCCACGTTGCATTACATTATAGTTTAAATACTTGTACCGACAAAACATACAGCCCAACTATGTAATATTAAAACATACATGTATATATGACGATAGCTACGTCAGTGAAAACGATCAATAGAACTAAACGTGTGAGTTGGCAATTCTCACTGTTGTTAGTTATAGTGTAGCTTTTGGCTAGTTCTGGTCCAATTGTACCAGTCTATGCTACTTGCGTGCCCTATTAATATGTGTTCATTATATCCTCCTATACATATATATGTAGGCATTGCGGCAGACTGAAGAAAAAGTAACTTTTTTAAAAATAATATTATCCTAATTAGTAAATCAACAAAAATTATTGCATTAGTAATTTAATATCTAATTTGAAGGATAATTTTCTAGAAGTAAGAAAATTCAAATTTATTTACAGTATTCCGAAATAAGCATATCAGCATATCTGGGGCTGGGTGTAATTTCCCGGGTAAAAAAATTCCAAGCCAAAATAATAATAAAATTTTTTCGCGGGCAAAAAAGGCCCAGGTAGTGAACACGAGGCTGAAAATTAGCTTGGCCGTACGATTGCCGATAGATAATTAGGCTTAACAAAACCTAAAATAGGCCTATTTTTTAAAAATAATAAAATTTCGTCGTGTTTCCGGCCAATTTTCGACTGTTTTCCATGAAATTCTACGGCTTCAGCGAAATTTTGGCCAAATTTAGGTTTCTTGAAATAAAATTCTATGGTTTCGGCGCGATTGTGACCAAATTTATTCTTTTCGGCCAAATATTTATACCCGAGATTTTCGATTTAAAAAATAATTTTTAATGAAATCATCAAAATTTTGCATTGAAAATGTATTAGACTGAAAATTTCGAGCAGCATAATTTCGTATAAGAAAAAAATTAAAATATTTCTAAAAGTTATTGTTTTTTCTCAGTGTAATGGCTGTATGTTGGTCAAAGAAGGGAATCGATTATAAAGCGTGCCAAGATCACCAAACGCATTTTAATAATAAAACTACCACTTAAAACTTACGACCTACTTAACTCCCGCATTCGCTATTTTATGCGATTTCATTGATCATGCTTTTATTTATTATTATTGTTATTATTATTTTTTATCATTATATCATAATATTGCGTTCTATCGTCGTTTGAAATCACGGACGTGATATATATCTATGACCGCATTTGTCTATAAAAAAAGCTTTCATTTTATCTGGTTAAATTTATCAAACGAAATCACAGCGGATTTGTCTGGATCATGTTATTGAATTTATCATTATTATTATAAACCGTTTGCTTAATCTGATGACGAGGCAATATTAATTTCGTTTAATTAATAAACGTTAAATATAATAAATAATAACCTTTTAATTAATGTAGATTTATTATTTGGTTGTTCGACTCTCTGCTGTTTGGTTTTATTGCCTCTTCATTCGGTGACAGCATTTCGAAACAAATGGTGGCTCTTTAATTAGCTATTTATTTAAATTTCAAATTCACTCGGTGATAACGTTGTCTCTGGATGTTAAAATAAAAAAAAAAACAACGATGATAGGGAAAAAGGAATGCTTTCATCATGTATACTAATTAATGCATTCAACTTTGAGCACTGCGAAGCACGAGATGTTGGGAAAATAACTAAACAACATCCCCGCTTCAGGCTGTATTTTATAGCAACACTATGATGAAAACTGTCAGCAACAACTACACCTAGTTAACGTTATAAATATACATATATATTTGTATATATAAATGAAGAGTAAATGAGAAAATTTATCGATTTGAGAAATTGGATAAAATCACAAGAATTTATTTACCTTTTTTTTTTTTTTTAATGAATTTAATAAAATTTTTTCTAAAATTTCCTTAATTGCAAAGTCGAATAAAATTGAAAATTTTTAACTTAAAAAAATTCGGTTTTTAGTAGACGTAAATTTTCAGGAAATTTAGTTTATAAAAAAGTTGAAGCAAGTTCTTGAACCAGAAAACGGATATTTATGTTCGGATAACAAGTTTGTTGTATGAAATTTATGATAACTTTAAAATACTCTTGACGTTTAGTTTCTACTTGTCGTATATATAGACCCGTCTTTACATACATCTTGCTATTTTACAGATAAGAGATATTAGTTATCCCTGCGGAAGGCTAAAAATAAATATGTTCATTAAAAAAGTTTATATTTCTAACTCTGAAAGGGCGCGCGACGAACAAATTTAATTATCAAACTAAACTTGAATTTTGATAATATTCAAATTCAATACCAGCCGTCAAATGAAATTAATTTCTGAAATTTATCATAAGTCGTAATTAATACAAACTTTTTAACTTTCAATTATTTAATTACCGAAGTATCCCTTTTAGCTTTTATAGACACTTTCTATTGAGTTACATCCATTATCAATTTAAAAGGGTTGAAATTTTTTCCGTCCACCCTTTTAATGGATACAAACTTTATAAATGTCCTTTGATATTTTTTACTCAAGTAAAAACACTGTTTTTATTAGTACACGGCACTTTCAGGTAAAAATATTTTTATTACTATATTTATACTTTAGAACAACGTAAAATCCCAGAGGATTATATTTAAAACAATACATTCGACATGACATCCGAGACAAAGAAAACTACTTTATAAAATAATAAAACCTCGTATTAAAAATATTTAAAACTTTGCAGAGAAGTTTATTCATAAAAAAAAAGTTTAAATTTTCCCGGCTCTCAAAGGACAGTTTCAATATTTAACTCTTTTTATTGGGTTTAAATTCGAGTGAAGCCGCAACGGAAATGCCGCGGCCATCCGTCTTACCTGCTCGTAAACAAGGTTAATCTCATTCAGGATATTCCTTCAGCTGTCTCTTGGTTCAATAAAACCACAACCTAAGCGACTGACAAAATTAAACTCAGCTCAAAAAAGCAAATAAATGAAACCCGATCTCATCTAATGCCATGTGCACATAAACATTATCCCGGTAATTTTTAATTTTAAATCGAATTCTCAATGGCCAATTTGATTCGCTCTTTAATTAAGTACACACTGTAAAAAAACGGTGTTATCCAATCGGTGTTAAAACGGTGAACATAAGGAGTAAATTAACTCTGATCAGAGTACGAGGGCGGGATTTAAATGTTTTAAAATCTATACAAAACAGTAATGGATAATAATAATAATATTTGGTCAAAAGTACGAAATTATCGTTAATTGAGACACAATCAATTTTATTGCCTATAAAATAAAAAAAGTCATTTTTATTAAGCTGAACAAATCACTGAAATTTTTGATCACATCCATATAAAAATTTTGGAAAAGTATCACCATTATTTTTATTATATGACGTGTTTCCTGAGGTGTAAAACTGATTCGAAAATTATAAATTAAGGGCATTCTTTGATAATACTCTCCACTTTTCAAAAATATTCAATGACTTTAAACTGTATCTGTAGCTGTTCTTAATTAGGAGTCAAAATTTTTTGGATAAATTTTAGCCTAAAAAATTTTAAAATTGACATAAAGATTTTACTGAAATTCATTTTCCAAATTTCGTTCAACTCCTAATTGACATCAATTGCAAGTAATTTTTTTTAAAATCTACATTTCGGCAAAATTACTACGTTGTCCTTTTTTCAAATAAGGTTTTAATTTCGTTTTAATCAATTGATAAAATTTTGATACGCTTATGACAATTGAAAGTCATTATCTGAGAATGGCCTTAATCATTAATAATTTTATTTTCTTTTTCTCGCTGATCTAGTTTGCAAAAAAACTTTAACCATAAAAATCTCTTTCTTATTTAATACAACATTAACACGGAATCCTATAAAATATTCTTCGGATCCCTCCATAAATTGTAAAACTACTTTTTGCGACCCCGGGAAAAATTTTACCGTCTTCGCGTTTAAATAAAACACCGGGATAGCGAGGACTTAGACCGATTTTGTTGACAGTCTATCAGAACGACAATGTCGGCCTCGTACTCTTAATTTCGCCAGCAGTTTAACTCACATAACATTTAAAGTTACGTGGAAAGCTGACCTTTGTCAAACTGCCCCTATTTGAGCGACCTACATCTCGATCGAAGTCGTTAACATAAAAGCTTAAATAAAATAATGAATACCGGGGTTTTGATACAATAAATTTATATACATACTCGAGAGTATATTCTCCACAACGCAATTATAATTTATTTGCTCAAGTATAATTACTGATTACTAAACAATTAAAGATAGCAAACAACAACCAGCTATATATATATTATCCATAGATAAGATAAATGGATTTCAAATATATATGTATAAGAATGTATGTATCCGCGATATGTATATATATAAATATACAAATAAATTGTCGTGTCTCGTGGCACGAGGCCATTATCAACATCTCAGTGACAGTTCTAAACTTGGATTCGCATGTAGGCTCACACTATTGGATTTTATTCTTACATTGTACTATAAGTTGACGTAAAAACTAAATCTCATATTGTTAATTTTCAAATTTCGCTCTTTGTATTTTTATCACAGTGAGAAGTTAATAAATTTTTTAAATAAATAAAATTATTTTATAAATATTAAATCTATATTTAGAGCAGAGTTTGTTACTATACTTATTATTTGAAAGTACAAATGAGATTATAAATAAGCCTTTGAGTATATTTTCATTACAAAGTCATTACTCCTTTGAGAGCTCGCTCTATTTCGCATACAAATTTTTTTTTCTTTTCATAAATTAATTGAAAGTTTGATGAATTCAAATGCTTGAGTAAAACTTTTTCGTGGGAAAAAAAAAAAAAAAAAAAAAAGTTAAGACGATAATTTATTTTCAGAAATAAATAATGTGGTGATTGTGATTTGTGTGATGTATTGATTGTAACGAGTCCTTTTAAAGCTGAATCAACAATGGAAGATGATAAATCAGCTAAAAATGACAAGCAAGAGCTGACAAAGTTTAAAATGGAGAGCAGCAGCATTTCGGAGGAGCTCGAAGACGAAGACCAGACGACGGTAGCGAGTATTCGCGTTACGTCATCGCTGCCTAGTCGCGAGAGCAGTTTGGACACTGGGTCCTCAAAGATATCCAGCAGGATGTCGAGGATTTTTTTGGTGTCCAAGAGCAGCCCCCAGTCCAGCTCGAGTCAAGAAGACTACGAACCGGAAACAAAATGTTTGCCGGGTAATGTGCTGCTGGGTATTAACGGAATCCATCATCAGTCAGCGAGATCGATGGAAAGTTTGCGAAACTCGCGTAATTTTCTGAGCGCTGATGAGCGATACGAGGACTCGAGATCTTTGGAATCTCTTACCACTCACGTGGCAACATCCTCAAGCACTTCGGGCGGTTCGCTCGTTGGAACCTCAGCTACTCATCACCATCAGAAGACGAGCCACCATCACTACCGCAGCTTCATTAGCTGCTCTTCAACCTCGTCTTCATCTTCTATCGCCGGCGGGCTCGCTGGGAAACGGAGGGTTGGTAGCACAGTCGAATCACGCAGCAGCGAAAATCTCATGAGACGTGAAGAGAGTCTCAATGCTGAAGTCAGACGTGGGTTGTATGCAAGCACCGCGTTGGAGAGAAAGACACCGAGACTTCATTTGAGTCTTCCTCACGATGACGTCGATGGGAATTCCGGAGGAGGTCCACCGGGAGTATTTTCATTAACGAGCCCTGGTGGTAGCGACAGGAAAATTCACATCCTCAGCCCACATTCGCCTCTACCTGCTGGAGAGTTTTTCCATCAGTACACTGTACAGAGTTTGAAAACGAGACGCGCAAAAGCTCACGTACTACCGAGGTTGGTCTTGCCCCGAAGTGAATCTGAGGTCTTTTTACAGTGAGTAGATATTTTTTTTTTTTTAAATCCCCCAAGTGTGGACCCGAGCGACTCCTTCTTCTGAGCTTTTTTGGTCATCTGTAAGATCATGGTATCCTGGTGTTGTCAACGTCTCCAGTCATTATGTGTTTTTTTTTATTCTACAGGCTAATAATTAAATTTTCATATGTGATTTTGACAATTTGATGCTTTGATTTGAAATTTTAAATATTTTATCCGAAAATAGGCGGGATAATTAAAAATTAAATATTTAAACGACGCAATTTCAGTCTATAATATTTTGTTTGCTTATCAACGTCATTTTGAATTATTTGTGTGTCAATTATTACGAATTATTAAACGATCAAACAAAATATTCACAATCAAACTTTATATTATGTCAAATTATTTGAAATAATCGGATCAAGGTATCAAAATATTTAATGTGGCTTTAAAATTTTCGCTTTAGATACAAGTATTTTTATCATTGACATTAATAATTATTTAATAGATAATTTGAGATAAAAAATACGTCAAATGTTGATTTTTATTTGAAATTCAAGGTCACAAATAACAAATTTCCTCAGATTTGGCGATTAAAACCCAAATAAATTTATCTTAATGCGGGATAGAAATATTTAACACGATTCCCACGAAAATACTTTTATAAAAGATAAATATTTAAGCGGCTTATATTTTTTATTTCAATCCCATTCTGGCATTAAAGAAATATCACAATGCCGCGAGTTAACTCTCAGACAGTTTAATTTTTTATTTGAAATAAAATCAACCTTTATAAGAGTGCCTCTCATTTTTATTACACCCCTTTAAATCAATAATGTAATTTCAATAATTTCACTCAATTTAAATTTTAAAATACTTAAAACTTTTCTTATTTTCATCTAAAATTTATGGACTTTTAAATTCATCCAATTGGAAAAAATTTCTCTATTCAGCCAATATTGAATTAATCTCGATAAATTTCCCTCGAATTCTCTTCAGATGCCCAGGAAATAATAATTCAGATCTACAGATCTTCTACTCAGATCTCATTTTTGAAAATCATCAGCAAAAACAATTCAAAATTTTGATTATAAAAAATTTCGATGCCTTATAAAAAATTGATTTTAGATCTGCGATCTACATAAATAGAAAAAAAATTTAATCGTAGTCGATCTAATCAGATCTTATTGATCAAATTTTTTTCCCGGGTATAAAATATTCCATTAGTTCAAGTCTTTAAATTTTCAAAAAAAAAATTTATCTACCTGAGATGAAAACTATTTTAGCGCGACTATTTTTAAACAACTTTGGCCACGTTCAAGAGCTTTAAAGTTGACTCAGTCAGTTTACCAGATCCTAGTCAAGATAGAAATTTGAAACACTTGTTCACATAACATTTGAATTGATTACGACACTCGGGAGTGAACTTGGCAAGTTGGTAAATTTAAACCCGCGCTATTTACACAAAAACCGTCGCTTCGTCTATTCCATTTTGTATAGATAATGTAATTGCTGAGTAATTGTTAACCAGACTGAAATAAAAAAGCCTGGTTGCTGGAAAAATTTTCAACAAAAAATTTTTTTCACGGATTTTTATTTCCAATTGATTTTCCAGGCGCAATCAATTTTGATTTGATTATACTGTTATCTAATATTTGAAATTACATGGATATATATGTCTATTCCATTTAAAGCCCATGTTCATACATTTCTATACCTATATATATAAATGGATTCAATATTAAATGTATTTCGCGTTACACTAAATCTAATAATTCCAACGTATAATTTATAGACTCAGAATAATTTACATATTTGAGTCAATACACTAATCTGTGAATTAATATCTGTTAATTAGCGTGAAAGTGATCATCCACTTGGTTATTTAGATCAAATTGAAACCATCATGGCCTTTGAAAATAGATTACTAATTTTGGTCTGGTGAATAATTGAAAAAAATTATGAATTTCAAAATTTTTTAAATAAATTCTTTATTGAAATTTTTTTGAATAATTCTTTTATTAAAAATCTCAATTTCTTCAAAGAAAAATTTTTCAAAAAATATTAAAACTGAAAAATCAAAATTTAATTTGACTAAGAAAATTTTTGGCAAATTTCTAGTCTAATTTTGAAATCTGAATAATTTCTTACTGTTTTCCGAAAAGATAAATTATTTTATCAACCAAAAGTAATAAATATAAATTTCATAAAAAATATTTTGGTTTTTAAATTTTTAATCTGGATATCTGTAGATAAATCTGCGGTTAGAAATAAAAACTCTATTTCTAGTATGCTTTGAAAAGTAATAGAAAAAAAAAAAAATATATAAAAACCAACCGCAGCTTCACTTTGAAACTCTAAGATAGCATTTTTCAATTTCTAAACCCACATTACTCACTCGAGACCCCAACTTATGGAATATTTTTCTTCCTCTTGAATCCGCTCGACCAATAAGCTCTCGAAAATAATAAAAAAATCGAACCTCTCCAGTCACAGTGAAATTTTGCGAGCAAAAATAAACGTAACTCGGTTGTTTACTTACTTTTCAAGTCTTCAATTATCGAAAAAAAAATGAAAAAAATCCAGCATGCGTAGATGACGTAAATCCGTTTCGATATTAATGAATTCTGTTTTATCTTTCGAGACCCGGGAGACTTTTCGAGGCTAATAATTCACCGTTTTAACTGCGGGAGGCAGCACTTAGTCACTTTTTATTCTCTCCATTATATTTATCTCATACATTTTTAATTTCTTAATTATTCTTTTAAATTCACTGTTTAAATTACGAATGCCCGCTAATAAATCAACTCGAAAAAAAATTCCTGACCCCACTTACAATTAATTTTCCCTCTCCTCCCAGTTTGAATTTTCCCACAAAAAATCACCACTAATTTTTCTTTTCAAATTTTCAAAATTTCAAATTAATCTCGGTAACAATAATTTTAGATTTTAGCAAAACCACTTATTTAATTATCAACTATTAGATATCCAGAGTAAATATCAGATACCGAACTGAATAGAGATAACAAAGTGTTCAATAAATATCGACTATTTATGACCTCTCGAAAGTACTTATAAAATAAATCAACTCTTCTTAATTAAAGCTCATTAAAAATTTTTTTTCCCTCCACAATATCAATTAATTGGCGACTAAATTAAATTGACAATTAAAACTGAGAGTTGCAATTAAAAGCAAATAAATGGAATTTATTTTATTATTCAAGTAAAATTTTTAGTATGCGTTAAAAATTTTTAAAAAAATATTTATTTATTTATTCAATGAGTTTGAAACTTTAGTGATAAAAGTTTAACGTCTAGTTTAAAATAATAAAATTGTTTAGTTAATATGAGTTGAGAGTAGAGTTAACTAACTATAACACATAAGTGACTGCTGGTATCTCGTCAGTATCTCGCTGGCACGCGAGTTTGCAAGTCGAATTATAAATTTTAAATTACAAATTAATATATGCGTTTATTTGTTGATTTGTTTTAAATTAATTGATAAATAGTTTCGAGTAAAAACTTGAAAATTCAATGAAAAATTCCTGATGCAAAAACAGAAATAAATAATTAATTTAAAAAGTGGAAAATGGATTTCAGTGAAATTATTAGTGAGCATTAAATCGCATCGACGGACATATTTATTCAAGTATACATATATATATTTAAAATAAAATGATTAATAAAAATGAACGAGTATGCAGTTTTGATACCGTCAGCAGAAACCCCGCGATTTCCATTAAAATATTCCGCGGGCATGAAAATGGCACTTCCGCTGACCTCCTTGAGGAGACACAGCGGATGCGTTTCGAGTTTGTCGAGGGCCAAGCCCCATCCTAGACTTCTCTATATTGTCCCGTAAGTTTTTACTATCCCATATTACACACTAAGTTCGCTGATAATTAGCCAATATTGTTTTAATTAGCAATTAAGCAGCTCAAGAGTTGTCTCTGAAAACAATTAGCGCGAGGCTCAATTTAACATCCATTCTAAATAATAGTGATGATAAATTTAAGAAAAAAAATGATACGGCTAGGGAGTCAATAAGGGGCTAGTATAGATAGATCATTGGATCTAGAGGTCAATATTGATTGACAAAAAGACGTATCTGTAATTGAGAGGGTTTCATGTCACGCAGAAGCACGCTGTTGTCACGCCGGCATTGCTTTGATATTACGTAAATACGATATATCTATACATGTACAATTATTTGCTTTTTTTTTATTATTCTCTCGTATCAATTAAAATTTTTTTTTTACTTGGTCATTTTTTAAATTTATAAATTTTTTACTCCATAATATTTTTTTTTAAAAATTTGATTTTCTACTGGGCGACTTTTTAAATTTATAAATTTTTTACTCCATAATATTTTGAAAAAAATTATATTTTATATTTGGTCATTTTTTAAATTTATTAATTTTTTACTCCATAATATTTTGAAAAAAATTCTATTTTCTATTTGGTCATTTTTTAAATTTATAAATTTTTTTACTCCATAATATTTAAAAAAAAAATTGATTTTCTACTGGACGACTTTTTAAATTTATAAATTTTTTTACTCCATAGTATTTTGAAAAAAATTTTTTAAAAATTTGTTTTATAATTTAGTAGTAATTTAAAGTATCAAAAAAATAAAAATAAAGACTGTTATGATACGTAACACAGTGTAGGCATTTAAAAACTGTGCAAATACAATAGTTTTAGTAGGTCATTAATAACGAGCTCTTATCGTAATTTTAAAACGGCAATGTAATTACAATACATCCATTTTCTAAGCTAATATTTATATTTGAATATAAAAATTTTCCGCTACTGTACAAATAAGGATGAAAACAAGGTGGTTAGGATTTATACATCGGAGTATTAAATTAACGGTAATAATTTACAAATAAAATATCCAATTGATATAATGTACGTCGTACTAACAATTGAGTATACATTAGGTAGCGGGCAACAGGCTATTTAATCGATGAATACTAGTCGCACACTGACGGTGGAAATAATGATGTGCTGGTTGCGTAACTCGGCAATCATCACATCGGACTCGACATAATATACTAATACAACCAGATATTTGTCTGCCGATTGCCGGAAGAACGCTAAGAATCACTCTTGCAGCGTAAATAAATCTCTTGCAACATTTAAATAACAATAAAAATAATTATTTAAAAAGAATCATTTTTATTTTTATTTTTTTTATCATTCAAATTTACTAATTTCAATTTATAATCAGTTTTTTTTTCTTTTCAATAGACCGTTACCATAATCTACGATCTTTATAAATTAGTTTTTAAATATTCAAGTATCTGAGGATGCGCAATATCCATTTTGGGAGCAGAAAATGTCATAATTTTAGTAGATGTTTTTTCACTGAAAAAAATCGGGAGTAAATATGGATTTTATTTGTCCGAATTCACTCCGTCACCCGAAATTACGAAGTTTTAAAAAAATTTACTCCACATATGAAATGAATATGGAGTTTTTTTTCAGCAAAATGATTTCGGAGTGACGGAGATTTTATTTCGACCCCCATACACTTCGACCCAGAGTTTTAATGTTAAAATAAACCTCTCCCCAGAAAATTGAACTCCCGTCTGGAGTTTTCATGTTAAAATTGACTCCCCTTCGGAGTAAATTTCACTCCAAGATAAAATAAATCAGCTATTATTATTATTATAAATATAAATAAATAAAAAATAAAAATTTTCAGTTTTGATGTGGAAAATGGAGGGTCAGCATTGGACGGCGGAGCTGGAGGCGCAGCATCACCCAATGCAGGACTTGTCTTGCAAACCTTGCCACAAAGAAGAGAAAGCTTTCTCTACCGCAGTGATAGCGACTTTGAAATGTCACCCAAGTCTATGTCACGTAACAGCTCTATCGCCAGTGAAAGGTAAATAATGTTTACTCTTAAAAGAAATCTTGCTAGGAATTTTTTTTACAAATAAATATAAATAAATAAATAAATATTTAAACTGCTTCAACTATTGAGCTAACGATAAAGATCCACAATAAATGTGCACTACACTACTTTTATATTACCAATAAAAAGGCCAAGTGCAATAAAACTAGCATTCTTCAGTACAGGCTATTTACGGTTTTATAGCTTTCCTTTAATTACTTTTTACCACCGTCTTAGTACAGCTTAAACTCTACATGTTTCTATTAAATTTTTTTGTTGTAAAAAAAAGGCAAAAAATTTTTATGAGGAAATTAAATTTTTTTGAGTATTAAAATTTTTAATTGTAAATTAAAGCATTGGTTACATTGTTTAAGTTAATTAAAATCGAATGTTATTATTTTTTATTCTAATGAATGCTCAAGTACGTGTCATATGTCAATGTGGCTTCTGTTACGCGGATTATCTATCATTTAATCAGATGCTTATAAATGTGTGTATTTATTTACTATAAAGTTATTGTTACACGGAAAAAATTTTTAAATTACTAGACGGGAAAAGGAAAAGCGGTGGGAAAATTAGCGACTTCCCCGCTTTAGGTAAAAGATTACTCATGAGTAAAAATTACTTACTCATAATAAGAACTTTAATGGAATGTTTAATTAAACTCGTAATTATTTTAACTAATTTGCTTTCAAAAATTTTTTTAATTATTTTCACTCTTTTAATTAAATAATAATTTTACTTAACGTTAAGCAGTAAATGAATTATTGCAAAATAAATTTTCTATTGATAAATTTCATAATCAAACTTTTTTTTTATAAAATAGATCTTTCAGTCAAAAATTTTTTTTTGCTCGACGTTTGATTTGAAATTTTTACCAATTGGTCAATTTAAATTATCAGCAATAAGAGTCCACAGAAATTTTTTAATTGTTTTTTAATGAGTCATTTTTGACAGCGATAGTAATTACTAATTTTCGGGGGCATTTTTTCCGTGTACATGCAAATTGCAGAGACAGGTTAATTGTAATTTACCACGTGGTGTCGATAAACTCATTGCATCTCGTGTTATCTATTTATGACCACATTATATTACTTGTACATACTGGTAATTGTCATAACATCTGGTGTCTGATACTTCGGTTGCAGGTTCAAAGAGACAGAGCCGCCAATCGAGCGAGCGTATGTAATCGATATTTATTATCTTACTACACCGCTTTATTATTATTATTTATTTTGTTTTTGTTCCCGATCACGTTAGTCGTATTTCAGATTTTCATTTCACTGTCACGTAAATTTTTTTATCACATTACTGCGACCCAGCACTCAGTTGAAAAAAAGTTAAATGTAAAAAAATATTTAACTGAATTTTTCAAAGCTTATATTTCCTCTTGACAGTTTTTTTTTCTATTTCGTTATCTGTGGATTGAATAACAGTTTTGTGGATTCGACTTTTTTAATTTTTTATCAAAAGTTCAAAGGAAAATTGTAAATTGAAATTTTTTTTAGACATTTTATTGAATCGTGAAATTGAAAAATTTTAAGTTCATGTCAGACATTTTTAACAAAAAAAAACTGTCAAATATTTAAAAAAAAAAATTATATTTATAACCCACTTATTTATTTTTTTATTTTTAATTAAAAAAAAAAAAAATATAAATTTTTTTTCGAATCATCTCTTTGGCTTTAAAAAAATTTCACGTCCACATGCACTTTCTGCTGTAATATTTATGAGGCTGCATGGCAAAAACGGCAATAAAAAATAAAATAAGAGCAAACGTTATTTTCTTTTTTTTTTACTGGCTGCAAAAATTATGAAAGCACCACTTCTGTTTTTCCTTTGATTATTTATAGCCCAGAGGGATTCAGTTTAACGATAACGCTTGATAGATAATAGATAAAAAATTTTCACTACAAGCAATTACTATAACACGAAAACGTCACTTAGATTTACAGCACCACGTGTTGAACGTTACGTTTTTTATGTATACCTCCAGGTATATATTACCCACCGCTGAAATTTCTTGGGCTATTCCTCGCTTGGTGTAATAGTTGATAGACGCAAAAAAAAACTTATCTCAAACGCTTTTGATTGTATGAGATCCTGGGGTTTCCATTTCGCTATTTATTTTATCTCACAGAAAAATTTAATCAAAAGAATTTCCCGGATTTATTTTACTTTTTGTTTCCTCTTTATTTTTTCTGTTACGCTCGGATGACTCGAGAAAGAGAATTTATAAGAATTCTACTTAATAAATATACATATATTTAAATAATAAAATAAAATGACGTCTAATTGCTGCGGAAATTTTTTTTTAAGAGATGGAAATCCATGAATCTAAAAAAAATGGAATTTTTGATAGAAAATCAAAGAAAGGAATATTGAAATATATAATAATTTTATTTTCAGGATCTTTACTGATTCGTACAGGTAAGTCGCTTAATTATGTATAAACCGCCTTAATGACTGCGATAGATTGTTATTAATTTAATAAATATATAAATTTATGAGGATCAGGCAAAATGGGAATTCTAAAATAAATTTTGATTCTTTAACCACACGCTGAATTTTTCATTTCTTATTTTTATTAAAAAAAAGACATGTGTGTCATATATGACTATATCCTATAGGACACCCGGGAAAAGCGAAGCTCCTTTCGAGTTTTCAAAACCCTAATTATTGAAAATTATAATTTAATTTTGCTATATACTAGTAAATAATGCTTTGGAGATTTTTGAAATAAGAAAATAAAAATATCTCTTAACACTACGCCTCGTGGTTCTGAATACTCATGTACATAAATATACACACATATTACCTACACAATACGAAATTTTGTCCTCCGGAATTTATTGGAATCTTCCTGCTAGAATACGTAAAAAACTAAGGAAAAATCGTAATATTGTGTGTAGTTTTTCCCGAAAGGGACAAAGTTATGGACCACTGTGGATGAAAATGGTGACACAATGTAAAGAGGACGAAACTCCGAATTTCATTCGCCCAAAAAATAATTTTGTCTTCCGGAATTTATTCGAACTTTTCCTGCTAGAATACGTAAAAACTAAGAAAAAATAATAATATTGTGTGTAGTTATTCCCAAAAGACGCAAAGTTATGGACTACTGTTGATAAAAATGGTCAGAAGTGTCAAAAGGACGAAACTGGACAAAAAAGGACAAAATTTCGAGTTACACATCATTCACTCTTTGTCGCTCATTTCTGTTAGGTCCCTATCCTAAACGCGCGTAAAGAAGCTTCGCTTCAAAAAAGTTACGTAAACTTTTAATGGCCTTGAAAATTTTTCATTTAAAAAAAAAAAAATTTTTAAGCGAAATCGATGTTCGATAAAATTTGACAGCTGGTCTAAATTCAAAAATTTATCATTAAAAATTTTAAATTCAAATTTGCTGTTTCGCAATGCGACCTCTTGAAATGAAAAAAAAAATCGGGTCCATTTTGCCTCCTCCTATAAATAGTTGGTATAAATTTTGACGGACGGCTAAAATTTAACATGATGCAAATAACTTGTCAAGCATTTCAGTTATATATATTATATATGTTATATGAATTAATCAATCGCCACGAGCGGAATGTGGCCTACAAGTAAACACATATGATTAATATTATTTATCATTTATAAATCACAATCATATACACACAAAAACATAATTACTCTTCCATATTAATTACTAAATATCAAAAAAATATACCATCTAAAACCCTGAGATTTAAAATTGTAATTAATTTTTTAAAATTTATTTACGGTCTAAAAAAATTTTCATATAAATGTATATAGATATACATCTATATATATCACGTTCCAGTGAGAGGCTAAGTTTATACTCATAATTATAATGATAACATCCTATAAAGTTTATTTATTGTTTAAAGTAAAATAATTTCATCTCAGTCCAACTAAATCCCAAGTATTTAATTTCTGAGTCTCTGAACTCTCGTAGACTTTAAAAGTAATTAATATAAAAACTAAGTGATTAAGTATCAACAGTTTTGTTGAAAGAGAAACATTATAACCATAATAAATAATAAAAATGTGTAACAAACTTTAAAAGTTGCCGATTCTGGCAGATTCTTAACCAAGTACTTGGAGCATGCGAAGTGAACTGGAACCTTGCCAATTCATGAAAATCAATATTAACAGATTCGCAGAAAGAGCATTCTCTCCATAAGATAGCATACATTTTTAGATGCATCATTCATGATATCCCAAGTGACCGTGACACTTAAAACCCAACTTTCTACTGATTTTTCTCACCCGCCCCCGCGAGTGACGTAATCTGAGAAAACGCGGAAATTTTAAATTTCAAAGTAACAAAAATTTAAGCAACAGGAGCTCACTGGAACAGGAGCGAAATCAATCAATTTAAAAACAGACGTAGGGCAAAATATATATATATAGAAATATTTATAATGAAGCTGCTCGGGGAAACCTTCGAGTAGCGAAAGGGTCCGAGGTGTTACGAAAGGGCACGAGACGCCAGATAGTGACATTAAAGCCCCTCGATGCGCATGTTTCCCGCGCAAATCACGACTACGACATACTACATACTTCCCCCACTACTGGTAAAATAATATCGCGAATCCCCCGCGAAACCGGAAGACCCCGGGCAGTTGGACATCGTGGTTAACGCTAACTGTCGATATGGCGACGTTCATACCCGCGACGTGACTCGCGATCATTTTTTACTCTCTTATTATCATTATTTCTACTATTGCTATAAACTTTACCTCAACTATTACTGTTATTGTTCCGTCAACAAACTGTCCGTGTTATCACTCTACCGACTCTGTTTAAATTTAAATAATAAAAGCATGTGTCGGATGCTAAATTGTGAAAAGTGAGTTTTCTTTAAAAAAACATTTTTATTCCAAGACGCAGATAATCTTTTTAGTGAAACCACAATTATGATTCATCAAAATTTATAAATTGAGAATAACGATGAGTTTGCATCATTAAATAGGAAATGACGCGTTTTTTAAATAAAAATTTTACTCGTCTTATAAAGTCATTTATTGGATCTTGAGAATTTAATTTATCACCAGAGTAATTATTGTTGTTGTTGTTGTTGTTGTTGTTGTTAATTGCAATTATTTAACGGTGAGATTTATTAAGACTAGGTCACAGACTGCACTAGGGTGACCGTGTCGTTAATGATTTATATCCCTCGACTTCTAAATATACACAAACGACACGTACCTCGTAATAGCTTCAAGTAGTTAGTGAAGCGTAGTAAGAAAAAGTTTTGTTAAAAATATAAATAAACAAAGTTGTCGGTTATTTTTGGGCCTGGCCTGCAGTTCCAACACCACTCATCCTAAAGTAAACTCAACTCCGACCAACGTGATCATAGTCATCAGTTGCCTCGGTATCTTCCTGCTCATAAGTCAGCAGTCGCTCATATCACCCAGAATGTCGATTTTTATTTTAAAACTGAGACGGAATACTGTAGTTATGGCGACACAAAGACGCTCATTTGAGTAAATCCGTTCTAAATGTCCAGTGGGCGAGATAATGACGTTTATTATTTAATTATGTGATGATATATTTTACAATAAAATCCAATTCGCTGTTCACAAGACGTAATGATTTAAGTACGCAGTCCTATTTCTCGGCTCCGCGAGTTGTTATTTAATAACAGTGATTAGTTTGAATTATTTATAAATGTATATATGTATGTATATGTATATGTATATATGGGTGAGTAGTATGGGCAATTAGAGACGATGTCCGACACAAGTGCAGGTGTGGGAGCTGGGACAGGTGATGGTGTGGGTGTGGGTGCGGGTGTTCCGGGTTTTGAAGACTTGATATTTTTTCCGGGTAGTTTGAAAAGGTGCGGGGGTGGTATGAGTTCTCCAGCATTAGGCGGTAGTAATGACGATGCCACTGTTGCTCGTGTCGTTGGAATGGTTGGCAATTTAGCGGGTGCTGTTGCTGGATTACCACGTACACATTCCATGTCTGCATTAAGGTCTCGACCCACACGACGGGCTGTGTTTTGGGAGCAACAGTGTTTTGCTTCACCAACCAAACGTGATTAGTAAGTTGTCACATATGGTCTACTTCCCATACTACTAAAATTCCTGGCCAAAAATAGACAGTCAAATAAAAAATTTTATAAAATAGAGAAAAATCTGATGAATCTTCAACGTAATACTGGAAAAATATTTTTCTCATGCAGTTAATTTTATGTATTAGCAATTTTTCGCCGCAAAGTTTTGTAGTATAGGAAGTAGACTAATATACATATATACTATATATACATATATGGTACTGGTTAAAAATTAAACTCACTTTATATAAATTATTTATTTGAATTAAATTTAAAAATTCAAAATTATAATGAATTCTTAAACTGATAATTTTAAATTGGGAAGAATTATATATGTGTAGTATAAGTATATATTTATATATTTATAAATGTATAGATAATGGGAGGAATTAAATGAATAGATAAATAAATAATTACAATGAAATAATGAATGTAAATAGTAAATAAAATACAATATAAATTATTGCGGCTTGTCGAGTTTTTATGGCAATTAAATTTCAATTTAAAATTAATTTATAAAATAATAATAAATGGATATTATGTTTTTAAAATATGTTTGCTTGTTAAACACTAATAACAAATTGACAAGGTCTCCTGCTTATTCATTATTATTGTCCATATACATACACACTGGGGAGAGAGTATGCGCTATAGTCGATCAGTGACGATTTTTGCTTTATTAATTATTGCTACAATCTATCGCAGTCATGTTGCATGATTATTTATATTAAATGCAACGCAATTAGCTCATAGTGCTAAATTTACAGACCATTTTTTTTACATCAAATTATCAACCCAATTTTATTTTCAAAAAATATAACAAATAAATACAATTTCAATAAATGAAAGCTTTCAAATATATATACTTTTTTTTCCATAAAACCCAACATAAAAACCTGAAATGACTTTTATTCATTTTAATCTTTTGATGGAAACTCTGCTCAGTATTTTTTTTTTTTTTTAATTCAATTACTTTACGCTAATTAAAAGCAACTCCATTAAATTCAACATTTATTGACTTTATTTAAATAAAAACAAAATGAACGTAATTGAAAAGCAAAAAAATAATAATAATAATAATAATTAAAAATAATAATTTTTTTACAGTCATGGCGAAGATCTCATCGTTACACCATTCGCCCAAATACTTGCCTCATTACGATCTGTTAGAAACAACTTCCTGTCGCTCACAAATGTACCAACCAACAAGTAAGTCTTAAGTCTTAATACTAAAGCCAATATAATAATAATAATAGTCAATCTAATCTGCAAAGACAAAAGCGGATTTTGAAATTAAAATAGTAGATAGTCGTAACTACAAACTAATAACTAATAATTTATTATACCTGGCAACAAGTAACAAGTAACAAGTTTGCTCAAAGAGACAACTTTGTCGTTTTAGATCCCGTAGAAGCAGTGGGGCACAAGGAAGTAATACACCACAGCCACGTGTTCTGGCACCCGGAGGTAGGTTTCGTTACCTTAATTAGTTACAAGTTTCCCGATACCGAATTGTTATTATCATTACTGTTATGTAGTTTACATCACATCGCTTGCTATGTATATGTATATATATGTAGGAAACAATTGTTAGTCATATATTCATGAGGGAAGACTATAAATGAACAATTATAACTTTTAGATGAAACCTACATGAAAATGGCCGTCGAGACAATGGAAGAACTTGACTGGTGTTTAGATCAGTTGGAAACTATTCAAACTCATCGGTCTGTTTCGGACATGGCATCTCTTAAGGTAGAATTTACAATTTTTATTTTATTACACGGTAACGCGGAAAAATAGCAGTGGGAAATTACAGTTTTCAGTGAAAAATCAGGGACTGGATAAAAAACTTGGTGTTATAGTTTGGACTGCAATAACTGAAACTTCTTGTAATTAATTACAATTATAGATACCAAATCTTACAGTTTCTACTACGAAATTTGAAGGTTGAAATTTTTAACTGGAGATACTGCTGATATTTTTGACTGTAATTTTTCCACTATTATTTTTTCTGTGAAAAAAGGATTCGTCAAAACCTAAACATATCCTGTGTAAAACGGACGGTTTACTCTTGTTTATGTTATTTTAATATACATGTAGAAAAAGTTTCACACGTTAAAATTTTCAAAAAATTATTTTCTGACGGTCGAGAGAATTTTTAACATCTACTGTATGTTGATTTGACTTTCGAATAAAATAATATTTTTGTGTGTTAAAAAATCAATCGATTGGCTGGTCGAGATAATAACAGTGTGTTGTATTTTAACAACACGTGAAAGTGTTAAAAATTCAACACTTTAATTTTTAATACTCGCTTTTTTTACACTTTGACAAATCCTTTTTTACTGTATAGTTTTATTTTTTAAAATTTAGGGAAGGGGAGGGGGAATTAATTATTTAAGTTGCGGCACGTATTTAAAATTATTGAAAGTGGTAATACATAAATATATGCGTATATATTTTGGCACTAGTATCTTGATAGTAAAGTTTGGCCGGGTATCCAGATGGTTTTTCATTTTTTTATTAGTAAAAGAAGTAGGTCAGTTGGCCAAGAGGGCATTCGCGCGATGACGTCTGGAACGAGCCCTAATACGTAGAATATATATTTTTTTTTTTTATTATTTTTTATTTTGCTGTAAATTGGACTTTATTGTCAAGTTTATTGGCTCAGAAGTTCTGGGATTAAGATGTAGGGAAGTGGATTTATTTAATAATTTATCTGTATGTGGGGCTGTGTTGGTGTGCAACAGCTGGTGTATTAGCATAAAATAGTGTTCGATCGGATTTTTAGTAAGGCAAACATCCAAAATAGTTTTACGGTTATTTTTATCAAATATGATAGAGATCGAGTTTAGTGTAAGATAAAAACTTTATTGTCTTGTTATGTGAACTTGATCGCCAATAGTTTATTTTACTATACTTTTTTTTTTAATTTTCAGTTCAAGAGAATGTTGAACAAAGAGCTCTCACACTTTTCGGAGTCTTCAAAGTCTGGTAATCAAATATCCGAGTATATCTGCAGCACTTTCCTTGGTGAGTTTTAACTTTGGATATAAAAAATAAATGGCGGCAATTTTTAAATATTTAAAATTAAATTGCAGACAAACAACAAGAATTGGATTTGCCATCGCTGCGTATCGAGGATGGAGTAGTAGCCGGGATTTCCGGCGAGTCGAGATCAGCAAAGAAAAAAGAACGAGCTCAGCGAGGTCCAGCAGCGATGTCCCACATCAGCGGGGTGAAACGTCCACTGACTCACACCAACAGTTTCACCGGGGAGCGAGTGCCTGTTCACGGGGTGGAGACTCCCCACGACGAAGAACTCACCAAGGTACCAGCAATTAAGCCCCGACCATCAAGCTTCATTCAGACTCCTCTAGCTCCCTCGGAAACTCTCATCAACTTCATCCAAACTCCTAATGATCTCAATCAGACCTTCGTCAAATCCGACATCCAGCAGCTCGGAGCTCTCAATCACATGCCCAATCCCACTACACTACTCATCCATCCTCCCATCCTTCCATCCAAGTAAAGCGCTCTTGCAGCGACAGCACAGAGCGAACTCGTCTGCTCCGTGATCTCAAATTACCTGTGTCATTAAATTAAACCGCGATTCCTCTCGGTATTAATGACTGTTATTAAGCGATGCGTGTGGCTGTGATTATGCGGTTGGTATTGATTTCAGGTATTAACGGATGTCGACAAGTGGGGCATCGATATATTCAGGGTGGCCGAGCTGAGTAACAATAGACCATTGACCTGCGTAGCCTACACGGCATTCCAGAGCCGCGATTTGCTCAAATCACTCGCAATACCGCCCAAGACTTTTGTTACCTTTATGATGACTCTTGAGGATCACTATGTCAAGGACAATCCCTTCCACAACAGCCTTCACGCGGCCGACGTAACACAATCGACGCACACGCTGCTCAATACGCCCGCGCTTGAGGTACATAATACACGTCTCAATCGATCCGTGGCCTTCTATATCCATTATATATATATGTATATATAAATAGTCACCATCTATGTACAATATATACCACTGTTATTAATCCTAGTGTTTGTTCTCAAACAGTCCGTCTTCACACCACTGGAAATCATGGCCGCCTTGTTTGCCGCGACAATTCATGACGTCGATCACCCGGGTCTTACCAATCAATTCCTCATCAATTCCAGTAAGTACAGCCCTTACTCTCTCCCCACTATTTCTATACAATTACTCTACATTAAGTAATAAGGCCGTAGACCGATAGAAAACTGTGTCACACTAAAACCGCAACAGTTTCTTGGGTTTGACGGGTCGAAGCTTTACATGGATCAAAACTTTGCGCCTTCGCAGCTTAAGTGTGTAATAAATTGCCATGAAAAATCAAATATTTAAAAGAAAAAAAAGACCATAGATTAGTATTATTTTAAATTGATATGAAAGTCGGATTTAAATTTAAATTTTACCGCGTGATTTATTTGCTTGCGAGTCTAAGAACTTTGATAAAAATTTAAGTCGTACTAAATCGACCTAGTTTTTTTTTTTTGGTATTTTTAAAATACTTTAGACTTGGGCTTTGTTTAAAATTTCAAAATTAAAACCGCGGAGAAATAAGTTAATAAGAACTTGACATTTCGGTTGATAAGATCATTAAATATTTCAGCGGAGGTATTTATAATTTGTTTGAACATTAATAGGCTCGGAACTGGCGCTGATGTACAACGACGAGTCTGTGTTGGAGAACCACCACCTGGCAGTGGCATTCAAGCTTCTGCAGAACGAGGGCTGCGATATATTTGTCAACATGTCGAAGAAGCAGCGTCAGACCGTGAGGAAAATGGTCATCGACATGGTCCTGTCGACGGACATGTCCAAGCACATGTCGCTGCTAGCCGACCTCAAGACCATGGTCGAGACCAAGAAGGTCGCGGGCTCTGGTGTCCTGCTGCTGGACAACTACACGGACCGGATCCAGGTGCTAGAGAACCTGGTCCACTGCGCCGACTTGTCGAACCCGACCAAGCCCTTGCCCCTCTACCGTCGGTGGGTCGGGCTGCTGATGGAGGAGTTCTTCCAGCAGGGAGACCGCGAGCGCGAGCAAAACATGGACATCAGTCCGATGTGCGACCGACACAATGCTACCATTGAAAAGTCACAAGTCGGATTCATTGACTATATCGTGCATCCGCTGTGGGAAACTTGGGCTGACCTCGTTCATCCGGACGCCCAGGATATTCTCGACACGCTTGAAGAGAACCGTGATTGGTACCAATCTATGATACCTCCCTCACCCCCCTCTGATGACCAACAGGGAAGTGAGCAGCTCTCTGACCGTATTCACTTTCAGGTAATTTTTATTTTTATTATTATTGTTATTAATCTGGTTATGTAATTTAATAAAGGTAACACATAATAAGATTGAAAGATTATTTTTAAATTAAAATTATTAACGCTCGTGAATGTAAAAAAAATTTTTTTAAATGAGAAATAATTTTTTTACTTGAAAAAAAATTAATTAAATTAAAGGCTCGTCTTTAATTAATTTGAACAATAGAAGCCGTAGAATAAAATGAACTTTTTAATTAAATCTAAACACTAACGAAGTTCCTAGTAGAATTATAGTAATAATAATAATTATTTTTCGTCCAGGTAACGTTGGAAGAAGGCGACGAGACTATAGAGAACATTGACGACGACGGGGACATGAGCGGAGAAGATCAAGAGGAAGCCTCAACGGAGCCTGGGATGTGACGGAAATTGGCGGGTATTTGCAAAAAACTACACGAAAAGTTTCAGCAGTCATGGTGGCGAGCGCACCCATAATCGCCCACTACTTAGTTATCACATCAGCATTAGACCATGCTTTTAACCAAATATTAATATATGTGTATATATATTCACCACTATATAGAACAGCATATATGCATGTACATTTAATGACAGGTGACGATGGTATGATATCTGCATGAAAGTATCTTAGCTTATTAGCAGATTGTCGGCAGGACCGTCGGCTGGACCGACTTTAAATTGTAACTCGATATTTTACCATCGTCTCCACCACAATAATAATAAATTTAACTTTAACATAAATAATAATAATAATAATAATAATAATAATAATAATAATAATAATAATAATAATAATAATAATAATATTAATATTAATGTGTGATTTTGTATCACCAATCCAGAGGATCAGATTTAAAAAAAAAAACTCTGCTCATGTATGAACTAGACTCGTAAAGAAAAAAATACAGTATACTGGAGAATGAATCTCAACTTGTACCTGTTGGGCATGACCAAAAGCATCGGAAGAAAGTGTTTATCCAAATAAATAATAATTAAAAATGTTGAGCGGATATTAATTTTAACGGATCAACATAAAGTCGTTTTGAAATCTTTAATATCTCGTTCAGTCGCCGCATATTATTACAAACGACATATCAGCTGAAAGACGTATATGTTAACAAGTATATATATAAATAAAATAAATACATCTATACAAAAACAATAAGTATATGTATGAAAAAAAATAAAATAAAATGCTTTCAAGTACGAGATAAATCTACTGAAAGCTCCAGGATGTTCGCTATCGATCTCACTGTCAGCTTTATAATTTATCAATGAACCTTTTTCCGGGATTTCATGTCCGTACTCTAAAGTCTATCCTTCGAGTTATTTTTTTATTTAAATGCTTTACGAAAATCGTTTGACCGGTAGACCAAAGGATAAGCAAAAAAAAAAAATATATATATATATACAAAAAAAAATGTTTATTTAAATTATTGTTTGTATTTTATTAAAAAGATCCGCCATATCGTCCGCGTCTGTGTAATCTCTATAAATATATGAAAATTAATTAAAAAAAAAAAAAAAAAATGAATCTGTTGCGAATGAGCCAAGTGATATATCACAGAGCCGGTCTCTGTGAGGTTTATGCACTAATTCAAAAATATATTCTGGTTTTTTTTAGTTTACATATATATAAATATATAATTTTTAAACAAACGCGCAAAGTAAATTTATTATTAATTACAAACTCTAATTATCGCGCCGTACTTTTAACGTACAATTATTTTATAACCAAAGAATATTTAATCTCTTTCTTTATTAATTACCATATATTTTATTTGTGATTAAATATGTTGATCATATATATTTTATTTAAAAAGTAAAGTAAAAAAACTTCCATGTTCTGAGGTCTGAATTTATTTTAAAATTAAAATGGAAAAAAATGACATTTGAATTAATGCTGATAAATTGATAAATATGAAAATTAAAGCATTAAACGAAGATTATCTCTGATATGTATATGTAGTGATGAATATAATTGTATTATAGATGAATGGATGAGAAAAAAATGAAAAAATCCAAAAAAAAATGTATCAGTGTCTCATAATTTAATTATTTGATTATGACGTTTAAATGACAACTAGTATACGTGCGCGTGTGTTTGGTGCTGGCCACCAACTAAATATATACATATATAAATATATATATATAACATATACATAAAATAATTGGGTCTATTGTTACCGAGTAGTTACAATATTTAAAAAAAAATCTAAAACATTTAAATGGAACCTCGCGTACGCGGCTGATTAGACTTGAGGTAAAAATATATGACTCTAATATATGTAATGAAATTATATAATTAAAGTATTTATTGTTAAGTGATTATTATTTATCTTCCATTGGAATAATTGTACAAAATGTTTAAAAATTTTAAAATAATATTTATTATTGAGAAAGTTACTGACGTCCCGCGGAGTTTTACCGCGAGGAGAATAAATTTTGTATTTTTCGTTTTTTTATTTTTTAATTATTTATTTATATTCGTTTACAAAAAATAGCTCTGCGAAGGGAGCATGAATGGTGATGAATTTGTAAAAAATATTAACAAAAATAATAATAATAATAATAATAATAATAATAATAATAATAATAATAATAATAATAATAATAATAATAATGATTGATTGAATTTAACTACCGGGTGCCCAGGGTAAAAAGTCATGATTAGAGCAAAGCACCCGTAACTTTTGATAATCGTCAAAAATCTGATGAAATAATAATAATAATAATAATAATTATAATATTGATGTAATAACATAAAAGTGAGCCGGTTGATATAATTAACAATGCAACATAATAATAAATAAATAATTGCAAGTGCATCAGAAATTGAAGTTTTGTTGGAAATATTGTGAGTATTTGAGGCTGATTTTTAGAGAATCGCTTCGAGAAACGATTACCAGATTGTGCAATAGTTATCGAGAAAGATAAATTAATAATAATATTAATAATTAATGATTTATGATAAAATACATTGTGTTTGATTGCTGGACAGTTAAATGGCATGTATTTAAAATATCGTGTAACCTCGTACGAGATGTATGTCTATTAAAAAACATATTTATTGTCGAATATATATTTTTTTTTCTCCTTATCCATTTCAGATATTTACTCATTTAGAATAAATATATATATTGCTTCGAGGTTCATAAATATATATTTAAACCTAATGATCATTGATTTAAAAAGTTATGGTGCTAGGCAGCAGCAGCGGGAGTAGTTCGGTGCTCGCCACTAGATCGCGCCCACCTTTTATGGTGTCCCTGGCAGGAAACTTATTTCAGAGTTATTAGATTCCAAACTTGACGTCGATTATAAAATATTTCGTTCAAAAAACTAAGCATATAATTGGCAATGGGCAATCGAATCTTCTTTGTTGTCTGATGGCAATGATAACCAAGTAGCTCTTACGGACATCAACCCTGATAGTCACCCTAACCATAAGTTAACTACAAGCTACTGCCGTATTTTAAAGGTAACTTAAAGGTAAGTGTTGGAGAGCAAGCAGTTACCTTTAAGTTGACAGTAAATTGTCTGCAACTTTCTATTTAATTTGACTACAAGTATCAACGTCAGACAATGACGTTAAGTTGATTGAAAGCTTCACTTCAAATTGACGGCAAGTTACATTCAAGCTACTGCCGTACTCTGAAGCCAACTTTAAGGAGAGTATTATACATCCAAGGTTTGCCAGAGACTTTCTCGTTAAGTTAGCCGTAAATGTTTCACTGCAAGACTTGCAGAGCAATGTCTAGCTATCAGGGAAGCTGCTTCGAAATATGAATTAACGATACTGAAAAATCTGTGTGAATTCTCCCTCATGAATCATCTTACCTATGAAAATTCTGAAAAGGTTAAAAAATTGGTTGAGTTTTGGTGCTACTCTATTATTCAATAACGCCCTTTTGATACAAAAAAATTTATACAATGGAAAAGAAAACGTTTAACTTTGTTTAAAAAATGGTATATAAAAATTTTAATGACAAATTACTTACTAATAATAAAAAACTTTATTTATGTAAAATTAAAAATACATTAAATTATTTTTTTTTATTCTTCATCTGAACCCTTCGATTTTTACCAGGCCTCTGAGTTTTACTGTTATTATTATTACCTTTACCTTTATTCCTTCCCTTGAAACCTGTCGCGTCTTTTCGCGGTCTCTGATAATCCGACATATCCGCAGAACTTTCACGCGTGTTCATTTTGCTCCCCCGTTTTTTTCCCCCGAACCCGAACTTCGAGTTCTTGATCTTCTGCTTACCGTTGATCCTCCTCTCAGCTTTGCTCTTATTCGACCCTCCAGTTTTCTTTTTGTCGTCAAGGAAATCCAAGTCCTTACGAACTCCCTTACGGAATTTCTTAACTTCATCGAGCATTTGTTTTTTTTCCGCGTGTTTTTTCAGAGTCGCTTCTATCTGCATTTGCTTGCCGACTTTCCGTTGCTGTCTCAGCTGTCGGACTTTTTCCGAGCGCGCGACCGCCTGCTCCTTTATCTGCAGACTCTGCCGGATTTTCTGCATGTGCTCGTCAGCTTTGGCCATTTCCGCGTAGTAGTCTTCAGGTCTCACTGTAGGGATTCCCATTTTTTTTAGCCTGGGCATGGAGAACATGACAGCAGCCTGAGCCTGTCGATGGAACATCGTCTCTCTTTTGAAGTCGTTGATAACCGGGTCTTCAGTTGGCTTCAGCTGCTGCAATTTTCTGTTTCCCTGCAGTTGCTTAGCACGTCGCTCTTCTTGCTCGTGCATTTGCAGTGCTAATTCTGGTGCCAATGGCGCCGGGGCATTCATGACATCCAGCGTTTCTATCCATGGTAAATCTAATTTTATTTTTTTCAATATCTGCTTCATTAATTCCTGTAATTAATCATCACATTAATAATAATAATTACCAATAACTTTATGAGTTTGAATGTAGCTGACAATTGTAAATAAAAAAAATTTTAAATGACTGAATTAAATAAAAATCGACTAAAATTTAATAAATGCACATTAGGAGAATTTGAAAATGAGTATGTGCATTTTTTTTATTTTCATATTTTTAATTTTTTAATTCATTCATTTGTAATTTGAAATTTGTCTGATGTCTGCATCATTTGCACTCATGTCAATTTTTATTTTAAAAAATTTAAAAAACTTACGGGGTCATTATTTTTTTTTCTAGTTTCCTTTTCGATAACTTTATTTAGTCCTGGTTTTATTAATCCTTTTTCAAAGGCATCCTGTAGCTGTAAAACACGTGACAATAATTAAGGTTAGAAATTAAATGAATCTTTTAAAATAAAATTAATTATCAAGTAATTTTACCTCTTCCTCTGAATCAACTTCGGAATCTGATTCTTCTTCTTCTTCAATGTGACTTGACTTTCTCTTCATTTTTATTTTATTTTTAATTAAATTTATATACAATAACACCAAGTACTCAATCAATCAAATTCACGTTTCAGAGCAGTCATTTATTTATTTTTCTCGGTAAAAAATTGTGCGCTAGCGACATCTAGGGAGCCGGCGGAGAACTCGAAGGAAATTCGTGAGCGCTGTGGCGGGAATGGGAACTAATTTTTGAAAAGAGTGGGGCAAAGGGGGAGGAGAATATTCCAGAGAAGGAGCTCCTCCATTTGCACAAGATCTTTCTTTCGTAGTTGGGCCGTCGAGAAAGTTGGATCGTGTCTTCTGACGGTCTTCGTTCCGACAAACATGACGTAAGTATCCAGTAATATTTAAACAATCCTCATATATTTTAAATATTTATTATCATCAATTCATTTTTTTGTTATTTAACTAAATATTTAAATATATATTTTTGAATTTTTATCGAAATTTAACAACTTATGGTTTTTTTTAATTTCGCTTCCCCATGTGGCTTTTTATTCACAGTTTCTTTTTATTTAATTTAAATTTTAATCACAATTAATTGCATAAAATTATCTACTAATTACAAAACTAAACAATTCATTAAATTTTTCCTTTTTTTATTTAAAATTTTTAAATTTTATCTGCTTCGGACACGTGGAATTTTTTTTATTCTCAGATTTATTTTTTCTACGATAAATTTTACAAAATATCGATTTCTTTAATTAATAAACTACATATTTATACAAATATCCTCATATATTTAAATCATAACCTCGGAAATTTAATACCCATGCCCGCCATGTTGTTTCCTTACTTTTTTAAATTTTGCGCACTAGTTTCATATAAAAAATATATATGCGCACTATATATTTTAAAATACTAAATGTTTCATAAATTCTGATATTTATTAAATAAATACCACATACATATGTATAAAATTAATTTCTTTAGCTTTTTCAAAAATTTTTACTTTCCCGCCACGTGGCATTTAAATTCAAATTAATATTCTAGTAGTTCCCAGTAATTAATAATTAAAATTAAACTTTCAGGTCTAAAGTATCGCGTGATGCTCTTTATGACTGCGTAAATGGAGTAATCACAAGCTCGCAGGAAAAGAAACGTAAATTTTTGGAGACCGTTGAGCTCCAAATTGGATTGAAGAACTACGACCCGCAGAAAGACAAACGTTTCTCAGGCACCGTCAAGTATGTTTTCACCTGACTTTGAGTCATTCTTTTCAATCTCTTGTCTCTTGAAATCATTTTAACCCATAACTTGAACGTAAACTCATTAAATAATCAATTAATTGAAAAGATTGGCTCATGTTACGTCAGGAAGCCGAGAATCTTCTCGGCGGACCTGTACCCAGGGTCTTAAAACAACTGGGGAGGTTTTATTAATATTTTAATTAATTTTAATATCACCGTTATTTAATAATTGTCATTATAATTATCAATTACACAGGATCGTAATGATCCTTGTGGTAAGTTAACATTCAGACTTACATTATTTGAATGTAAAGATTTTTTTTCAAACTCAATGATGACTACTTTGCATGTATTAACTGAATTTATTGATGTTACATCCTGCACTGATATTTATCCATTGATTTGATTACTTATTCGAGTGATAATCAGCTCGCGTTAATGTGTAATTGTTTTTTTTTTTTTTTTTTTTTTAATTAGATTGAAGAATATTCCAAGACCAAAGATGCAGGTATGCGTTCTTGGAGACCAGCAGCATTGTGACGAAGCTAAGGCCAACAATGTTCCTTTCATGGACGCTGAGGCTCTTAAGAAACTTAACAAGAACAAAAAGCTCGTCAAGAAACTAGGTAATTATTAATTATTTTTAAAAAATTGATACCTTCCTAAAAGCACTTAATTCGTTTTCTTAATGATGATTTAAGTTGTCAATGTGAAGGAGAGCAAAAATCTTCACTGGGTGCGGACGTTGTGTTTTAAATAGCAATGTACCTCAATCAGTGTTGAAACAGTTGATCTATTAAATTAAATTATTATTTTTAATTGGTAATTAATATTTAAATTACCAATGTACTGATAAATTTTAATTTAAATAGATTTTTAGTGGGTGGACAGGCTCTAACTTGTTAAATATTCGAGTTACAAAATTTTTTATAAGAAGAAATTTTTAGGAAATTCAACTCTCTAGAAATTTTTACCGATTGAAAATTTACGTAAACTGATTATTTTTCAAGTTATAGCCGCTTTAATGAAATTTCTTTAATTACTGAAATGTCTGGAGTTGGAATTTTATTGATGGAACTTATAGCGGTTGTAACTTTTTAAATATTGAAGTTACGGAAATTTTTATGAGAACAAATTTTTAGGAAATTCAATTCTCTTGAAATTTGTACTGGTAAAAAATTTACGTAAACTCATTATTTTTTGAGTTACAGCTGTTTGAATGTCAGTAAATAGAAGTAAGATATTGAATGATGAGTTTTGAGAAAATTTGAATCTAATTCGATTTATTTTTTGATTGCAGCAAAAAAATACGACGCGTTCTTGGCCAGTGAGTCGCTGATCAAACAGATCCCACGTTTACTTGGTCCCGGTTTGAACAAGGCAGGTAAATTTCCTGGACTTTTGTCTCATCAAGAATCGATGATGGCAAAGATCGACGAAGTCAAAGCCACCATCAAGTTCCAGATGAAGAAGGTACTCTGCCTGTCTGTCGCCGTAGGCCACGTAGAGATGACCCCCGATGAGTTGGTGCAGAACGTGCACTTGTCAATAAACTTCCTCGTGTCTTTGTTGAAGAAACACTGGCAGAATGTGCGCTCTCTCCACATCAAATCCTCAATGGGTCCACCTCAACGATTGTACTAATTTTGATTCGATTTATTAAAATTATTATCAGTAAATGCCGACATTGTCCATCTCGTTAGCATTTTAATATTCAAATCAATAAAAATTTAATTATAAAAATAATTGTACAGTATATATTTATATTCTAAACCTTTTATATTATCATAAGTTAGTATCATAATAAATTATAATTTATAGTCAAATTATTTAATAAAAAATAATTGAAAAATATTTTATTTATAACCGACTAAATTTTAATTAAAGCTGATAATTAATTTTAATTATAATTATGGATTCAATTCTCTATTAATTTTAGTTTTGTTCAAACTTCGGATTAATTTTCAATGAATTGTTTTTTCACCTCAATCGCAAATTTTACTCATTTTTGTAAAATCAAAATTTGTATTTCGCGCTCTTTTATTAACAAATTTAAATTATAAATTACGATTTGTTTTTTTAACACAAAAATTTTTCTATTAGAATCATAATTTATATTTAATTAAAATTTTAATTATTCAAATTAATCAATAGTTGATACGAAATTTTCCATTAATTAGTTTCCGATATTTATATTTCTATCGATCATCAAAATATTTACTAATTAATTTTTAGTAAAAAGAGAAAATATGACAGCTCAGTTAAACACTCGATAACAGAGTAACTTAATTATAAATTAAAAGTCCGTTAATTAATAATGCTCAGTAATTAAATTCGCTCGGTGCGACGTACGTCAGCCTGTCCAAGAAATGAACTTCCAGGACGCGGAAACTGCTTGTGTGCCACCTCGGGTTTTCTCTGTTTAATCACTTTCTCACGTTTCCACCCAGCCCTCCCCCAGATCTTTTTCTCGGTCCCTAGCCCCGTCTCTTTATATTAACAACTTTAAATATTTTTTTTATTTATCCTTAAATTAATTAATTTTCTCACTAATTACAATTATTATTATTATCAAAACTAATGAGACAATTGCGCTCTTATCAACCCACATAAGTATCAATTAAATACAAAATATAACAAGTACTCATTTTTTTATTTAAAAAAATTTACATATATTTATACACTCATACATTTTTTTTTAAATAAAAATTTTTAATTTTAATTAAAATAAAAAAAAACTAAATAATTAAAATATTAAAAGACTAAAAATAATCCATACATAAAATATGTATAGAATTAAACAGCGAGAAAGATGAAGACATAGTGGGGGGTATCTATTAAAATGCGTTGGGTTCTTAACACACACGATCGTCTCCACCGGGAAGTCACAGTTTAAGTTTGTTGTATCGTTGAGTCTTTCAAACGACTTCGTTACATCAAGAAGTCGTTCAACAATCGGTCCCCGTATTACTTTTTTTTTTTTTTATCAAAATTAAATTAAATTTTTAAGTGACTGGTAATTAAATTGATGGTGAAAAATGGATCGATTGAGCGGATTGCTCGAGTTGGTATTTATAATTGCTGTTGTATTTTTGAATAATATCGTGAATCCAATCTCGGCTAGCAGTTGTCATAAATCAAATAGATGTTGTCCCAGCGATGGTGTCAATTGTGCTGTGACTGGACCCTCGATGTCCCCAATTTTTCATAACTACACAGATAAGCCGTGTTATTGTCATTACTCGTGTCTGAAACACGGCGATTGCTGTGGGGGATTCAAGCAGGCTTGTAATGGTGAGTTTTTTAAAAAAATTTAATTTTGAATTTTTGAATTTCCGCGGGTAATTACCCAAAAGTAGATCTAGAGATTTTTAAGGGATTAAGTGTATTTGGTTGTCGGATAAATAGAAATAATATAACATTGATCCGGTCGTTAGCCCGAACTTTAGCATTAGCATCATAATAGTTGATTGTATATTCACCAAGTAGTGTTTCTCTCTGGCTGACTAGCATCAGCAACGGCATAACAACTCCATACGTTATTCATACACTCACCCACTAGTATAATTAACAATGAAATATTAAACAAACTACTTTATGTATGTATGGATATATATGTTAAAGCTTACCTGGGTATAAATAAGCTGTCAATCATTTTTCGTTTTAAATTAAATTATATTTTTAGATTTTCTTTATGATATTTATCCGGGGTTCATTTTATTTTTATTTTTGATCCGGAAATTCGGAGTATTGGCTGTAACTCGTCAAATATTGATGGTATGGAAAAATACAAAGAATACAAATTTGTAGGAAATTTAATTGTCTATAAATTTGTACTCTGTAAAAATTTACGAAAATTCATATTTTAAAAAGTTATTGCAGTTTTAAGGTAAAAAGAAAAATTGAAATTTGAATTCGAAATTTTTGTAAACGGTTATAACTTTTTAAATATTGATGATATGAAAAAATGTAATCAATACAAATTTGTAGGAAATTTAATTATCTATAAGATTGTTCCTGACAAAATTTGACATAAATGTAATATTTACAGAGTTACAGCCATTTGAATGTAATTAATAAATTATTTGATAGTCAAAATTCAACTGCAACTTTGAGCGGCTGTAATTTTTTAAATATCGATGCTACGAAAAAAAATAATCAATACAAATTTATAGAAAATTAAATTTCCTACAACTTTGGTCTGATTGAAAATTTTCGTAAACTCACTATTTATCAAGTTATAGCCCCAGTTAAATTAATAATGATCAAAAATTGAATTTTTGAGTTTTTCATATGACGCATTGTTAAAAAATTTTGTGTCAAGTATTAAATTTATTTTTCTAACAAAAAGCAACTAAAGGAAGAGTGTATTTAAAAATAAAAATAATGATGATAATATATATTTTATTCATTTAGACCCTGATGTATTTTAATGAGATACAAAGTGTGTAAGAATTTTAAATACTCTCTAGATGAAATACCGGAAATAATTTAACTAACATGACCTGCAGTTGAATAAAAATAACTTTTGTCTATACAAATATATTTATAACATAAAATTAACAAGGAAAAAATTTAAAAAAAAAGTTTCGATTCAAAAAATAAAAAAGTAGTGGGTCGAGTTGTGCAGAAGATAAAAGTCGCGTCGAAAGTGAAGTTTGTACAACAAAGTAAAGGATACAGGACAGATCAAACGCAAGTACAAACAATGGATCTCGTTCTGGTTCGTACTCCGGAGACTCCCGCTACTGCAGCAGTAGTTTTAGCATCCGCTGTAACTTGAGAAATAGAAGAATAAAAATGAGCTCGCGAAAATAAGAATAAAGGGGAATCAGATTCAGAACACAAGTATAAAAAAATAAAAAAGTCTCTTTAAGAAAAAAATAAATAAAGAAAAAGCAAAGTGGCGGATAAAAAAGTGCATCGAAACGATCCTTTCTTCGTCTGGTCTCGTCTCGGGTCGGGTCGGTAAGGGGTTTTTTTCTTCTACAGAAGAAATGAAATGAGCGGGAAAAGAAAGACTGATGGACTAGTTACACGCAGACGTGTTGAGTGTGTGTTAACTTGTGTTACACAGACGCGAATGTTTTCCGTGTGGTGGTGAAAGATGGAAAATTCAAAGGAAACCGTTTGCTTTTAAATAACCACCATATTTTCTATTAGTTTTATTTCCATTTATTTTCTTGCATTTATATATATTTTATTATATACCTTCATTACTCTAATGATATCTTATTTATTTATTTATTTATTTATTTATTCAAAAAAAAATCGCGCTGTAAAAGGTCAAAGTTAATTGCATACTTTTAACTAAAAAAAAATTAATTTCAAATGTATATTTTATTTATAAACAGGCAATTTATATTTTTTAAAAGGTCTTTTAATTAAAAATCCAAGTAAAAAATTTTTTAAGAAAAAATTTAAATCAATAAATTTTTAATTAAAACTTGAAAGGAATATTAAAAATTTTTTTATAAAGTCAAAGAGATTTTATTAAAAAAAATGATATAAATTAGAGTGAAATTAAATAGCGATATTTATATAAATAAAATATATATATTTAAAATTTCATTGTCTGATTTCGCATTATGAGTAAAGATATAGAGGTACACATCTCTAAAGCCCACGACATCAGCATCTGCCGTTGTCGGGAATGCAAATTTTTTTTTTTCATTTATTTTTTATCATTCGACTTTTTTTAATCATTTTTTGTCCTCACACCCACTCACGTGTCTTTTCTTTATTCTCCGAACTCTTTTTAAGCCCATTCTATCGCTCTCCTGACGTATGTGATACGTGGATCTACATACCCACCCCCGCCCTTCCCCACCCCCGCACTCGAGTTCTCGCGGTCTCGCGTGTGTGAGTTTACTTGACGTCGTTGCCCACACGCTCAATGTAATGGCACACAGCACACAGGCTCTTCTCTCAACACATACGCAAATGTGGAAAGAATTTTTAACTCGTTCAACAAGAATTTCTAAAATTTAACTTTATTCTCAAACAACCATTTTAAATATTTCACCGCTAAAAACTTTTTCTTTACTTTTGTTTTATCCAGCTCTTTACTTTTCTTCACTTAAGCTTAAATTATTCTCATCACATTTTTTTTTATTTATCCAAAAAAAAAAAAATCACATTAAGAAGTAATTAAATTTTACTATCCTTAAAATCAAATTAATTTTTTTGTCCGTGATTACAAATTACAAAATTGATATAAATTACCGCCAAAATTTTTTTTATTTAAAAATTCAAATTCAAATTTGAAAAAAAATTTGTTTAAATTTTTTAATTAAAAATTTAAATTACCGCCAAAATTTTTTTTATTTAAAAATTCAAATTCAAATTTAAAAAAAAATTTGTTTAAATTTTTTAATTAAAAATTTAAATTACCGCCAAAATTTTTTTTATTTAAAAATTCAAATTCAAATTTAAAAAAAAATTTGTTTAAATTTTTTAATTAAAAATTTAAATTACCGCCAAAATTTTTTTTATTCAAAAATTCAAATTCAAATTTAAAAAAAAAATTTGTTTAAATTTTTTAATTAAAAATTTAAATTGCCGCGAAAATTTGTTTTTATTCAAAAATTCAAATTCAAATTTAAAAATAAATTTGTTTAAATTTTTTAATTAAAAATTTAAATTGCCGCGAAAATTTGTTCTTATTCAAAAATTCAAATTCAAATTTAAAAATAAATTTGTTTAAATTTTTTAATTAAAAATCTAAATAAAATTACATTACAAATTTTTTTTTTATTCGCTCGTGTTTCTTATCCACAAAACAAAAACTCATACAAACATATATCTATATATTTTTTATAAGACAAAGATCAGAGACCATATTTGTAATTTAAAAAAAAAAAACTAGTAGGGCCGGTTATGCTAATCACAAAACAACAGGGAGTTTTACCCGAAATCCCCGGGCGCGCCTCTTATCTACCTTTCAATATTAAACTTATTTTTTTTTATCTTTATTTTGTTTCTTTGTATTCCGCCCTCGCTTTGTATCATCAGCTTCTACTTCTCTGGCTCCGAACGTTGTACATCAGAGACCTTTATTAATGAACTTGCTCATTCAACAAAAGATCTGCCTCGGTCTCAGCCTCAACATCGGCCTCAGCATCAGTCTAATTTAATGCATGCCTCCATAAAAATAAATAACTCGAGATAAAAATAAATATAAATGGACTAAGCAAATATTAATCGTATAAATTTATCGCCCGATAAATTGGAGTAAATAATTCAACATCTGCAATAGATGATAACTATAAATAATAACAATAATAATAATAGATAATGATAATGACGATGATAATAAAATAGAAAGTGTAACAGCTTGAGAATAATGAATAAAAAATTGGGTTATGCATGACTTGACGTAATAAAGTTGCTAAGAGGTTACTGATCTTTGAGACGACTCCAGCTTCCGGTCGTGCCCTTTTCACTATTACAAGCTTATTCAAATGCAAACCCCATTGCGTCAGTATTTCAAAATCATATTTTTCAATCCGATTTATTATATTTTTTTATTTGTATTAAAAAAAAAATTAACATAAAAATAATGAAGAAAATTTTTTTTTTTATTTTTAAAATGAAGTAATTTATTTTCTGTCCTGATGAGAGTCTTATTTAAAGCTGAGTAATTCAACTTGGGCTCATTATACTCAGCAAGCCCTTGAAAAGTTTATGTATATCGTAAACATTAATTTATTTTGGTGCTTAAGACATTACACGTGGCCGAATAAGAAATTTTCAAGCTCACGTTCGTTGCTCTTCTGCTTCTCTCAGTATATATGTATATATATAGAAATATAAAAATCTATGTATGTATGTATAGATGGACTATCGTCTGCGTCTTTGTATTTTAGCTTTTAACGTTTAATTTACGTTAACGTTTGAGTGACATTCAAGTAACGAGTTAATTAATTTGCGGGTGGCTGAACAATCGTATCCTGTTGTCCACAACAATCAACAAAACCTGGCTATTAATTATTTTCTCACCTCCTGTTCATCTATTTTAATTAAACTCACATACACACCAAAATAATTAACAGTTTTTTAAACTTTACTTTTATTTCATTTTATAAAATAAAAAAAAATTTTAAGCCAAAATAAATTTAATAACTAGTTGAGATCGAGGGCGTAATTTTCTGAGATCTAATGTCAATATTTATGATAGATTTATGTATAAAAATAAATTAAGACTGCAAATTTCCTACGCCAGAAGTGAGGAAAAAGAGGAAAAAATTTGTATTCTTAGGGGATTTTTTTGTGTTTAAATGGAAAACAAAAAATAGATAGAATAAAAAAAAAAAAAAGTCGAGCGAAGAGAATTGACGCGAAAGCTAAAAGGAAGCACGCGATTGTTGCATAAAAATCACCTAAGATGCCGTCGTGCTTTCGCATTAACTTTCGTGTTGACGATGTACTTTAAGTACTTTGCTATATTTTTCTAAAAAAAAAAAAAATGAATATTACAAAACGTCTCGAATCTCCCGATTTTTAAAACTCAGTCTTTTACTGGCTCTTAAATCTCACTTCCAATTTAAATTTATTTTCACTTATTGTAGGTCCATTTTGCCCCGCAATGGTAGCCTTTTTTTAACTGACGTTACTTACATATTTTTAGAATAGTTTTTTTTTGTGATTATTCGGGAAAAAAATTTCTAATGAATTATAAAAATTCGTGAAGCGAAAAAACTATTAGTCTAAACTATCAGAAATGTCTATCCGATAGTTAACAATATTCTTTTAAGTATAGTATTAGTGCAAGTTTAAAAAATAAACGTTCGATTGAACAATCTCGTGTAATAGCACTATCGACAGTATAATATAGAAAAAGTATTATCGAAATGTCTGTCTTGAGAGGTGAAATCGCGTTTATATCCTGTGTATATTGTAAGTAGAATTTTAGTTGGTAGCTTTTTATTTTGTTGCACAAACTACCATCAAACACACACACACACACACACGTTTTTTCCGTACCAAGAGAACACGACATATAAAAAATCGATTCAACTGTCTATGTCGATTGCCACTTTATGATCCTATTTCGTCCTTCGTACTTATTTCTTATATTTCTCATCGATTTTTATCTATGTCTCCTCTATTTTGTTTTTTTTTGTTTTATAAAACTTTTATGTCTCCTGTCTTACGCCGTGAAGTGATTTGACGTAACTACTTTATCTCATATAACTTTTATAATTGTTTTTACGCTTAATATTTTTACAAAAAAAAAAAAAAAGTAAAGTAATATGTCAACATTAATTACTAATGTATTATTAAATATCGAGACAAATTTAAGTTTAGCTGTGAGTATAAAGTAAAAATCTAATGGGGGTGTGCAAATAGTTTGAACTTACCAATTATTTGTATCGAAAATTTGATTCAAAGTTCGACTTATTTGCAAATTTTCAAATAATTCGAAGCTCCAGATTATTTGTAGTCTCGAATAATTCAAAAATTTTCTTTCGAATGACTTGAAATTTTGATATTCTTCTCAAAAATTCAAATTTCGAAAGAGATAATTAGAGTTCTGACACAAATATACAAAAAAATTTTTACTTAAAAAACTAAGTTCTAAAAACTATGAATATTTGAAATTTGATCCGAATTTTCAAAATTCAGAAGTCGAGTAATTTGAAAAATTACAAAAAATTTGAACATTGAAGAGTAATTAGAAAATTTGAATTATCGATTAGAACACGATTTGCACACCCCTAATATTTAATTAATTATTAAAACAATATTTTAGTTTACCAAAATTAGTAGTTAATTAAAGCAGTACATTTAACTCTTTCAATTAATTTTTCGTGGGTTTCCCAATTATACGCTTCAGAAATTACTGTGATAATATTTTTTTTTAGTTGCCCGCTCACATTTTTATCTTCACTCACTACTATTTTTTTATTAAAACCTTTTTTTTTCTCATGCATAATTTCTTTCTCTACAATAAGGACAAACTCAATCATTCGTTAATTTTAAATTCACACTCAGTTTCTGTCATTAAATACAACGATTATTACTTTTACTTATTATTATTATTATGATTATTATCAAAAGTTCAATTATACTTATCCAATCAAATTTTATCAAATAATCTGCTATCGAGAATAATATAATTATATATTTCCGATACTAATCCACTTTTCATATTTACATATATTATTGCCGATTAATTTTCTTATTTTAATTACGTTTTTAATCTAAAATAATTACTGTCGGAAAATTTATTTGTCTAAAAAAAATTTGGGTTGGACATTATAAAGTTTCTGGGGTATGACGGACACTTAGAACTGGATTGTAATTAAAATCAATACTTTCTTAATTAATATTTATTATAATCATTATTAAAAAAACTCTAATGAGCTTAAAATTATAAATTTAAAAAATATTTTTACTTTGAAACTTAACAAAATATTATAATAATTAATTACCCCAATTATATAAAATAATAATATTTAAATAATATATTTTATAATCCAAATCCTTATAATTTTTTGGAGCTTTGAATTTATAATTAAAAAGTTGTGAAAATAAAATAATTTTTTTGTGTCGGAGTACTGAGAGTGGAAAATATGAAATAAACTAGTTGTTAATTTATAAATAGGGTGCATTATATATAATGTTTATCGTTTCGCAAATGCGATTAGTGGCCGAGTTATGACGGTGTTACACTGACTACATGGAGTATTTAACCGCAATAGGATTAAGTATCATCAACGTTATTATTATTATCAGCGTCATCAGCAGACTGTATAGAGAGTTATAATCGCGTCTCGCATGTTATGTGAAATGGACTCAATTAGATATTTATTGATAATTATTCTACTCATATAACCCACTTTTAAAACTCTATCCTCGTGTAATTGCATATCAACCACTTTTTCAATCATTTAATTAACCAGACTGTCAATTATCATTCATAAAAAAAAGTATTAATTGCTATCATTTAATTTTTGTAAAATTTTTTTACAATTTTCCAAATTACTGCCGACTTAATTACGATTTTCAGTTAAAAAAATATTTGAAAAATTTTTTATCAATCTGCGACTTTGGCGGCAAAATTTAAAAAAGAATCGCAATAAATATTTTTATTTTTTGTAATAAAAAGTTTGAAAATAAAATTATGTATATTTTGATTATGAGTAAATTCAAAAAGTAATGATGTAAAGTAAAAAAGTTTTTTTATAAGAAAAAAAAATTATTTGAGTAATTTTTATATAAAAGTTTGATTAAAGTGACTGCGGAGAAACTTATGACTTTTCATTCCGACCTAAAACTTACAAACAAACAAACAAACAAACTTGTTAGATAGTTTCGTCTGCAAATAATCGATAGCCATTTCACTGAGGATTGGATAACATTTCAGTCATCAGAGTATACTGACAACATACAAGTATATACACTGATTGTATTTCACGTTTATATCACATCGTACATACTCTCATCTCTCCTCTCAATATCAACAATAACTCAACTCAATTACCTTCTCTACCTACAAATATATCCTATTATATTACATCTCCCATTTACTTGCAATAGATCTGTCTCCAACTGCGATTCAAACTCCGACTCCATCAATGTTTATTTTCCAGCACATAAGTAATCAATTCCAAGATTTCAAGTAATTAATTTTTTGCCAGACATATCAAGTCTCGTTAACTTTTTTTTTTTCTGTGCAACTGGAACTCATTTCTCATCTTTCATCTCTTACGAGCGAACGCGATCTAGTACGCGTATGATCGTCATTCGTATTTATTTATATAAATATATATATATATATATATATATAAAGAGAAGTAAAGACAAGTTTTGCAGAGTTGAAGCCGTTGGAAAACGCGTCAATTAATATCGTCATTAAGGGCGCATGGTTTTGTACGTTCGTTTATGGAATCTTGACGTATATAACCCATTCAATTATAATGATTCCGCGGGATTCTTCATTTATCTATACGTCTGTTTACTTTTTTTACCGACCTAAAAAATTATTCATACGAAAAAAAAAAAATTCACTTCAAAATTCAAATATTTGAATTTATTTTTTTAAAAATAAATATGAAAAATATAACACTTATATATTGTATGTCATATTAGTATTTTGAGCAGAGACCCTGGTCAACAAAAATAAAAACCCCTTTGACTGAATTACAAAATTACCAGAGGAAAGTTTATAAAAATAAATGTAATTAATAAAGTTTTTAAAAATAATAAATCATATAGTTTATTAACTTGTTATAAAGATTTTCTATTAACGCGATATCGATTAACTCCCTCTGTAATTCAAGTTTAAAGTTTTCCCACCGAATTTATTATGAATTATACACGGGTGAAAAGTTTTACTGAGTTCTATCTATGTCTGTCTCACTCTATCCGCTCGCTTCAGGTTTTCTATCAATATACCACTTTAATAAAATATATATCTATATATATATGGACACAGATAGAATGATAAAGGCGAGTACATAAACTTACCGAAAGAAATTGAAACAGAATATTCACTCGATAAAACAATTTAGAAAATTAATAGTTATTAATTTTGAATTTTTTCCAAAGAAAATTTATAATTTAAAAAAAAAAACAACTTATCGATTCCAACTTCGACATTTTCGTGGGAAGTTATTTCTTTTTTAGCTCCAATTCCTTGTATGTGACCCTTTTATATCTTTTAATCGAATCGACTGATTTGAACGGCTCCCGCGGGAATTTTCAAATCCTACCTGTAGGGACAACTGTCAAAATTTTGGAAACTTTATTTTTTTTTTTTTATTCGTGGCTCAAAATAGTTAGTAATGTGTTACAATTATTTTTGTCATATATTTGTGATTAGCGAGTTGTTATAAATAAAAATGAGAAGTAAAGTTACTCCGCAATGAGAGAATATAAAGAGGAGGAGAGAGTACGCAAGGAGCATTATACTTGGTAATCTCATCCAAGCTCTGGGTTAATGCCACTGTTAGCATATTTGAGAATCCGCTTCGGTAATCCCATAGTCCTATAGCCTATTCCTATCTACTTCCATTCGTTGCTTCACTTTGCTATCATGACTCTTAGAGACTACTCCATACTCCCGACTACTCTACTTCCTCACCCTTGTTATCGTTTTCTATTTTAGTTCTCCTCTTATTCTTTCCTACCATCCTGTCTCCACTCGCTCCAATTTCAGCTTCTTTGCCAACGTGTAGCGGACACGGAACTTAAATTTAAAATCAAGACTCCAAATTTACAGTACAAAGTACCAGATTTAGTTTACAATGCAAAAAAAAACTAATCCCAACTTTTAGTTTTTTATTCGCCAATTGCTTAAATAAAATTTTCTTATACTTTTGGAAAACTTGCAGGCAAAATTAAATCTGTTATTCAGTCTGGTCAAAAAGGCCACGTTCAAATTTTTTTGAAAAAATTTGAATTAGTGCATTTTTATATTTTGGAGGCAATATGATCACCTTGGGTTTCTAAAAATTTCGGGAGTTTATTTTGCCGAATGTTATAAAATATTTTTAAATTTTAAATATAAGAGAAAAAAATGAAGACATTTTAACTTAAAAAAGCTTTTGTTATTTTTTATTTGTACATCAGCTTTAAAAAGCTGTTTACTCGATTTATCCTATTGCAAGGTACGCAATATCTTCATTGTGGCTTCTTCAAACAATACCTCGCTCTCAATACTTGTCTTTATCTATATATATATTATACAACTAGACTATTCTTGAATAAACGACTGAGGATATAATAAAATAATACCCGTTTCACTTCCCTCGAGACTACAATTAACATGTTCATAGAGAAATTATATTATATTATTCTCATTATTATATATATATATATATATATATAACACTAATAATAATAATGCATTTCAACGGATTTAACTTGTCAAATTTTTTTAGTTTACATTGAATCGTATAATCTACTTGAGATGGTTATGAAGATTAAGGATTTTATAATTATGCAGAGATAGAAGCAATGAGAATTCGAGTAATCTTATCTAAGTAATAAAAAAAAAAAATTTTATATTGACTTTGTAATTTTTCATTTGCATTTTCATACTTCAAGGATTACTCTTATTTATAGTTCTCGAAAATTGTTTAGGATGTTTGTTCTCAAAGTGTATATATATATATGTATATATGTAAATATATATAACCTGAATAATATTCTTTGAGATTATTTTAACTGAAAACTTAGCATTCGAAAACCAACTGAACTTTGATTCATCAACTTAATGAATCTCTAAGGACAAACTTTATTTTTGTTTCTTCCACTAATTTTTTTTTTTTCAGCGGTAGTTTTATCATCCGTTCATTAAATATTATTATTATTGTACCTTATAAAAATTTTCATTTCCAAAAATGGGAAAAATTTGTAGTAAAATATGATAAAAAAAATTAGGTACTAAAAATTGAATACAAAGGGTAAAATGGACCGGTCTTTTAATTCTATGCAAAGTTTATACTAAAATTAATTCTTTAAAAATAGATATCTCTAAAGACAGTCGATTAAAATTAACGTTCATATTCCCCGAGGGTAAGAGAATATTTATCTTTCTGTTTGCGGCTTTGTGTCCTCTAATGTCCTCCGATAATTTCTTGCATAGCATCATTTAAACTTTGTCACTTCTCATTGCGTTATCTAGACGTACCTTCAAACTTTAAAAATAAAATATTACAATTTTAATTCCATCCGGGTAATTGTAGCGGAAAATTAGTTAAAAAGTATAAACTTCCGTAAATTTAAGTCTGATTGAGTAAAAATTCTCCGAGTTTTCCGAGTCGCCTAGTCAGACAACGACGGGGTGAAATTAAAGGCAAAGCTTTTAATTATGTATCGATTAAAAATAATTAAGCTCAAGAGAGCCAACTATTGATTGTTAATTACACATTTACAAACTTCCGCTCTTTTCTTAATCTCAATATATATAATTATATTTTTTCACAAGGAAATTTTCTTTACTTACGTCTCAATAATTAAACAGAGATTATTCACAATAAACTTTTGCTTCCTCCGCTTATACTTTCACCGTATAGTTCATTTTTTTTTATTATCATACTTTTTCATTTTATTCAGTATAACGATAAAAGACATTTGTGAATGAATGAATGAAAGAAAGAAAGAAAGAAGTAAAGTTTAAAATAAAATAAAAGGAAAAGAATTATAGTCTGAAATAACGAGTTCGGGGACTAGAACTGAGTTAAGGTAAAAAAAAAAAATAAAATAAAAAGAAAGAAAGTCTTAACTTACCGCACACAGTGCATTTATTCTCAGTGGAAAAATATATTGTCCCTTTGTCGATAGTACGTGCGCAGAGGAAGTGAAAAAAAATTCAGTAGTTATCGTAACTGCCTTTAACTCACTCGTTATCTCTGTTAAATATTTTCAGATTAAAAGATAAAAACAAAAATACATAAAAGCAAATTTTTTTTATTTGATTTGACAGCGAATTGTTGACAGTGGAGGGAAAATTTAGCGTTGTTTTGATGAAAAATATTTCGAGTTGTTTAGGAGCCCAAGTGTCTCTTGAGATGAGGCCGATAAAAGTGTCCGGTGGTGAACTGACCGTTCGAGACCATGGAGCTTTGCGAGCAGAAACTTTTGCAGAGTTTTTTTAACGCCCTCTCAATCTCCTCGATAGACACTTTGCTCTTGCCAGCCGTCTCGGCCATTTTTTTAGCATCCTCTAGAGTATTCTCGATAACGTCCTCAAGGAGGTTTGACAATGCAGCCTGCGCGTCTGCTGAAAGAGTGTACCGGCGACCTGGTTAAATTAAATTTTTTAATAAAAGATGACTTCTTTGTGTGGACTAAAAAAATATTTACTTTATGTTAAGATTTTGGTTTTTTTATTAAAAATAAATTCATACCTTTTACATGTTTATTTTTGTTATATAAATTTAGTGTACGTCGACCTGTGTTGGATCTTCTTGACATGTTGGCTTTTATTCTTGAGTAAATTTAAACGTTAAATTAAATCCGGATTTTGGTTTTTGTGTAAAAAATGACGTGTCAATACATCTGTTTATATTTACTGACAAAAACAGAAGCAAATCAAAAAAAATAAATGAAAATGAAAACAAATTATTTAAAAAAGTAAATAGGAATTTTACTTACTTCAATTTTTTCAAATTCAACACTGAATCCACTCATTAAAAAAAAAAAAATTCGAGTAAAGAAAAAATTTTATTTTTCCGAGACTTTTTTTATTTTTCTCACTTTTCAATCCACTTAGTGTCTTCTTTTTTTCAGTCTGACAATTCGTTCGTTCTACTCCTTCATACATCGCCTGAAAAGCCAATGTTTCCCAATTCTTTTTATATATTTTCTTTTAACTTTTTACTTTTTACATCAAACAAGCAATCAAAGAACCCTTAACTCGCGCCAGAATAAAAGATAAAAATTTTCGCACCGATTACTTTTTCCCAACGGTCTTCTAGAAAATACTTGTCACTAAAATTTTTTTTACCCACTACTATATATCTGTATACATGCAAAACTTATTTATTTCCTGTAACTCATGACCCCGATAGCGTCTTAAAAATTAAATTTCCATGGTAATGCAAGTGTGATGAACGAACTTGCAAATTGTATGGTAAGGAATAAATTTATTCCACCTCTGAAATTGAGATAAAATAAAAGCAATTACTTCATTTTTTACCTTGGAGTACTGTAATCAACAGGACATTCATTTCTGTGCATTTTATTCGAATTAACATGCAAATTGAACGATATTATGACCTCTTTGTCAAGTATTATATATATTTTAATCTCTCAGTTCAATAGAAATTCGTTAATTTAACGATTTTGTTACAGTTCATGATTGCATAACATCTGAGTGGGGACATTGGTCAGCTTGTAACAACAAATGCGGCCGTGGAATACAAAAAAGATCACGGAAAATAGAGCGGCCGGCTGAAAACGGGGGTAAAGGATGCTCTCCATTAGTCCAAAGACGATATTGTTACAGTACACAGTGTGATAAGCATGATCCTGAAATAGCATTACGAGGTAAAAATACTTTTATAACCCATACTTGAAGTCTACGACATTAAATGCCTACTTTTGACGTCAGTAGTGCAAAAAATATATTTTTTAGTCGCATGCACTATAGCTTGCGTGCGAAAAGTATCCAAGTCATCGAGTCATCTTGTGACAAAATTTTTCATCATATTCCCGCCTTTTATTATCTGCAGTCGGTAACCTGCCGCCTGTAGACACTAATTGACGTAATCAATCGCCACAACTCTCGTCTTGTACACAATCGCACTTGATACATAATCTACTAATTAAAAAATGAAAAATATCAAAATCTAAATGAATTCTTGGTAATTATTATTTCCACTACTAAATTATCGTTGATGTTCTAGTCTCTTTAAGCATAAATCATATTATGAAATGAAGCTGAAATATTAATAATTAATAATGACTAATTGAATAAAGACTTAGACATGTTCATCGTGGATGCATTAAATCCCATGTCAAAAGGAAATAATTTCCAGCCACAAACCACAACACTAATTGCTCTTCTCCGTAATTTGGTTGGGCAGATTTGACCGACTAGACTCGAGCTAGAACAGCTCTGCCTCTGCGAGCTTCTCAGCAACGTTCTCTGCTAATTGGGATTCCGTTTCGATGTTGTAAAGCCAATGCAACCAGACATTTTGGTCTTTGATCGAAAGCCCATTGATAATTTTAAACCCATACTCATCTATTGTAATCATTTAATTAATCATTATAATCATTATATATATATGTAACCGTTTACTGGCGATTACACTCCAGTAAGTTTCCGTCCGTTAACATCAAAGTCCGGTCCCTTTGGCTCCATATTCACCCAAATGCTCTTAAGGGCATTCATTTACATTTCACTTGATCGTCAATAATTAATAAACAAAAATTCATGATCTAATTAATCCACTGATACTAATTTTTTTTTTTTTTTTTTACACAGAAACTGCATATATTTTGCCAGCGGAATTAAGCGCAGCGCGTCATCAGGTCACAAATAATGACATCATTCGGGCTAACTTGCGATTAAGAAAACAATTATTTCCGTCATTAGGAGACACCGATTGGTCACCGTATAATGTTTCTAAAGAGTGAGTAACAATGCAATTATTTATAAAAAAATTATCATAAATAATTTAAAAAATTTATTTGAAAAAAAAAATTACTGGGTTTTCAATGTAAGTGAAAAAGTAATAATGCATGAAGAAACTCAAGATGAAAGGAACTATTTTGTTGACAAAAAGAAATAGGAGATAAAATGTAAGAGACACAGGAAGTCTTGCATCATAACGTAAATTATTAAGGAAAGGGAAAAAAAAAAAAAACAGATAATGGAGTGCGGAAAAAGGAGGATGAATAGAACGGAAGGAACCGTCGACTTACCACGTCATCTTATATTAAATAATGTCGTGAAATATTTTTAAATAAATTGCTCGGTTAATTGTGACGCCAATCAATTTTAAAATAATTCATCTCAGAATTTTTTTTCCATCCTCCAGATGTTTTTATAAAAAAGTAAATTTTGCTAAAAGGTTTAGGAGACTGATAAATATTTTTCGACAGCTTTTAGATAATTGAATAGTGCATTGATAAAAATTACATAAGAATGCATACGTGTGTCATATATGTAAACATGTGATAAATAATGGATGGTAAAATATATTTGTCACGTGCGGGATGACAAATACGGGAATTCAAATAGCGTATGTACACGTTTACTTATCGACTTACTTGTTCTGTTCTGTTGTGTGACCTATGAATTTAAACGCATGTACATGAGCAAGCAGGAGCAGTAAATGGAATGCACATAGACGAAGGATGCATAGATTATGTGTTACCCAGGAAGTTGCGACAAGGACTCCATAGACTGTGAAAAGCCAGCCTTGAACTGCTATTGTTTGGCACACAGATCATCTTGGGTTCAACAGTTCCATTCCGCTGAGAGAGTTTGCTATGACTGTCGATCCTAAGAACTGCAGATCTGTGTATTCTACAAGAATGAGTGCATTCCTTCAGTTCACTCATATATGTACATGTATATCTATATATATTCATACAAACTACACATGCAGTGTTTTTGTTATCCCACTTACTTGGTAAATCGTTTCTCTTGTCAAGTCGCGAAGATTACTTCCGCTATTGAACAAGATACTTGCTCCGAGCTTACCATCAAAGACAGTAAATAAATAACAATCCCGAGTACTTTGATTTTTTATCATGTTTCTTATTGTTGATTCTTAGTTTGTATAAACAGAGCGATATTGGATTTTATATTTATTTTTTATCGGTTCAATTTTTAAAGTTTACTTTTATTCTTATATTTATTTTTATGATACCCATAAAAATAAATAAATAAAATTTTATTGTTATGTTATTTAACTTCTTTCAAATACAAGTCGTTTTATGGAAAAATATTTAGTATTATCAATTATAGGATTTTCTTTTTTTTCACCTTTTTAGGTACCCCCCCCCCCCCCTCACCCAACCCCTGTTACATTATTTATTTATTATTTTAAAAAATTTTAAATGTCGGGAAATTTTTTTTTTAGTAAAAAATTTTAATTAAATAAATAAAATACAACTACTGGAGTATAATATCGATAACTGATCTCGGAAACTCGGAAAATAGTAAATTCCATAATACACTCAGCAGCTCGGACTCGGGCATGTTTCAATAAGATAAATCTCGAGGTCCCTATCCGCATTCATTCTCCAATTGCGCTGGCGATACACCAGTCCGGTTATTCAATTTACATTTGGCTTTTGAAGCTGAAGTATCTGGACCTAATGGAACACAAAAAATAAAAAAAACGGATTTATAAAGCATACTTACAATTTCGCAGCAAAAAAATTTCACGTCCTATATGTACAATAAGTTTGAGCCCTTTGAAATTTCAAGATTAAATATAAAATTCACCGCTGCATCGTCATGTAAAATGAACTTTTCTGCATAACATCTATACAACACCCACATATATGTACTTAGATAAAAAAAAAATATTGGCAAGATGGATAGAACTTGATACTTTCGATATTAACCGTGTGCCGTAGCCCCAACTTGTATTCGTACACATCATGAATATTAAAAAGCAACGAGTGGAAATATTTTATATACATGAGCCAGTACATTCATAATGTATCAAAAAATTATATACTCACTACTCACCAGGACTGTAGTCCTTGTAAAATCTATTTCAAAGAAATATTTTAATGCAATGTTAATTTTTTTTTTTACTGCAAAATGTACTCACTATAAATAATATTCAACTTGACTTGACGTAAAATTTGCATCTATCAAAATTATTTAAATTTAATTTTACAGGAAATAATTTAAATAATAATTATAATCAAGGAGTAAAAATAATTATTATGAACATAAAAGTAATTAAAGAATTAATTAAAAAGTCAAACATTTCATATTGCATGAAATTTTTTTTTTTTTTTTGTGTATTCTTTTCTTAGGCGTACACTTAAAGACGTGTAAGAATGCTTGGCATTCTCGATGAGCTTCGTTGCGAAAGAGTGCGATCCCTCGGGGGATGAAAACTGTAGTTTAAAAAAATATCCAGGTTGTAGTACAGTTGAGTGTCTTCTTGCTTATAATTTATCGTTACGTCAAGAGAAAAATCACTAAAACTTTACTATCCAGGTGATAATAAAAAAAAGTAACTTTACCTCGTAATTTTTAAATCTCGCGTAAAGTTCAACATCAAGCCTGTCGGTTCACTTTTTTAATTAATTAACTCGGTTCATTATAAAATTATGAATTTTCCGAGCAATATTTTTGATACCCAGTAAAGTTTAAATTTATTTTTTAGCTGATTATTTCTTAATGCCGGCTGATAGAACCCAGCGCTAAGTCTATAGATACAGGATACGGAACAAAGTTTTCTGAAATTCGGATGAAGAATGTAAAAGCGTCACTTGGAAGCTGTCAGTTGCAGATCCTGGATATCCACAGCCATACTTTCGCTGATTGAAAAGTTCTCTACTGTTTATTATCGAACAAATCCATTATCTCGGGTGCTTGTTAACAAACACTAGCAAGAACAAGCTCAAGATAAATAAAAAAAATTAATCCCCTGATTTACTACCTCTTCCATCAGCATCAATCAATACTGAAATATTGTACGACATGAACTTTTGTTTTAAAATAAATACAATTCGTCTTGCTGTCCTCTGTACAAAAAAAAACTGGTGTGTCCACGCTACCCCGGTGTTAAATTTAACCCCTTTTACTAAAAAAGTTATTTTATTTTTCAAGTATCAGACGTCGAATTGTAATTCAAAAGCAAAAAATTTCTTATGGAAAACAGATTTTTGTGTAGATGATTTTTAATTTTTGATGTTTATTATTTAGTACAATAAAATATAAATGAATATATTAAGAAATAATGACGAATGTTATCATGTGTTGCAGATACTGCGTGACGTTCAGCATCATAAAGGCATCGCCAAAGTGTATAAAGAAATCAGGACAATCAGAGCTGTCAGAGGGTAAGAGAGTAAATAATAAATAAAAAAAAATGAAAAATCTAGGTAGCAATAAACTAGTTCCTGGAAGGAGGCTAGAACGAGAAATCGAAGCGTAAGAAATAAAAGTTGGAATGAAAAATGCCGTTATCGAATCGCGGCTGATATCGTCTTCGTCATCGTTTTCCGTTAAGCTCTCGAGTCTCTATGTTTCCCTTCTTCAGCTTCCAAGACATTTCCTTATATATTTTTTTCAAGACTTTTTCCGGTCCGACTTTTTTTTCAAGCGGCTCTAATTTTGCGTAATCTAGATTCGGTGGGAAAAATATGTACGCCAGGTGTATTCGTGCCTGTCTAATCGGAAACAAGTGCAATTTGAATCCTTGAGGTTAGGAAAGAGAAATCCGGTAAGTGAAATTACCGGAAACTGCATTGAATTCCGCTTTACTTGACGAACAGGATACATGGGATTTTGGGCTTTCATTCAGCGCATATGTATGTGCTTATATGCCAATTATTGTGCCTACATGTGTAATTTATCGCAATACTATACAGTATATAATACATACTGTACATTATATTATCATTAATTCCGCTTAATTGACCGTAAACTCTCACTGTCAACCTATTAAACATGTTAATTTTACTATTGGGAGTATTTATACTAAATCTACATTTATCCAGAAAAATAATTCAGATATACACAGATATAAATCCTCCATTTTTATATCTACTTAACCACAGCTAAAAAAAGGCCGCCAAATTTGAAATTTTTTAAAAATTTAAATAATTTTCAGATCTGATATCCGCATAACTATAAATTTTATGGGATTTTTTTTTAATACCAGTGACCGTTTTCCCACCCTTATGTGGAATTGAAAAAAATGTCAATTACAAATTTAATTAATTAAAAATGTTATTTTTCCATGGTATTGATTTATTTTATGAACTAAAAATTTATTCTCTCCAATTTAATAAATGTAATTTTCATTTTTTATTTTTTTTTATTTCGATAGACTCAACGGTTTGTGTAAAATGTGAAACGACAGCCTTCATACCATCATTGGACTATCGATGTCGAGGTGACGGCGGTACTGAGGGAATGATAACACGCTGGAGTTTGTTTTCGGAGCCTTATTGTTATGGAAAATGGCAGCGTACCGTTAAAACTGGGTCTGAATGTGATGCATCTGTTTGTCAACCAAAACCACATTTTATATTTGTTTAAAATTATTTTTTTTATACACTGTGCATTACTTTAATTAATTAATATTGATTTAATAAATATAATAATAAAAAAAGTAATACATTATAACCGTGTATTCACTTATATAATTTAATTACGTTAATATATTTTATCGGTATCCAGAGAAAGAGTGTTCAGAGTATGGCCAATGCTATTAATTATGATGGTAAATTTTAATTAATAATTATAATAACGTAAGAAAACAGTCATAAACTTAAGAGCGGCAATATAAACATTTTTTTTTAATTCCATTACTGTAATAATACCCAGTCACTTTTAGTCCTCGAATCGTCTGTCAGATGTAAGGGAGAATGGGTAACGAGTTTTTATAATTACATTCTGAACTGCGGAAGTTCTTCCGACACGTCCCCTTCAATCATCTCTCGTCTTCTGTACTTCAACTTCGACGAGCTTTTTAAATATACCAGTATTTTATTTTTAATGCGGAGCATAGAAAAGCAAAAGAAGAAATTTATTGGAAAAATAACGCAAACATGTGGATTTTGAAAAGTTATTTTTACTTAAGGGTATTCTCAGACAGTCCCCCAATTTTTAAAAATATTCAATGACTCAACTGTCATAACCGTATTCAAATTTTATTAATTAATTTATATAAAAGTCATTGAAAATTATGATCCTGAAGTTGGCAGACAGTTCAAAATTTTCGGATTTTTTTTTCAACAAATCAATTACAAAAAAAAAAAACTAAAAATATGCACTTGTAGAAAATTAAAAAATCTATGGGTGCAATTTTTCAAAATATTTTTTTCCTTCAATTTATCGTTTTGAAAAAAATTCAAAAATTATCAGACGTCGGCTAACTTCAGTATCATTGAAAATTTTTAAATTTTAGATTTTTTGGCGCGAAAAATTTCGTATCAAATTCAGAAAAGTGAATTTTTTAAATTTTCGATTTAAAAAAGTGAATTTTCTTCAACGTCTTCATTTTTCCTGATCATGAGTGAATGGATGTAGTGGAAAATAAAAATTTAACGTCAGCAAGTAGTCAATAAAAACAATAGCAGAGATAAAATAATAAATAGAGACCAACGTAAGTTTATTATTATTAAAAAAAAAAAGTATATATATAAATAATAATAATGAAATAAAAACTGTAGATATGATAAAGTGAAAAAGAGAGTAGTGAATGTAATAAAGTAGACAGTGTGCATTGGATAGAACGAGGGACAAAGTAACTTCCGGAAAAACTTTTATCCTCCTATTGTCGTAAAAATTAAGATCGAGCTAAACTAAGGAAGAAACGAAAGGAAGAGAACTGGCAATAAAGGATTATTGGCTCTTTTCTCGGATAAACCCAATACTCACGTACTCTAAAACTGAGAGAAAATTTTTCAGCAAAGGTTTATACTTATTATAAGAAATACGAAAAAGCTCTCATCCAGAATCCACATCTCAGAATACGAGCGCAAGCTCTCGGTTTACCTCCCGCAATATCGAGACTAAAATAATTCCATTACATCAATTATCTATATATAAGCTCGTGCATCCACACTCCGCCTTTGTCGCTAACCTCGACTTTATTTAATACTCCAAACAATGATATTTATTTCTATTAATAAATCTTCAGCGCAAGTTTACTTACAATATCAACAAAATTAAGTCCATTAACTAAAATTAACAACAAGTTCACTGAACTGAATCGTTAATTAGATGGATGAATTGTTTGTTAATTGATAAGAGCATTTAATGTTACGTACAGAGACTTAAATAATTACAGAGTATCAGAGAAAATTTATATTAATAATTTATCTGCAGCTTTCATGATTTTTCCGGTGGCATCAGAAGACATTAAACTTGCATGCAATTAATCTGCTCATTACATATTTCCTCTAAAATATTTATGTCAGGATTAAATTTTAATTATTAATTTACAAAAGCTTACGGTGGGTGAGTAGACTTATGCTTTGAACTTTTAATTGCGCTGAAAATTATAAAAAAGAATGAGGGGTTACGGGGTGAAATAATTGTCCAGTGAAATTGAGCAAAATAATTCCCGGTTAATTGCGTGATTATGTGGAGGAATTTTTTTTCATGGGCAAGATTATGGTGAATTTCTCTGGGGAATTCCCCACATGCTCGTTACCCGGGTGATTCGAGGCGCGAGTTGGCCAGAGTCCAGAGGAGAGACCAGAGTCGGATCTAGACGAGCGGCAGATACAATGGGATGCTAACCTGCGTTTGCAGAAGTTCAATTCTCGGGGGACAGAAAGGAAATGGTAAGTCGTTGCACTCCGCCCACGGACAGACAGCCACCCCCGCGTCTAAATGGCGAACCAGCCCTTCTGGGGGCACCGCGGATTGTCCGGCTGCACGAGAATTACGATAATGGCCTTGGTCTTCAGGGCTCGTTGAATTCTATGATCGATTTATTATTATTATTTAATAGTCCCATTTGCTCTCGCTTTTATATATATGTATATAAATGTATATCATACTTTAAGTTATATAACTCGGAGATTAATGGGATTTTTAAAGCAGTTACGGTAATATATTGCAGTATTAATTTTTTTTATTATAAACCATTTAACTTTTTACAAATCTCGTGAAATAAAAAATTGATTCCTGGAAAATAACAAATATATGTTTTTTTATTGAACTATTCAATGACCGCTTTTTTAAAAATATTTATTTTGACTTAAAATTTAATTTCACAAATTTTTCTTACGAAATTTGATAAAAGCATGAGAATAAATTTAATTTTGTTATATGCGGGTACAAAAATAAAAATAAAATTGCCTTGGAAAATTATTATTTTTTTAAACCAACAAAAATATTTATTTTTAATCCTGAAAAAATAAAAATTCTTATCAACTCATAGATATCAAAACAATTTGTCGCAGCTATAAAACGCCGGATATTAGAGTCTGTGGGAATAAAAGTTTGGAACGTCATTGGCGGCAATAGTTTGGAATTATACACATATACATATCTATATATATATATATATTTTTTTTTTTTATTATTACTATACAGTAATCTGACGCCATCGAGGATCAGACATAGAACCGAATGAGTATACACAGACGGGAGATAGGAGACCAGGGTAAATTGTTTGCGCAAGGGATTTTTCTAGCAACTAGTATGCCATAATAATATCGTATATGACGATGTTCTATACAGCATTAACACGAGAACGTTCACTATCAACCAGCCTCTCTCCATGTAAATGAAATTGGGAGTTGGCTACGCCGTCATCACGATAATCATCATAGTATCGGTGATAAAAGTGACGTTTTAAATATACCCGGCTTTACATGTCCGAACATACACATATATCTACACACATATATGTGTGTATACTAAAAATGATGTCGAACTAATAAAACGCGGATTAGCCGATCGTTCATCGACCACCAACGCTGTTATATATCAAAATTATTCCTCGTGTTTTTGTTTTAATAAAAACAGTTATACGCAATTTACATTTATGATATATTTCCAATAATTGTTTTTTTTAAATCTTAAAATGATTAGTTGGCTGTTTCAATCAAATTTTTATTTTTTTCAAATTTATTTTAAAAGCAAACAGAAAAAAAATTTTTCTCAGCCCGAAAAATTATTTTTTGCCCCAAGAAAATTTCTGTTTTCAATTCATAATTCAAAAAAAAAAATTTTCGCGCCAAGAAATCTTTTTTTTGTGTTAAAGTAAAAATTGGTAGTACAATTAGTTGATTAATTTATTTATTTATTTATTAAATATGATAATTTTAAGAATAAAGATTTATATGAAAAAAAGGATGTATATATTAATAATTAATATAAGAACATGTAATTTATTATTTTAGTGAATGAAAAAAGAGTGAAATTTAATACGGGAGCTATTAATTCAACCCTCAGTTCGGTTATCGACAGCTTCAAGTGATTTATTGTACTTTTTCTTTATTAAATATCGTACAATAGTAAAACGGATTATTTTACCAGACAGTGTACTGTAGACTGGAGTCTATGGAGATTTTGTTTAAAGGCATGAATAAAATAATTCATGTGCCAGATAGTGCTAATTAATAATGAGCTAAATAGTGTTACGGTTTGACAAATGGAAAGTGAGTCATTTGGCGGTTAATTTCTAGGGAACGGAACAATATAACGACCGAGGGGAATAATTAGTAGACAAATTAATGGGATGACATCTTGGTAAAGGACAATGAGCCGAGTGTTATTCCGGCAAGACGAAATTAATTTCTCTGAATGGGCAAACTAATTCGGAGGAAAAGGTTATGTTTAATATGAGGTTGCTTCAGAAACTGCGAGTTGCTGTGAGCGCAGTAGTCCGTCTTGCTTTTGGTATTTAACGAGACTACCAACTACTCACTACTATCTACTGTTATTACAGTAGTTTATTAACGAAACTACTTGTCACGATAATACTGACATACTTCACTCTATTAATGGCTCACTTAGTTTACATCTGGCGGTTTTAATTTCCCCAATTTCGTTCTGTCTTTTTTTTTTTTTTTAAATTAGCCAATTACTTTAATTTATTTCGCTATAAAAAAAAATATAAAATTTATTAATGGATTTATTTGATGAAAAAATTTAATTTTCATTGGTAGAAAAAGTAAATTTAATTTAAAAATTGAAGTTCAAAATTTTTAGTGACAAATTCGAAAGTTACATTTTTCAAAAAGTGTCATTGGTTTTTTGCAAATATCTCAGTAAATATTGACTTATTTGAAAAATTGCATTAGACTTTTTTGTAGCGCTTTAAATTTCCTACAAAAAAGGTATCTTGTACTTTTTTTTTAAATTCAATAGTTACTAAGATATTTTGAGTTTAAAATTCAATATCGAAATTAGGACTGTGATTATTTAAGGGTTCAATTAAATGTGGACTAGATATTAAAATATTCAGCACAGGGGGAAGTTTTGAGTAGTCATCACTGCGAGATAGTTAAAGTTATTAAAATATTACCTCATTATTTATTTTTCCAAGATTGAGACCAATTTAAACTTAAGATTATTTCTTCCGGAGTTTGGAATCGAACAGGAATATTTCTTGAGACCGAAGTTATCTGAACTTTCCCTTGGAATAATAAAAAAATCAATTAGTAATTTTATCGGGAAATATATAAAATTTAAATGAAATAATAATAATAATGGGAATGATTGAATTTACATTATAAAGCGGGTAAATTTACGATTTAGATGCAATGACTTAGTGAATCCTGGCATTGCTTCTCAAGTACTTACAAAGAAAGCTTGAGTAAGTTGCTTTACGGAGACACGGGTTGCTGATGCCGGCGATGCTATGAAGTTGAGTAATATCAAAGTTCGAGTTTCTCATCACTCTACTGGTACTGAGTACTTGCGCAAGTGTTGAGTAGGTGTAGTGTGGAAGTAAACGAGAGTAAGCCTACTGCAATGCCATCTTACCCTTTTACTGCGCCCCCAGAGCCAGACGTAAAGCAAACTTTTTAACTCGGGCTATACGGTATTCATGAGTACTTACTACGTCTACGTGCAGAATATCTTCAAAATCTTACGCTATATATACATAATGCTCTGTGTATTATAAGATATTGTATACTCCCTTGTATTCCCAGCCAGGAAACAACTTCACGGCCACTTTTATCTCATTTCGCATAATTTTGTAAAATATCTAAATTACTAAACTACAACACTTTGTACTTTCTGTACTCACGAAGCAAAATTAGTATTTCAACCTAATACAGTGTTATCTAACTTGACAAAAATACATTAAGTTTTCATTTTACGACACGAATTCAAAAAAAAAAAATTAGGGTAAAGGTACTATTTTTGGCCACTGGCTCCTTCTGGACATTTAACACTTTATTTTAAACAATGGAAAAGTATAAAAAAAACCTTTATTGTAGTGGTGAGATGAAAGTATTTTTGAAGACATTTAAAAATTAACTGTCACTGCGTATTTTACAAAATATTTTATTCAAATTTTTCAAGTGTCCCAAACTGGCTAAAAACGGTACCTCTACTCTACTCTTCTAAATACGCACGATTAAATTTTTTAATATTTTCTACAACTCTTTTTTACTTTAGTATACATAATTTTGTTCAAGCAAATTGAGCGAAAACAAGAATCTTATTTCAGAAAAAATTAATGAGTTTTTATTTTTTAATTTTGTTAATATAAATTTTAATTTATCTGTAACTTGAGTAAGCGATTGGGGCTTAAAGTTAATATGAGGAATAATTCTTTGAAGTTTTCAGTATCAAATGACAACGCGAGCCTGTTATTAAACATGAATAAAAAAAAAGTCGTTGCATATTCACATGAAACTGGGGAGTAGTGTCAACCAGAGTTGAAAATAAATTCAAAGTTAAAAAATTCACTGTCGTGAAATGATTATAGGAGACTCAGAATGCATTATTCATTCCCAACATCTGAATCCTTCACGTCTATTCTATACAAGTCACACTTTAAGCGCGAACGCGTGATGTGTTTTTCAGTCGCCTCGAAATTCTTGGGTTTTACACAGGTTACATTATTTTTACACATGACAGTCGACTCAAATGTATTAAAATTCACATGATCGTCAAAATATTTATCAATAATTTTTTTTTTTCGAATACAAGCCGACAAGTCAAAAATAAAAATCCACATGGTTTTCATTTATGAATTTCAAAAAATTTATTTTAATAAAATTGAAGTGTACTTGTGGAATTTCCAACTTTTTTCCTTTATCTTATTTTCCATTCTTCCTATGCTGATCAGCATCCGATAATATTATTTGAATTCTCCTTAGCAGATAACGATTCCGAGGAAATCAAAACTCCACTTTTGCTAATGATAAAATAAATGCTTCTTTAAATTACACGTACGTAAAACTTTACTTAGCTCTACATACATCTGCATAAGTAACTATGTAGGAATAATTGAGTGTTAGTATGTAAGTATATATGTAAGTAACTACATAAATGAATATCATTATTAATTTAATTTATAATCAAATTCATTCGATTATAAAGGCCATTAAGTAGTTACCACAAATTACGTGTTCCACTTAGCAGCACACAAGTATTTAAGTCTCTTCTCTACTCTTCTGTCTGTCCCTTTGTTTTTTCATTTTTTTTTTTTTTTTCATTTTTTTTTTTTTTAACTTTATTTTTTTATTGTTAACAAAAGCAATCCACGCTATCTCACGGTTGTATACTCGTGACGTGCTATTTTCCGTTGAGCAAGCGCCATTAATCTTGCCTAGTAAAGTGTCTGGGAAACGCCTCCGAGCGTCTGAATTATTTGTTTCGTCGCAACGCCGACAAAGTCGAAAAACACATGTTTAAAGACGGAACCAACAAGATGTTCATGGTACTTTTGCTAAACCCTGTAAGGATTACACTTAAATATTTTACTTGATATCCATCGTTATTAATTACCGCTGGATATTAAATCCATCCATTTATCCACCAATGAATTTTTAATCCTGCGAGATTACTTTGGCAGTTTTAAATTTTCAATTTAAGAATTAGAGATAAATTGGACTAATGGATAACGGTTATACTTTAAATTGACCGTGAGTTTAACATGAGTAAAAAAGTAAAGCATAGAGTATGGAGTGTTTGTCTATAGCTCAATGAATTTGCATTTGGGTCAAGTGCTTTGATGGACAGAGAAGATTGCTTTTTATCTATTTGCATTACCATTATAAATTTTTTTCATTTTTATAATCGATAGTTTAAGATTTATTTAAGCTATAATGCAAAATTTCTAATGCGAAAATACAAAAGATAGCTGTCTACTGAATAAGACTATCGATTTCGAAATTAGGGATTTTGTATAGTATATATATGGGTTATTAGTGCGGTGTAAAGTAATGGAGGGTTGGAAGTGTGAGAGGGAATCGAGTTTCGAAGTCTGGAGCGTAGTACAAGCAAATGCCGTGAGGGTACGCATAATCGCAAGGTTTTTTCCTGCGCGTGGCGGATTCTAAAAGTATTATAACCCGTTTCTGGGAACGAAAAAGCATACTTACCTGGCGCAGAGGTTACCGTGATCATGAAGGCGGTTCCTCCAGGGCGAGGCTCTTCCATTGCACTACGGTCGAGCTGACCCTTGCGAATATCCCTAATGTGGATATCTCGGGCGTATAATTTTTGTTAGTCGGGACTGCGTTCGCGCTATCCCGGACATAAAATAATTCAAACTTAAATTTGGTAGAGTTCATTCTCTCTGCTCTACAACAGATAGAAATATCACCACTATCGTAAGACTGTGACTTACTATTTTACAAGGTTTTCGAAATATTTCGGATATTGATGTAAATATAATAAAACTTCGATAGTAGAAATAATTTCGACATCCATATTAAATAAAACTAGACGAAACGGAAAGTTCGAGTCATCAAATAATAGTTGATTACGAAAAATTAAAAAAAAATAAAATAAAATTTTTCCCATTTCAGTTTAATTTTAATTAAATAATTTTTAAATAGGTTATTAATTTTAATATTAAATTTTTTTAATATTTTTATACGAAAAAATTCGCCATAGCTTGTGGACGAGGATAATTTTCTTAATGTTAAAATTTGAAAAAACAAATTAATTTTTTACTGATATCGGTTCAAATGATCTTAAATAATTTTCAATTCTAATAGATTTTAGAAAAAGTAAAAAATATTTAATGATTTCAATATGTAAAAATTCAGATAATTACAAGCATTTTCTTTAATTAGAAATGTAATTAAATTATTTCTAAAAATAATTTATAGATGCACATATTTAAATAAATAATAAATTAATTAAATTATTTTAGACAAATATAATTTAACAAAAAAAAGTAAATAAATAAATATGTGAGATCAAAACTTTTAGATTATTATTAAAAAAGTGTAGCTGAAAATTATAATAAATAGTTGAAAAATTTCGCCACTAATATCAGTTTAATTTTAAACTAGTTTAAATTGTATAAGTAATTAACAAGAGTACCAGTTGAGACAATTAATTAATCAAAATATTTAATAACAAAAGTTGTATGTAGTGGTAAAAAATTATAACCAACAATAAATAAATTTGATCGATAATTATTATAAATAATTTTAACACGTTATTAATAACAGAGTTGAATGAATATCTGCGTAAAATAATCTTTAGATAAAACACGAATAATCGTTTGTCTTTAATTACATTTTATAATATAATACAGAATAAATTAATCGATTGTCCATTATTTTGGTATACCATAAAAGGTTATCGGTTTATTATCCTACACTAATTGAATTTTCATTATACTGAAAATTAATCAAATTTTAAAATATTATATTTGTTCTTACCTTCTAAATATGTATAATTAATTTTTTTCCGAGCAAATTGTTGGATTCTCTATACAAAATTAAATCTTTATCCTAATAAAATAATTCACGATTACTATACCTAATTTTCAAACACAAATCGTAAATATTATTTACTTATTTATACATATACTCTCCGGAAATTGATTATTGATATTCAGTTGACAAACGTCTGTTTATTTACGATTAAAAAATTGGCCGAGTTACGATGAGTGATCAGAAATTTTCTTAACATGAACAAACTAGGACTTTGGTCAGTAGTCACGATCAACTAGTTTGACCAGCCCTGGTTTGTTTGGACAATCGATTAAATAATTACATACAACCCTTTGTAAATATTACATGAAAATAAACAACAAGAGTGTACTCAAATAAAAATAGCGGACATTAAATTACTTAAAATAACACAGAATGTTACATTATACTCAATAAAAATAAATCAGTTTTATTTGATAACAATAAAGTTTAATCAACTGTTAGTTTCAGCCACTCATGATAATTATTCATTGTTTTAATTATATCTGTTCGGATATGAAATTAAATACGATAATTATTATTGTGTATGTAATCAGTTACTCCATTAATTATTTAACTATACTAATAAATATTTTTCAAGTCGTGCCTATTTTTTATTTTAATATTTAAATAATAAGTGAAAAAAGTTATTTATAAACGATATCAATAAGCGTCATAAGTTCGTTTAACGGTTATATTATACATGTTTAGTTGTTCGTCTGTCTCTGTCTTTTTCTACAGCTGTCTACTGTCGCTTGGGAAGCCTGGTTTCGTCGAGTGAACGCTAGATGTCGTGGGACAAAAATATCTTTTCCGGAATGGAGAGATGGCATAGAGTTTTTAAAACCCATTTCTGAGAGCGGAAAAGCATACTTACCTGGCGTAGAGGCTACCGTGATCATGAAGGCGGTTCCTCCAGGGCGAGGCTCTTCCATTGCACTACGGTCGAGCTGACCCTTGCGAATATCCCTAATGTGGATATCTCGGACGTATAATTTTTGTTAGTCGGGACTGCGTTCGCGCTATCCCGGATTAAATATTTCAAACTTAAATGTCGAAGTTCCTACATCATACTATAGATAGAAATATCTCACCACATTGTAATGTTTCTGAGTTGACAATTGACTAAAAAATCATTGTAGTATCTTCTGTAGTCACGACGTTACAAGGAAAATTGAAAATTCGATTGATTTTCCCACAATTTCAGGACAAAAAAAAATTGTTTTATTCACAATCATTTACACTATAACAAATTGTACCCTTAAGTTTAACAAAGAGTTAACAATTTTTTTTTTTATATCAGGCTTTCTAGGCCTTTTTTTACTATTTATTGCTCGCCAAAATGTCCAGAAAAATCTGAACGGTTCCCATCAGAACGATCTGCATGGTTCCCATCTAACGGAGAAATATTTTAATCAGGGACTTTTAATGTCTGAATTTTTTCCACTCATTTTGCCGTTGTTATTTCACTTAATAAAATAAATACGTTTCAATATTTTTCTTATCTAGTAATTAAAATATTGTTTTTTGATTAACTTTAAAATTACTTTCCGAATTTCGTCAAAATTTTTTGTGAAATTTTAAGTCATGATATACATTCGCAGTCATTAAAATAATTTTATTAAAGTCATACACCATTAATATAAAGTAATTACCATAAAAGCAATAAAAACATATTTTAAATAATCGTTTCTATCTCAACTTGAAATAAATAAATAATAGAATTATACAGTAGAATTCCATTTTTTACATGTAATCTGATTAGATGATCCCTTTTATCGTAGCTGGTAGCGAATATTTTAGCAAGTTATTACAGTTATATCGACTCGGTCATACCTTAATATCCCGCAGTTCTGTCACCTGGTTGCATGTTCCATTTATTTTGACGCCATTGCGCCAGCAAAATAAACCCTGAGTTATTAATTGTCACCTGTCAACAATATCATTGTCACTGTATTCTCATTAACGATTAATAAGTAAATCTCATTAACATCAACCGTTTAATTTACTCATGGAATTCCTCCATGAAAGCTCTCCGTCAGCCCTGCTCAGTTTATTAAAAAATTTTTAATTAAATTTAAAAAATTAATTATCCAAATAATGAGTCGTTAAATATGAAAAACTAATTTATTTTATTTAAATATTTATTTATATTAAAAAACATAATAGTAGCGAAACAGCTAGTTTGAATCCTTCGGAAGGGATGGTGGGCATGCGCAGAAATTTATCATTTCAGAGACCGAGCAAGAAGCGGCAAATCTGCTAGGGGTTGCGTTAGTTGGTTTACATCGAAGCGAGAGTTCACTAAGAAGACTTTACTTGGGAAATTCTCCAGCATAATTTACCTCCAGTGACTTCTTTATTAACAAACCAACTTCATTTTATTTTTTTTTATATTTTTATTTAATATTTAAAATTACTTGGAATAAAAAAAATTTTTTTTTCACTTAGAAATTATTTTCATAACTTTTTGAAATTTGATATTTATTTAAATAAATTTTATTTAAAGTTATTAATCAAATTTTAAACTGCAATTTGTAAATTTAATAAATTGGTAGCGGACAGAGTTAAATACATTTGAGAATAAAATTAAAAAAAAATAAAAGTGCTTGATCATATTATCGCGGAATTAAAAGTGATTTAAACGTGTACAAAAGTTTTACGGTAGACAGCAGTAATTGTGTGTCATGAAAGCATTAATTAACGTGTGAGTAACGTGATTTGCCATGACTTTTAAAAAACAAAATTTTTTTATAAAACGAAACAACAGAATAAGAGGATTTATCTTGTGTACATTCGTACTTCGTAATTAGAAAAATCAATAAGCCTCGGTATTAATTTTTTTTTGTCACTGAAAAATTTAATAGTCACCTGAAAATATCCAAGTGAAAGTGAAAGCTGGTTTTACTCAAAAACAATAGCGAGTAATTAAAATTCATTTTAAATTATTTGTGTTGTTTTTTTATTTACAAAAAAATGAAGAAATTAAAAGTCGCGCAATATTTGGTGGCTATTGTCGTGTCTTTGGTGGACAAAAGCGCCGGGGGTAGTTGCAGAGCTGCGAAATTGTGCTGTCAAGGCCGCGATTCCGGGTGTGTTATTCAAAAAGTTTCACCAAATGCTATTATCGAAAGTCCTAAAGATAAACCCTGTTACTGCGATCACGCTTGTCTTAAATTAAATGATTGCTGTAATGATTTTCGTGAAACTTGTAGTGGTGAGTTTTATTCAATTACCAATTTAACACCAATAACAATATTTAATTATAGATATGGTACGATAATAATAATACTAAGAATTATTATTATTTTTCTTATATAAGCATATATAGAGATTGCCTTTTAAAAGCTCTTTAGTATGTCGGAAAATAATTGACGAGTAAATTGATTGTGTAAAAAAAAGCCGATTGATAAACCCATTGAGCGGCTAAAAAACACGTCAATCCATCATCGCGATAATTAAAATTCACTATTGAGTAAACATGTCATGTACATATAGGCCTGTTATGAATTCATTCATATTTTTTTTATAGTAATAAATGAATTTAATTTCAAACAGTAAAATAATTAATATAATTTTAAATATTATATATATTCAATGAAAGCACAAGAAATTAAATTATCAAAATAATATTTAACCAGATAATGGTATTCCAAATTTCACATAACTCACGGTAATAAAAAGTATAATTTATATTTATTAAATAATGAAAATAAATACAATAAATATTAAACGGATTATTGATACGTTTGAAGATTTACGAGCGACTCAACAAAATTTATTATAAATCGAAAATAAACTCCACAATAAAACGTAACATACTTTGGAATAAAATCGGTTATATCAGATTTACGATATATATAAATACATATATACAGATAGAAGCAAGTATAGAAATCAAATCCCCCTTTAAAAGGACACATTTCACAATAAATGAAGACACATCTGGTTAAACTCTCACAGTAGGAGAAAGCGGATCTTGCATTTTATTTCGCGTAGTCTTGCGGCATATGAATTTTACGGGTGTTGGTAAAAGAAAAGCCCGACTCCCTTAAGACTCGAGTCGTCTTGGGATTTATTTATATAGAGCTGTGTATACAGTCATCTGCACTAGTGAAAGAGTGGCTGCTGTAAAAAGAGACATGAGTAGAAAAAAGGATAAAGTGGTATAGCCGTTTTGAACATATATATCCAAGATATACAGCGTCACAGGATCAACGTTGCGCTATATCTCGACACTATATTTCCAAGTGTCCTGATGCATATACGCCCATAAATTTTTCCGAGTGTATATACACGTGTGAGGCTTTTCACGATATATAGCTCACATGCCAGAAAAAAAGGAGCTAGAGAACCACTCGGTACGGGTTAAAACTTCATCCGTCATTTTAAAAGATTGAGTGGAACGTCACTTAACTTTTTTACTTTACTTTAATTACCGGGTTGCCGTATCGGTTTTCGGGATTTCAGCTCAATTTACTGTGATCTATTGTACGCTGAATAAAAAGTTAATATATTTTATACGCATGAGTAAATATACATATATCTATATATATATATTGAAACACAGACACAGATGTATTTGGTTTTTTTAATTCCGGGCCTGGAATCAATTGATAGGGGATTGCCACGTGCTAAGTGAAAAAAGTTGAAAAAAAAAAAGTTGTAGCATTTCCGCGTTCGCTCCTCTAGCTCCGAGCTGTACGATATATTTTTTTATCTTTTATTTCTTTAGTGTCTTTCACAAGCACAGCTCCTGTCGAAAAGACTGATCGGCTGATCGATGGTGCCGGGTTAAAGCTCTTGAGCGCAGACTTCTCAAAAGGATTTTCTCAGATTGACGCCATGAGACCGCGACGACGTAAATATATTTTACGAAGCAATATTTTGTTGATTAAAAACTGCCAGTATAAATTTAAAATATAATTTTTTAGAGAGCAGTTATATGTTTATTGAATAGTTAATATTAATTTTAATTGAGTGAAAGCTAATTTTATATATAATTATATTAGTTATTTAGTGTAGGGAAAATTATAGCTAACTTTGAAAGTTAATCTTTGAAATTTTGACTATAATTGTGTTATTCGTCAAATAACTTTTCAGAGTTGAGACCAAATGCAATATTTCTCATTACGACCGAGTTACGTGTCTGACGTTGACTTTTACTAATTCATGAAAGTCAAAATAGTTTTCCTTAAAGTTACATTGAGAAAATAATTCATTTCTATAATTATTCAACTTCTTAACATTCTTTGTATTATAATAATAATAATAATAATAATTGGCAATTATATATTTTCTTTTTACAGTAGTCGACTGTGAAGTTAGTGAATGGGGAACATGGTCAGTTTGTGATAATTTATGTGGGGTCGGTATTCAAAGTAGAATACGTGTCGTTACAAAGTCTAAACAAAATGGTGGAAAACATTGTCCGCAATTAGAGCAATCTAGGGTATGTCAAGAACACGTTGGATGTCGTCATTGGGAAAGAGAGTCATTATATAAAAGCAGTAAGTTTTTATTACGACCCCGACAGTTGTTTAATTAATTATTTATTTTGACTGTATGAATAATTACGAATTATGAATTTTAACTTTTTATTTTAAATTAATTTTGTTTAAAGAGTTCTCGAACAAAGGACTCCATATACGCAGCCAGCCTTGCATACTATATAATTAATTATTATTTTAGATTAAAATAACGATAATTTTATAATATTTAATAGAACGTGTTCTTTTGTAAATTTTAGACGTGACTCTGCTCACGACATGGCATGAGATAAATCCAGAGCTAAATGAAACAACAATCGAGACGAAACAAGGGTAAGTTTTATGATTTATACATATATTATATATATACTGGATTCTTGACTATAAATGATACATAAGTTCAGCACTAGGAAATTATATGTGTAGATCTAAGAGAAATTCAAAGCTGTGGATCAAATATTTCCTTACTTCCTATTGTATGCATATATATCTATATATGTGTATGTGAATATACCACAGTATATGTATATATTTGTCGACATATATTTATAAGGGAATTTCTATGTATAGAAATGATTGCAGAGTAATTTTGTGAAAGGAAATTGCACGAATGCGAAGTAGTGATCCTGGCGCCAAATACGTTAGACGTTCATAGTTATATAACATTAGAATTTGTGTATAAAATTCACTTTGATAATATTAATCTTTAGCTTAGCTTTAAATATATGTAAATTTATTCAATTTCATTAAACTGTAAAAACTATAATATTCAAATTTAATTATTTTCCCGGTAATTTTATTATATATAAGAAAGGTAGAAAAATAGTTTAAGTGTTTGAGACAAAAAGATTAAACCCATTAACTTGTAAATGTAAACTTTTTGTTTTGTTGAAAAGATTTATTTGTTTAAAGTTAAAATAATTGGCTTGAGTCCAAGATGACAAAACTTATTAACAGTCTTTTCAATTGAGTTTAATTCGTATGAAAATGTTGGTCGTTGTAATTTAAATTAAAATTTAAATTTAATAATTGCTTCTGACAGTGAGAATAGAACCGCGATGTATTTTTTTTGCGGATTTATTTTGAATTGAAGTAAAAAATAGGTTCTGAAGAAACATAGTCATGGATATTATTGAGGATAATTTGATGCTTTTTGTTGACTATTGTTCTGAGGTCCTTCGAGTTGGATACTCAATTACAAACTTACGCGACTGTTGCATCCCCTGGGAAACCACGATCATGATATAACAGCATAAATGGGTAATACAATATCTATAGAATTGTCTTACGTAATAATGATCACTTTTGCGACCTCAATTATATAAGTTTATTCCAGCAAACGCTAAATTACCTTGCACTTGTACTACATAATATATCGTTAATTATATATTATTAAGTACAATGTTAATTTATGAACTTTGCGGTAGTTCGCCCAACTATTGCTAGATGGCTTTGACTGGAATATATTTCTCTGGCTCGGTTTCTTGTACTAGAGTTTTTAAAAGCCATTTCTGAGAGCGACAAAGCATACTTACCTGGCGTAGAGGCTACCGTGATCATGAAGGCGGTTCCTCCAGGGCGAGGCTCTTCCATTGCACTACGGTCGAGCTGACCCTTGCGAATATCCCTAATGTGGATATCTCGGACGTATAATTTTTGTTAGTCGGGACTGCGTTCGCGCTATCCCGGACATAAAATATTTCAAACAGAATTTCGAGATGTAATATTATAATTAGATGTAATTTTCTCTAAGTAATTACTCGATTAGTTGCAGCATAAAATTTAAGGAAATTAAATGCTCAAAAAAATTCTTTATTATTCTCAAGTCGTAATTGAACAAAAATAAAAATGTTTATTTTTATATTTAAAATTCGCGCTATTATTCATTCTTAAAATGCTGTTGGCTGATCGCTTTCTCATCATTGAATTTGATTTTATTAAACTAACTGAGTAACCTAAAAAATTCAAAATGGTAATAGCACCAAATCGTGAAATTTTGGAAATTCTAAATTTTTATTCGGAAATACGTGATGAGCGATTCATGCATGAAGCAGTTGCAAGCGGTGATGAATTCACGATAAAATTTGTCCAGTGCAAGAATGACTGGGACGTATAATCTAAACATTATGGAACAAAACCCATCAATAAATGGTCGGGGATTGGTTCTTTAACTTTACCACGTTTATTGATTTTTATGTGTTTCTAAATTTATTAGTGGTTAATAAATAAGCAAATAATCTATAAATACTTTTCCGTCTGAAAAATTTTTTTTTATATAACTGCTAGCTGACGGAGAGTTGAAATTAACATCTGCTGTTTATAGAGGGTCGGGGAACGTGGAGAGGCTGAAAAAATCCGTTCTTTTTATTCTTATTGGATGTTATGTTTTTCATTATATGAGTCTACTTAGTTTATTCAAAAAAAGAAATTTATTTAAAGTGACTTGTTAGTATCTCATGTTGCTTAAAAATCATTACAAAAGTAATAAATAACTATATATAATTATTTTTAAACCAAGCACTTTTTTCATGAAAATTTGTATATACCTCATTCTTTCAAGCCTCCCCTATATACATAGTTCATAAACTAACTAATAGGTGGCGTCAACTTGGATTATTTGTCCCTACTCGAAAACTTGTTATAGAGTTTTTAAAAGCCATTTTTGACAGCGGAAAAGCATACTTACCTGGCGTAGAGGATACCGTGATCATGAAGGCGGTTCCTCCAGGGCGAGGCTCTTCCATTGCACTACGGTCGAGCTGACCCTTGCGTATATCCCTAATGTGGATATCTCGGACGTATTATTTTTGATAGTCGGGACTGCGTTCGCGCTATCCCGGATTAAAGATTTGAAACATAATGAATATCCGTCTCTTAATACACATTCGCACATATTGTGAAACATTTTATTACAAATTCTATAATTATATTATTTATATATATTGATTAAAATACCAATATTCGGTAGTGTTTACGTACAAGATTGGTTTCAGCTGTAATAATACTACAAGACAAAATGTATATGGGTTTGAAATAGTTAGTTTAAATTAATATAGCCGTATCACATTATCCACTCGATATATACATCATGCCTTTCAATTAAATCCGTTCGCATTCAATATTATCTTATGGTAGAAAATAATATTCCGTCCACATAAAGCAACTCCACTCTCATTACGTAAACAAACCCCGTTACGTCGTGTAAATGTAATAACAATTTCTAATTTAACCGTACACACATCATCAGTCTGTCGATCATGCACATAGCATGCTCACAATACATTTACGACCTGAGCACTATCCATAATACACGAATCGACGTGTCGTGTACTTTCTGTTCAAGACTCGAACGACAAAGCCGAACCTTCCGTTAAATTATTGACTTTCTATAGGAGATTCGAAAAATATAAAATACTTCGCATGTCACGTACAACTACTGATCTATATCGCGGACAAAAGGATATTGTTTCTCAACAAAAGCAATGAAATACAAACATTACCATTCTCTATAAAGTTAAACAATATATTTATAATTAAATTTCAAATTTAAAAAAAAGTTATAATTCACTAAAATTTCTATGCCTCGTTATCGCATAAAAAAATTTACTGCGTACATTAATCTAATTTAAAATGCATTAAAAAAACCTATTTTTCTACTCTAGCAATTAAATGTGTACCCGTTCCATTGATGTAAAGTGTTGAAGTAGAATTTAATGTAAAATTTTTCTATTTTTACAGAACGTGCTCGGCTTTTACCGTAATTTGGGCGTCCAGAGCATGCAGCAAGGACTTTCCAGGCGTAACACTCGGTGGGTTCCATAAATATCTATAGATGGTTTTAAATAAAACGTTCGGGTTTTAGAGCTTGAATAAAAGAAGAATAGAGTAGAAAGTAAAAAGTTGAGTTTGATCATGAGTAAAAAAAATACTCTTGGAATATGAGAGTGCATAAGGGGTTAGGGATGCGCAGGAGAGGTTGTTTGTCGTGCAAGGCATCTCGACCAATCTCGTCGAGTTGTCGAGTCTTCAGGTCAACGAGGCTCCTTCCGGGGCGTCCTAAAGTCCCCTCATATCATGCATTTCGCTCTTTCTTCGTATGTTTGCCGTGCATCTTTCACTCTTTCCCACCTAGTACACAATGTGACCCAAGCATCTTTATTTTTGGGTATCATTCCACCTGCTAATTGTTAATTAACCCTTTTTGTGACATACTTTTGTATATTTAAATTCTATTCTCATAGAAAATCTAAACTCAACGTCTAATTTAAAATCATAAAAATTTTTTTTTCCCGCGAAATTTAAATAGTTTGCAACTACATCGACTATTTAAAATTCTAAAAATATGGTGGGTAGAGGCTGTTGTTAAAATGAATTTGATTACAACCTGGCTAATCCCCGGGACGTTATTTTCGTCCGGGTTTTTTATGTTTTCTCCAAGGTGGCCGGGGATGCTAACAAAGTCATTTACATCCCGGCTTTCTCGTGTCCTCACACTATTCCGTGAGGTTTTACGAGAGGATTTTAATTCAAGCAAAACATTGCTGACTTTCATCACACACCCCTCCTCTTACAACCTTTTATACTTGTTTTCTCTTGCTCTTTATTTACGTTCTGTTTGCGTTGCTGTTTTTTCCCCTCACTCTCTCCCGTTCTCATTCTTTATTTATTTATTTAATTTTACTTTTTAATTTTTTCTAACGCAACCCACGCAGCAAGGGTGATAAAGTAAAAGACAGCTTTACGATGGCTGCTTATCAACAACTGGGTTTTGCGTGTCCACGCTCGACATAATTGCGCGTGACAGCAATGCAAGCCACACAAACCTTATCTATAACTTATGCTTCAATTATGTTTTATTACTCTGTGCGCACCTGTTTTTTTAATATCATATATTTATATATACTTATGTTTGTATATATTACTTGTATTTGTTGTTCTCAAACCAGATTAGTTGACAAGCTTGTCAAGATACCATCACTTCGACTCGAATATTTTCATTTATTCACAACTTTTTTTCAATTAAAAAAACATCTTTCGTGCCTTGTTAAATATTACACGACAAAAGAAAAACAACTAAAGTCCCAAGGAAATAAAATTTTTATTTTTTCTATTTCTATTTATCATTTAAATATAAAATATTTTTATTCCTCACATTGTAAATATTGAATATTTGAAAGAATTTGCAATTCAATATACATTCTCGTGAGTGTACTAGAAACTATTAATAAAATACACACTTCTACGATTTCCATTTGTGGGCAGCAAAAATTTCCAATAAAACCTTTGCTGTATTTTATTTACTACTATTATTATTATTTTTATCCACTCTATTCATTTAATATTTTATTGATTTACTAACTTATTTATACAGTTGATAAAATATTTAGCATTCTTTTTTTTTATCCTTTTTTCCATTTGTAGGTGAAAATTTATCGGGTTTTATTGCATCGCAGCGAAACCATAATTTCATTAGTCGTGTTTGCGATAGCTGCACCTACACCTGTGATCCGCGTAAACCCTCGTCTAATTGCAGGCTGCTTGAAGCAACACCGAGAAAACTTTACGACCTCAACTTATATACATCACCTCCTCGTGTACATTTCTCTCGCGTCTCGCGTGTGCTACTCGCTCATTCGATAATTACGTCGTACAGTAACGATGTCTAATTTTTTTTTTTCGCGCTCATTAACTTTATTTCTACCCTCTTGCCGGTAGCCAAAGTAATTGCAAATAAAATTACCTTTTCATTTTACTTTTTATTGTTTAGTTTTTAATGCCGCCATATAAATTTCTAATGTTCCCCGACGAAACTTTATTCCCCATAGTCATTTATTACCCACAGCGTAATTATTTAATGACCTGTTCCCCAAATACACTTGACGTCGCAGAGCTAAATTTTTCTTGTACTCAAAGCGTTCGCAAACCAGCGTATAAATTAAAAAAAAAAATTATTAATTCAAATTACAGTCTAGCAAATATATGTCATACTTTATGATTATGTATAATATTTTATTTATTTTACCATCACAGTAATAATAAATATATGTTCATTCTTATGTTCTATAGGTGCACAAATATGTGTCATGTGTCATAGCGAACCAGAGACTGGAAACTGTCAGAATAATCAGGATCCACTGGGACCTACAGGAATCGGCAGGTGGAAAATAATAACATCAATATCAGCGCGATGTCACGGAAAATGGATCAGCAGCGCGAATAATATTCAGCAGTGCGATGTCAACGACTGCAAAAATACAACGTCTTTTGTGTATGTTTAGGATCTTAAAAAAAATAAAACCGTCCATTCGGAATTTTAAAAAAAATTTGAATTATTGAAATGGATTGGGAACTAGTCTGTAAATAAATTAGTCGGTATACTGTAACGATAGTATTCACTTAATAATAATATTAATAATAATGATTAAAATAATTCATTCAATATTTGGGATATTTAATAAAAATGTGATTATCTTAACAAAATTAATGGATTAATTAATCCCCAATATTTTTCTTATTGTTAGCAAAATATGACTAAATAAAACGTATGTATAATTGTATAGAGCGGAACAGTCATGCAGATTATAAATGTTTAATAATAAAAACAAAAATAAAAAGAGATATGTTACATGGAAACGTGGACGAGACGGCGGAAAGGGCAATGACATATCAAATTCAAAATTCAAAATATAAAATAACCCGGTCTTAATGTACGACGGGGTCAAATTGTCTGTACCATCTATTGCATAAATAAACATTCGTAATGTAAAACCCGCTGCTATATTTTTTTCCCAGTCCATTATCATTATTATTGTTTTCTTTTTATATTTTTTTTTATAACGTTTTTGAATAAATCTTATCGAAAATTTTTTTGAGGTTTGCGGTAAGTCAGTATTTTAAAATAAATTATCACTCGTTATCAGGGCAATGCCCTCGATAGTAAAAATATTTACTGAAAAATATTTTTCATAAACTTTTTAAATATTTTGAACAATGGAGATAAAATAACAATGGTAATTTCAAAAATACCCATGGCTGCCATTATATTTTATTTTGCATTGACAGAAAATACAATTGGCTGTTTTTTTTTTTTTTTATTTAGCAAATGTACAAAAGCAAATAAAATTTTGAGTGTTTTGAGTTTTCAATACTGAAATCAAATAACAAAAAAAAAAAATGTATATATTTTATTGAAAAAAGTTTAAATGAAATCCAGTACAAAGAATACTTGTATATATTTTATATAATAGACATTATTCTATGACCAGACAAATGCCAGAATGGACCCCGTATAGTAACGCAGGCGCTTTTGTTTTTATCTGACGGCCGGAAGTGCCAGCGGAATACCGAGAACGCTCATCTCCGTAGGTATATATATACATATAAATTCACCCGACATATATAGCATAGGGCATGCATGCATATACGGCCTTGCACTCAACATTTTACATTTTCCTCTGTGCATTCTACAACTTACGACGTTTTAGTCATTACATAACACACGTCTGTGTCTACAAAAAAAATTATTTACTTTTTTTTATAATTACTCCAAGTAAAAAAATTCCTCTCCATAAAATGAAATACTTTACAGCCGCAATTTTTTATATATAAAAAAATATTTTTTTTATTAATTAAATTTCCATTTAAAAATAATTATAAATATAATCCTTTTTAAACTTTGGTATTTTATAACTGCGCAAGATCATATTCTCGTAAAAATATAAGCTTTGATAAAACCGCTCAAGTGTAAGACAGAAAAAATTAGCTCTCTGTTTACTTCAATACAATGGGGATTTTTTTTTAATTCAAGAGGAACAAGAAAATAAATTTACATGTAACCTTTTGTTTAAAACTTTTTTTAATTAAGGGAGGAAGAGGGGGAGAGGGTAAAAGAAGTACTTAAGAAAATACTAAGTCTTCACGGACTCAGATATTAGTTAATTTTTTTTTTATTTTCATGAGATTCAAAATGAATGTAAAAATGTTTTAGCTGCCATTGAAAAAAACAAACTCCGTTTGGTCGACATTTAGTGTCGGTTTGGTCAAATGATGCCGTCATTACATGAACAATATACTTTTTATAAATGAGTAATAAAATTTAAGGGTACTCGTATTTTTTAATCACATCTCTGCGTTCGATAGTCGTTTGAGCAGCTTGATTCGCTGACGCTGAAAAAAAAGGGTCAATCGCTGGGATTTCGCGATAAGTGGCAATAATTCCTACTACGACCGTCCGTGCTCAGTGATCTCGTGATTCACTATTGTATATATAGATCTAAAAAAAAATAAAAAGACCCGGCACAATAACCCGCATGGGTTTCAATTCATACTTGTAACTATTTACTTTATATAGTGCATTTACTATTTATCAAAGCTTTGTTGTAATTCAAAGAGATTTTTATCGACTCGATATGTTAGTTTTTATCAAAAGATTTTTATTTTTCACGATAAACATTTATGCTTTTTTTCTTCTATTTGTTGTCGAATAAAAATAGAGTAGAGTTGAGAAAATAATGAACAGTACGTAAATATTTAATGTAAGGAAAAAAATGTAATTAAATGCGAAAATAATTATAGAGAACAAAAAGTGTTAGATTTAGGAGCGGAATTTGCGGTGGCTGTTTGTCTCCGTCGACACTCATAGGGAAACCACTACATCCAGGGGATCCTGGTATAAAATGAAGCATCGTCGTTAACACGGCTATCAGATAATTTAGCTCCGTTGTCATAAGCTCATCGTACCGTATTGTGTTTTTTTTATTTACATCATTATAAAATAAAGTATTTTTTATTTCTCTGGTACAAGAATCCTTAAAACTTGTCTAACAATCTCGGTTAACGATATTCTAAGCCAGCCATCGTCTGCAGGAGTGAATAAAATAAAAAATAAAAAATAAAGTAAGTTCAAGTTTCAAGCACTTGGTCCGATAAGAGAAGATTTGAAGATCCCAAGTAAATCTATTCAACCGAGTAGTACTATCTACAAACAAGATGACGGATTCAGATCGCGGACTACTTTATCTGTATGATCGACCATCTGAGCCGGTTTATGTTCCCAAAGGCGATGAAAAAGTTGCGTTCGACATCCCTGCTGAATATTTGGTAAGCATTTTTTCATTTCTTTTCTAATAAAATACTTTATTATAAATTATTGGTGTTTCATGTAAAAACCGTTTTATAGCCGGAGAGATACCAAGCAGTTGCTGTTCAAGTGTTTAATCGATTTGGCGAAGACACCGATTCTAAAATTCCCGTTAAGCAAATCAGCTTGCCAGATTTAACGATTCCGATGCAGCTGGATCGACGAACGCCTTTTTCGCTTTTCATTCCGGCGCATCGTAAAATAGCCGGCCGGCTTATTGACATTTTCATGGGTATGCGAACTGTCGAAGACTTTCTTTCCGTGGCCGTTTTTTGCCGCGATCGTCTGAATCCAAATATGTTTATTTACGCGCTCTCAGTCGCTATTTTGCATCGCCCTGACACAAAACATCTGTCGGTTCCGTCATTCGCTGAAGTATTCCCGGACAAATATGTCGACAGCGGAATCTTCTCACGTGCAAAAGAAGAGGCCAATATTGTGCCAGCTGGTTCTCGGGTAGGTGATGAAATACAACATGGCTATATTTTATAAAAATTTAAATAAAATCTCTCTGTAAATAGGTGCCCATTGAAGTTCCACGCGATTACACGGCATCTGATCTAGATGAAGAGCATCGTGTTGCTTATTGGCGCGAGGATGTCGGCATTAATCTTCATCACTGGCACTGGCATCTAGTTTATCCTTTTGAAGCAGATGCACGAATTGTCAACAAAGACAGACGCGGAGAGTTATTTTATTACATGCATGAGCAGATAATGGCCAGGTCTGTCACAGAAAGATGACGAATATGCATTTTTAAAAACATCGCTTTTAGTCATAAGATTGATCGAGTTTTAAGTAGAAATTTTTTTATCTTAGATACAACTGCGAGCGTCTTTGCAACAGCCTGAATCGCGTCCAGCGACTTAACAATTTGCGCGAGCCAATTCCCGAAGGGTACTTTCCCAAATTAGATTCATTAGTTGCCAGCCGTACGTGGCCATCCCGTCCAGCTGACACCAGACTCAAGGACATCAATAGACCCGTCGACTCTCTTCAAGTGGACATCTCGGATCTCGAGAGATGGAGGGATCGGGTGTACGACGCTATCCACACTGGATCTGTAATGACTTCACGGGGCCAGAGGATTGAACTGACCGAAAAAGGTGGAATAGATGTTCTCGGTAACATTATCGAGGCCAGTATTTTAACACCCAATCCTAATCTTTACGGCGATTTTCATAATCTCGGGCATGTCGTCATTTCTTATTGTCATGATCCGGATCATCGCTATCTCGTAAGTTACAAATTCCTGGTTTACAAAAACATTTAAGTAATGAAAAATACTGCACGTTTTTTTTTTTTTTATATCCAAGGAATCCTTCGGAATAATGGGCGACTCTGCAACGGCAATGAGGGATCCCGTTTTCTACAAATGGCACGCTTTCATCAATGACATTTTCTTAGAACACAAAAATACTTTACCAGCTTATGGAGTAGATCAGGTACACAGTAAATTTGTTTGCTTCTATTCAGTAACTTTTATTTATCTGAAACAAAATCTGTTGACTTTTAGTTGAACTTCAACGGAGTTACCATATCTAATTTGCAAGTAGTCACTCCAAATCAGAGCCCGAATACCCTAATTACTTACTGGAATCAAAGCGACTTGGATCTGTCTCGCGGTCTTGATTTCACGCCCCGCGGAGCCGTTCTGGCACGCTTTACTCACTTGAATCACGCGTCATTCCTTTACCGGATCCAAGTTACCAATAGCACTAGCTCACCCCAAACCGGAACATGCAGAATTTTCATCGCGCCTAAATTCGACGAGCGTCGCTTACCCTTTTCATTCAGCATTCAAAAAGATCTCATGATTGAAATGGACAAATTCACAGTCCAGCGTACGTATTTTATTTTATTTTTTTCATTTCAAAAGCACACAACGCTTCAGTAAAACAAAGTGAACACATTTCAGCAGTTGATTGATGTTTTTGTCTATTTGTTTTCAAACAGTTAACCCGGGTCAGAACACAATCGAACGCAGATCAACAGAATCATCAGTAACAATACCCTATGAAAGTACCTTCCGAAATTTGGATTTAAATAGACCAGTCGGTGAGGCTCTTGAACAATTCAACTTCTGTGGGTGTGGGTGGCCTCAGCACATGCTCTGTCCTCGTGGTCGTAAGGAAGGCTTCCCAATGGAATTGTTCGTCATGATTTCAGATTACAAGGACGATGTGGTAATTATCCTTAACTTGCTTTCACCAAAGTTAGCTCTGATAACCAGCATTTAAATATCGATTCAGGTGCAACAGGACGAGCCACGTGGTTGTAAAAACGCAGCAAGTTACTGCGGACTCCGTGACAGAAAGTATCCGGACAATCGTTCCATGGGATATCCATTTGATCGACGACCACGTAATGGGGTTCAAAACTTGCAGCAATTCCTCACCGGAAACATGCGAGTAGTGGATATAAGCATCAGATACAATGACGCTGTGGTGCCACGAGTTAGATCTGGCAGCATCGATAATGGTTTGACTTTCGCCTAAATTACCAATACCAACTCATTTTCGGTTTCGTGATTACTATTTACCTATGACTGTTTCCATGTGCGCATCGGCTGACTCTTTATGATTGTTATCACGTTTCGCACTTATCTATGTTTGAAATATACAAAATAATGAGAATAAAGTTGCGATAATAATAAGCAAATTGAAAATGGTGTTTTCTGAATTACTTTGTACCGAAGTTTTCTTTTAGGTCAACATTGGTAGAAAAACTCAGAGCAATTCTAAGTTGAGTAAAACAAACGGAATTTAATGTAAGGGTTTCTTTCATCCGAGCCGGTTATCTGTAGGTTGGGAGCTCCCAGCCCTCCATTAAACAAGCGAATGTAGTAGAGATCGCATAAGCTTTTGTTCCGGTTCAACGGCAGTGGAGGCTCCATTATCGGCTCGAACTTTGTCGCTTCGCTTGGATATTTAGCGTAACTGTTCAGACGAACTTTAGTTAGTGTTTCACAGAAGGAGCTACATCCGCGGGCTATAGTCGCTTGTAAATTGAAAAAAAAAATAATAATAAAACCAGTGAATAAGGAAAGTAGGAGGAAAAAATAAAAAAAACCGATTTAAGAGAATGAAGATTTTTTAATAATCTTTTTTTACACAAGTTTAATTGAATCTGGTTGTAATTGTTGAAACCACTTTTTTGTCAGGCAACAAAAAAAATTTTTATTATCTACTTGGATGGTTTTGTTTTATCGAATCCTTTCGCTCAAGATTTTTATTTAATTAACTTATTTATTAAACCGATGAAAGCCTGTCAGACAATCGTGTTCTTTTTTTTTTAGTGACTCGAGTCGAGTAAAAATAAATTAAAAATTTATGACAGTAACTTGCTGCTAGTTTTATTTTTTATACCGGAAACTTTATATCAGAAACAATGAGCTTTTTTTACTTTTAATAACTTTTGTCTTTTTACGAGGCAATAAATAGTCTCGAGTAGAATTTAATAGAGTGGTATATAGTAAAATATTTAATGAAATTATAAAAGTGATGAATTGTTGTGGAGAATTAAGAATTAAAATGTATAGAGTTATCGCTGTATGATTAAATGTAAGGACACAAGTTTAACTCATGTACAATATTGAGCTGTCATGCTTAAAGTTGGTAATCCAAGATTAGGTGGGTTCTGCGAGCAGTCAAGTGACACGGACGCCAAAGTCAAGGTAGATAATGTCAGCAACACACACAGGTTGTCATTAAAACCCACCGCTTGATATATTAATAAACCACTTTCCTGATGTCATTTTCAGACATTGAATTACCATTTTAAAATCATACATTTGTTATATAAGTAAAATAAATATATATAAATATAGCGACGAGTGTTATTGATTTTCATTAATAAAATGCTGGAAAATTTATGGATTCATAATTAACATAAATTAAAATACATTAAAACGTCTCGGGTATATATTATTTTAATGTATCATAAACTGAGAATAATTTAAACTAAAAGATACAAGTATCTGTATCGATATTAAATTTATTTCAAGCAATTTTTGATTTTCGGGATTTGCTTTTCTCCATAAATTTCTTAAAAATATGAAAAAAAATTTTCCGCATTTTTTTGGCCCCGCATTTACCGAAAATTTTATTTTGCCCAGCCCGCAATTATGGAAATGGAATTCTTATAAAATATATATCGATTTTGTGAAGTATAGAAACAAAAGTGATTTTTGTACAGATTAATTTTTTTTTCAGTCATGAAATCCATCGTAAATTTTCTATGTCATTCCCAAGTGATCTGAGCGATAAATCAAATTTGCACCAAGTTCTGGTCTCAGACAAATAGTTTTTATTGAATTACGTGCCGAGATCGAACCAATGGACCCTCGACGATCTTATCTCACTTGGAATTCAATTCAAAACTAACAGTTCTGTTGGTCTACTGTTAAATCAAAATAGTTTCTCAATAATCCTCCGAGACAAAATTTTAAACTATACTTCATATAACTCAAAAACTTTATCATTTATACTCATTTGCCCTCATGTTTTTCACCTCACAATTCTCATCAACCCGCCCCAGCACACTGACCAATACAATAAACTTTTTAAGAAGATTAAGGTCATAACCAGTACTTCCAATGCTACATCACGGGCATCAGAGCTTATGATTGAGTTCGGTATTGAACTGGTCCATTAGTAAAAAAAAAAAAAAAAGGCTGATTGAAATTCTTCATTCTGAGTGACTGAGTGACCTGTACAGAATTATTATTCTTTACAAATATCTACATAGATTTCGTCATGATGAAAGATAAAAAGTCAGCTTTTGAATTCGCGGATGTTTACTCATTCGGCCGGACATTTACATACAACAAGCTCCAGCAGCCTCAAAGCACACGCCACTAGGAATCAAAGCACCGAGAGAGAGAAACAGAAAGAGAATCCGTTGAGAGATTGAGCTTTCCCATCGTTTAATCAATAATCGATGAAACCACGACGATGGTATTTCCAATCCGATTTACACAACACATCAGCTTACATATATATATATACATATATGTTCGTGTGCATCTGGACAATACATTGACGTTAACGGATTGTTCATTCCACCAATTTGGCTTCTAATATTAATCAAAATATCCATCTATTTAATCAAATGATAAATTACTTATTAATTACAAATTTCATTGGCTATTTATTGATTACGACTGGGAACTTTTCATTTGTGATGAAAATTAAATTTTAAAAATTTCCGGTATTTATTTAATGGATTCAAAAATTCCCACACAGGTGAAAAAAAAATGATAGGTATTAAATAAATATTTCAGGAAGTGTATATTTATTTTGAAACTACTGAAAATATAAAAATATACGGAAGTTATTTATACGTAACTTTTTTTTTGTGAAAAATTTTTAGCGTCGGATATTGTATATTCATATATCCATACATCGATGCATGCATTTTAAGTTTCAAAAACCGCGGTAACTTCCGTTACATATGACACACTTTTCGTTTTCGCAAACAATTAATGGGAATAAATCAGTCAACTATAAATTTTTTCAACTGTTGGTGGGATTTCGGATAAAGTTTAAATTAAAACCTTCGAGGAGAGACAAGTGGTGTCAGTTTATAACAAGATGTGAAAAAAAAGTTTAAATATATTGTATGCTAATGAATGGTTTTATTTCTATAAATTTTTGTTATATTTTCAGCATAAAATGCAAGAGGAAAATAGACGTTTGTCGGGACACAAGAAACTTGGAATTAAACTTTAAGTTTCAAAGTACGTACATATTTAAGCGCTTCGGAGTTACAAACAAAGTGAAACACTGAAGAAAATACTAATTTCGTGACAACTTTGTGTCATTAAAACAAGTTGTTACTTTGTATGTTAAAGGATATTTTGTAAATCAAATAATAATTACCCTTAGGGTATTTATGTAATAACGTAATACTTACCGGCTAATTTAATGTTTTATTAATGGAATATCGGATTCGCGCAGGATTATATGAAGTGGCTTTAGAAATTTATTTATCAATTTTATGAGCAAAAAAATGCATGCATTTAAAACAAAATATTATGGAACCGGGCCTTGTTAATTGACTTTTCCGTGTAAATTAATATCCGCGTTTAATTAAATAATTAACGAAGCCCATTAAGTCGAAATAAATCGCGGAAACGGGAATAATGAATATCTGGTTACATGTACATGCAAATTCATGTTTTTGTATTTATATATGTATATGTATATGAATATGGGGATATAACAATGGGAGTACGTATTACTTTTCGATGAAATTTTTCGCGAGATAAAAGCGCGTATGTGAATAATATTATTGAAGAGAGAAAGATAATAGAAAATGCAGGTTAAAAGCCTGGACAGTTGGCGGCGCTATAACTGGATTTTACAGATATTTGACTTTCAAATGGGACAACCCCAGGACTGTAGGTGGTGCGAAGCGAATAAGAATATACCGGTAACAAAAAGTCGAATGTGTGGAAAAGTTGCCGTGTGGGAATCCCGAGTCTGGATGAAGGTGGGATTCACAATTTAAAATTCATAACGATCATAATACACATGCTTAGCTTAAACTTTTTAATAATCGCAACTCTGACACTAGATTTTCAACAAAGAAATTCTATAGTTAAATTTTATACGCGTGCAAAATTTTAATAAAAATATGCATTTGAATAAAAGGTCATGATTTCATATATATGTTCTTACGTGTAGTAAAATATATGATACACTGGGAGTTATGTGAGTTTCAAATGGATTTCAAATATTGAAAGAAGAATATTTCAGATATATATTGAAATACTGGTGTATGTTTTAGTATAAAACGTCACCTGAGGCCTTACCTACACTCGTGTACTGCTACAAAAGCTCTTTATTCAAGTATGAAGCTTCGAAATATTTTATCATGTTTGCTTTTGAGGGAATTCACTTTTTTATTTTTTTAAAATAAAATAAATTTACTATTTTGCTTAACTCGTAACGAATATCAAACATTCATTATATAATTATTTTTAATTCACTAATTAACTTATCAAAATTTAATTATGTCAATTCCAGCCACTGCCAGAGTGGATTTCTCTTCATTACTTTTTCATATTTTTAAATTTACTCACTTTGACTCTGTCATCATGTGACGTCATGTATAGCACGTCCCATTTTTGAATTTCAAGCAAATTTTTCATTATGATTGCAATTTTGAAATTCCACACTTCCGACTAGAGTTTGCCGCATTTTTTGTGGACTGAAAATTAATTAATTTACTTTATGAGAAATTCTATGGATTAATGAATTTTGTTGGATCAAATGCATGTTTATTTAACTATTTGTAGTCATCTAATAATTAAATTGACCTCTGTGAATGCGAAAGTAGTAAAATTATCAAACGTGAACCGTGAGAGGAAAAATTTTTCCGGTACTGCCTTCGCTTATAAATTTATAATTCATTCGTTTTAATCTACAAATTAATTAATCATAAATAAATAATTATAATCTATCCTGTACAAAATCATTCATTGCTCCGAATTAATTCATAATTTTAACGGAATTTATAATTATACAAATTTTTAATTACTCATTAATTTAAATTAATATTCAAAAATTTTTCCATTCATTACTTCATAGATTATTTTTTGAATAATTAAACATCTCATCGAATTAAAAATAAAAAAATACATCTTATGTGTGCTATAGTGCACCACTCAATAACGAGTGTTTTAAGATTTTACTGCAAGTACTCACTGCTTTTCCATTAAAAACTCATTAGAGAAAAATAGAAAAATCCTTAACAAATCAACCCAAGTAAAATTTTGATCAATATTTAATTATCATAATTAAAATAATTAATAATTAAATTTTAATCCAAAAATTAATTTGCTTCATTAAAAAAAAAAAAAAACCATTAATTTAATTAAGCGCCGTATAAATATTTGCCATAATTTATTCATGAAACGACGATTCGATTTTATTTTTAAAATACATATTAACAAAACAAAATAATCCAATTTATTTATAATTTGTAATTAAAATAAACAAATAAATACAAATGAGACAATTATTATTGAACATTGACACAATAAAATTTTATTGATAACAAAAATTAGTAGTATGTGTACATATGAGCTTAAATTTTAATACAAACATTGTATATAAAATCATTTTCCATAACAATTTCAGTCTTGTGTATATGTACGTATAAATTATTTCAATTTGTATCGTATTTTTAAATGCCAACGGAAATATTGACTTTTCAATAAAATTAAAGAGCCAACGGGTATTATGCTGAACAAAATTAGAGTGGGTGTCAGTAAATTGTGTTATATGTTTATATCCAGGGAGCCAACCCGTTTAAATAAACCAATTGTTGTTTAAAATAATACAAACTCTCTTGTGACATTGAAAGGGAGTGAGAAGGCAGAATTTGGAGTCGGGAATCGGGAGAGTTTACGTCAGACAAGGGCAATTAATTACAAAAACACATTTATACACGCAAAGTGTTGCTTTTCCGCTTGTGCAGTCGGTTTGTTACAGTATAATTTTCCTTCTCGACACGTGTTTGTCATCAGGTGCGATACCGGATTAACTATTTTCCTCGCAGTAGACTCCATAGTTTGTTCTGTACTCAAACCCAAACAAACCAACGTTATATATCACGTTTAACTTTTTTTTTTTCGGCCATTCCCTGTAATAAATTTAAATTTGTTTGTTTTATTATTCGCAATAATCCCGGCGACAGTCAAAAGATCAAAAAAAAATAAAATAAAATAAAATGAACTGGGACGCTAATGGAAATAACGAACTGTTATATCGCGATTATTGTAAGATAACAGCATATGATTGAAAATGTAGCGGCGATAAGAGTCGAGTGGATTAAAATGAAAATACAGGGTGAGAATAAAGATTGAAAAGGAAAAGGAGAAAGGCCATCAAGGAGAATGTTCTTAGAGTGTCTTCTACAAGATTAAGATCCTGCTGAGACCGCCTGAGGTGTTGGCGAAAACGAGGGATGTACCGTCAAAGTGATAGCTAACAATCTTCTCGCTCACTTCCATTCACTCTTCGCAGACTCGGCTGCCTTATCCTCGTCCTTAGACACGGTGTACACTCTGGTACTATAACTCCAGAGCATACTGTACTAGTCTACTCCACTCTACTCGTTTATTATTATATACCAAGCTGTAGTTGTAGTCCTGGTGTATAAATCATCCCGTGTATATACAGATATATATCGCCAGGATGAGACCAAGTGCGCAACATAGTAAAGCGAAGCAATAGAAACACCTACCCCTGTCTAAACATCAATTATAACTATAAGACAATTTCATTCTGTAAAATGTATACATATATATATCGAGGCTAATTTGTTTTGAGATTAACTTGGATAAATTGCTTACTAACAGTCATTAATTTATATTTATACTCAATTTATTCAGAATAGTATCTACCGCTCATAATAAATACAATTTTCCAATGAAAAAACACTTGGAATTTTTTTTTGTTAGATACCACCACCAGAATTGATAAAAAATTTATTAAATTAGATGAGTTTGCTAAAGAAACTTTTTCATCGAACGTCAAATAAATTTGTTGAATAGTACTATAATTTAACGGGTCAAATTTCGCGATTGATGGGCTAGTGCAGGAGAAGCCTGTGAAATTAGTAACATATATTCAATCTCGAGAGCACACAACCCGAGCAATCTAGATCTCTACTACTGATTTCATTTGAAACAACAAAACTTTTTATTTTATTAAATAATTTACTTACTATTGTAAACTTACACGGCAACCAATCAAGCTAATTGTACTCGGCTATAAAACTCTAACATTGTTATGAAACAAATAATAATAAAGAATCCTATAAATTAATCACAATAAAAAGCAATCAAATAGTTTAATTGCAAATAAGAGGTACGTTCGCAATAATATATATATTAAGTAAAATAAGTTAATTAAACATTGATTACTCAAAGTGATGGAGTGAAAGGTATATAGTTATATATAGAGGCTAGTAACCTGTCCAGTCCCTCGAGCTCTCATTAATTGTAATTCAACGACAATTTCGTGGCACTTCACCTCTCTCAACCTGCATTACTGCTCGCTACTATGGCTTGAGTACCAGCTTAAATTGTTGAAATAATTAGTATGAACCTGAAACCCAAAGTAGTCTGCGGAGGATTACCAATACGAGTTTTACCAATTTATCATTTTATACAGCATTATTCATACAACATGATACTCATGACCTCCCTCACATTCTTCTTGTTTATCTCTACCTCCTTTAATATTCATTCAAATACTTACTATTATTATTCATATCAGTGCTGCGATTGTGGCTTTTTTGATATAACACCGCTGAGTTTATGAATTAGGGTGATATTTCAAGCCGAGTAAGAACAAAAGTCGATGATTAATTTTTTTGGGGATTCTTGCATATCAACATTCAACTAATATGACGATTGTCTCTTTGATATGAATTTTTGGTTAATATTTTGTAAAGGTCATTGTAATAGAAATTTTTTAATTATCAAAAATGTATACATATTCATTCCATGGTTTTTGGAGTTCAAACAAGTGTATAAACAATGCATGAAAATTTTTCATTGTACTAACCCACTCCATGGTTTTTGGAGTTTGACCAAGTATATAAACACTGCATGAAAATTCTTCACTATGCTGACCAATTCCATGATTTTTTTATTTCAAAGAAGTATGTAAGCAATGCATGAAAATTTCAGGAAAATTTCTCATTATGCATCATCTAAAATATTAATCAAAAACATATCAAAGTTTATAATCGTCTCATGAGCTGAATGGTGATATACATAAGCATTCTCACAAAGTTCATCATAGCTTAACATAAGTTTTCCAAAAAAACTTTCAAAACCAATAATAGAAACAAATAGTTTGTCTAGTAATTAAGTGATCTAAGCTGAAGAACCTTACAAGTCTTAGACACGAGCTAATACAAAGTGGAATCTGATGTACAAGTCCAAAGCAGTTGGTTAACTATTCGCACACACTTGAACAACTTGTACGGACATATACAATGTTCTAGCCCAAGTTCAAACACTAGACTATATAGTGTATGGGCTGGCTGATGGTCTATAGTATTCCAGTCTGAAGTCTCTGGTCGAGCATCAACTAGACTGGTACCCTGGCCTCATACTGTTTCTAATTCGATTTACTCTGCGGACACCGAGCGCATCCGTCCGAAATAAGCGCCGACAGTTCGTCTCGCACTACGTTACATTATTTACCCAAGCATTTAAATATTTAGCTGCATTTATTAAACACTTACTCATAATTTTTATCTCTGAGTAAAGAAAGCTTTATTAAAATCTCTTTTGATCTTTTCTAGTCCGGCTAAATAATGAGCTATTATTAAAATGTGTAAGGGGATTTTATCTCGTACTTTTAGATTTTTTCCTTTATTATTACTGTGGGTTATATTATTTTTCTTTTGCATATCCTCTATAAATAATGTCCTCTATCACACAACGATTTTATGAACCATAGAATATAAGGCACTTGGTATTCGTAGAGGCGGTTGCTCCGTTTTATATATTAGTAATGAATGTAACCCCCAAAGTAGCCCAGATTTACCCTCCTAAATATACTTATACAGTGGACTTATACTTATTTCGTATGTATATTTGGACATTAACATAATCCGACTAGCGTCCTCGATAGACAGTTTTTTTTTATACCCAGGCATTAACGTTATCACATACGTCTATTTCATTTTGTTTATTTTTATGCCTCCCTTTATCTAAGTAATGTCCTCCCACAGATGTATAAATTAATTTTATTACCTTTGTTTCAAATATATTTACTAATTAGATAATATTGTTAATGCATTTGAATTTTTTCCAGGCGAATTTCAGTGATACATTTATTGTGTTGACTTTAATTATTTGCAGTTAATTCTCTAAAGCCGTGTATTGACGAACCGGGTGGACCACAAGAGCTTTTATCTCAACGCTATTGCATGGAAATCGAATATTTAATTGAACTTTTCGGAATTAAATGATTACATGGTAAAAGAAATTTAAGTTAAACAAACATCACCGCAATTTGCAAATACACTTTTTTTCATTACATTCAATTTGGTGTAACAGTGTAAGTGGGAATTCAATAAAATCCCGAGGGAGACAAGTTTTTCTATAACGACCGATAATAAAGTTGACTTTTCATCCGAACAGTATTATGAAAAAAAATTTTAATTTTATTTTCAACTGCCGGTTTGAAACTTCAGAAGTCGTTTTCGAGGGTTCCAAATCAATATTTTATTAAGGGTGATTATTAAACGGCCTCTATCAAATAATTTATTGACAATCGGAACATCGATTGCAGGCTGTTTAATAATCACGATTCACACTTTACGTCACTTGACTAAATTAATTTTTAAAAATATTAGTTCAATTATTTTTTGGTAATCATGCACAAGTGCTCTGCCTGTTTTCAGATGTTAAAAATTTCCTTCTCTAGAGCAAATTTCAAATTTGTTTTTATCCAAAATTAATAAATTTGATTGAAAAATAATTTTAACAACAAATTTTTGCATAATTGCCGTAATTTTCCCTCATAAATAATTTTGAATATTGAAAAAAAAAAAAAATGGCCTGTATAAATAACAGCATGAAACTCATGACTTACAAGCCATAAAAAAGTCCAGGTAGAATGACAATCATCAGCTTAAAAAACGATATCGTATCGATTTATAAGTTACAGGTATAATGGTGGTAGAGGTCGTGCTCTATCTCAAGTACAAGAGTATACCTCTACCCAATTCTTATTTCATCTTCTTCATGTCTTACCCAATCACCTCAGCGTTTTCTACTTGACCCTTTCAGAACGATATATATCTCAACGACCAATACCAATAGCAAACCCAATGAAAATATACGTGAGTCCGTCGTCCAGAATGGAAAATACGCTTTTGTCTCGGACTAAATTTTCTTACCTTTATCTTTTTTATTATATAGATTTTTTTATTTTTATTTATTTCATCTATTCGTTATTCCCTATTTCACGAGATTGCGGCTCCGCTGAGCTTACATCCATTTTTATTCCAATATATATGTATATATATTTGTGTATATAGATATAATATGTACACCATCGCCGTCTATATTGTCGAAAAGATTCACATGACAAATGTCGAGTGAAACGTGATACCACTTGACCACAATAGCACTTCAATAAAAGCTTGCTTTTTTTCCAAGCTTATACCTCCTGAAAGGCTTTCTCACATTTCAAATATCGTATCACATAGACTCTTGATACAAAGCATACTTCGTAAAACAAATTCCTCCATTTATATTTTTTACTCATTTTTCCCGCAAAAAAAAATTACTTTCTCACGGGTCATATTTTTTACCGCCAGCATAAAAAATAAAGTAACAGTAAATATAAATTTAATAATCAAGTGGACAAAATTTTTCTCAGTAAAATAACTTTATCAGTGTCGGTTAGTTGACAAAGTTTCGTATTAAATTAATCGCACTAAACTGATGTCGCAATATCGAAACTAGAAATTTCTAAGACGAGAACAAACATGATCGTTGAATGCGGTGTTTCTGACGATGGAAGTTTGTTTGTGCCTCGTGGCGACGTAACTAATATATACATGTAACATAACGATTTACTATATATGCAATGTATATGACGATGAGAACACACAGATGAATAACTTCGGTAATGGTTGGCTCCCTTGGGAACACGAAGCAAAGGCAAATGTCGACGCAACTTGCCACCCTCGCCCTTCCCGCCCTTTCCACCCTCTACCTTCCACCTTAATTACCGAAAAGTTGCAAACTATTCTTCGATGATCTGTTATATCACAAATTAATGAGTTACTGTCGGTTGCATAATTATAAATTAATTTATTGTCAATTACCGTAAGCTTTAACAAAATTTCGTCACCGTTACTTTTATATAATATTTATATAAGTATGTATCGAATGAATATAAAAATATTGTGATATAAAATAAAAATATACAATGACGGGTACTATTATTGATGTATCAACATTGGGGTTATAAATTGTACAGCCGAAATAAAAGTTGGGTGTAGAAATAAAATGAAATATAGGAAATAAAAAAAAAAAAAAAAAAAAATAGCATAGATGGATAAATAAAATAAAAAAGGAGTAAGAAAAAAGCATGGCATGATTTTTCGCACCGGCTCGGTGATTTGCACGCTCATACATGTTTTTGTACAATGAAAAATATACTGCGTCGTTAGCTGTTGGCTGAAATTAATACGATTTTCTCGCGTGATTCTATTTATTTTTTTTTCTTAACGTTTTATAACGATTTTAACAGCGCCACAATTATTTCAGTCTTTTTTTAAATAATAATAATAATAATGACACAATTGCATGTAAAAGCCACTTGGACAATGTTAAGAAATTTAATTTACATTTATTCACTATTTAAATGTTTTTCATTTATTCAACTTCTGCATGATGGAAACATAACGACAGTAAAAGCAACGGACATGTGAAATTTTTTTCATTTTTATGTTGAACAAATTTATTATTAATATAAACAAATTTTAAAAATGCATATGAAGGAATAGTCAGAAGTTTTTTCCATGTTTACAAAGAATCCGAAATTTGTTCATAAAATTTTCAAGAAAATTCTACGACGTTTACTATTTTCGGTATCATGAAAAAATTATTAACAGAAACAACGTTCTCAATAAATTATAGAGCGATTTCTATAATATATAGAAGCCATACCATCGTCGCATTGAAATCAATCCCATAATTTTGGAAAAAATTCCAAAAATGTATAGGAAAATGGTCTCTACATGTAATAGACAATTTCAGTCAGAAATGCTGGAAAATTTACAAATCCACTGATATACATTCGCCATTAAGTCAACAGTTTACACCAGAAGAGTAACTTCACCCTCGTAATGTTAATTTGCACTACTGATGTAATCTGATGACGTAATAGCAAAAGCATACTTTACATTACTAGTGTAAATTATGTTCTCACCATAAGATTACACTAGTTTGCCAAGTTTTAACGTAGATAGGATTAGAAATTACGCATATAATTTATTTTCCCTGAAAATGTTTTGTATCAAATATATATAAAAAAATATCGAAATTTTAGAGAGTGAATTTTATGGATCGTTGGACGCGACAATAAACAGTTTCTATATCATAGGCCAATAAACAACCAGACGGTTTTGGATTTAATAGCGTGGTGTGTATGACGTAGTGTAAAATAACTGAACGTACATATGAAGTAGAACGTAACTGAAAATGTATATAGATATAGGAAGTCGAATATGTTTCTTATTGTTGGCGATTCAGTAGTTAATGGCGGAAAATAATGTATATTACCATTACGATCTCGTACTTCTCGAGCGAAGTACCCAACAATGAAGTCGACGGATTTTATATACATATATATATATATATATACCTTTTGAACACGACATAAAGATAAGTGTACACACAAGTTGGTTTTGGTGGGTCGCATTAGTTTATTACTCTGTATAAATGATAAAAGCTGCAATTACTTGGGAGCTATTATTTTTGTTAGTAATAACTGTAATTACGGAGAGTTACTTTAGCTCATTTTTTTGACGACGCTAAAATTGATTATTTATTTGAACAATTTGAAGCCTTATTTAATTTTTTGTTTCATTTTTCAAATTGTGAGTCGTGAAGTGATAAATTTAACTGTGACAGTATGATAAATTTTATTACTTCAACCTTGTAAGTTTTTTAATCTTTATTACTAGATTAATTTCTTTGTGTAGATTATTTTATAGCTTTTTGGAAAATTCCTAAAAATTGAAAAATTATACAAAGCTCGGTAAAATTTCTGATGATTATTTGATGAAAAAAAAAATAATTTTGGACAAAAACTGTGAAGTAAATTTTATTTTGATGTAGTATCTGTGCGCTGCGAGAATCTACATATTTTTTTGATCCTATGAAAAAATAATAGTCTGTTTGCTGAACTGCTTCTGTATAAATTTTAGCTCGTAGATAAACTCGTGTTAAATATTTATGCATATATATAATAATAACAATGAGAACATAAAAACCAAAACTGTCATGGCGTCAATAAGTACATATATATTTATTGAAAGAGACTTTGATGATTCACTTCTACGGAAAATTTTGCTAACCAATTTTTAAAAAATGTCGAGACTATTTTTGTTGGTTCTTATTTTTGGAATACTGACTTTTGATCCGATAAATGCGGATTGTGCAGAAAACCACCAGTGGGTAAGTAATTAATTCAATAACTTGTTTCTGTTAAAAAATAAATTCTTGTTAATTTTACTATACCCCTTTTAAATGGTATAGTCTTATTGTAAAGCCAGACAATGGGCCACTAATTCAAGTTGAAATAAAAATGATCAAAAATTCCATTAAAAATCAAAAATGGTAATTTTTTATTGTACTCTCTAAAAATGAATTAGTGAATATTCACTTATTTTCACTATTTTCACTAATTCATGTTTAGAGAGTAATTTCTGTCTGTTATTATTTGAACTCGCGTTAGTGGCCAACATAATCCAACGTTACCGTGAGACCATAGCATTCTAAACAATAAAAAATAATCTGTCTAGACTTTGGTGTATAAAACATAATTTTGGGTTTCAAAAACTTGAAGGGAGAATCAACTTTCAATTTTGTCTTTTGTATTGGAGCTCATAGACAGTCGAAATTCCTGGATTTGCTCTTAAAGTTTCAAAAATTTATTTCTTTTTATTTTACAGTGCCATCCAGTAGCAGGCTACAAATGCTGTGATAATCCTCATGATGTAGCGCTTTGCTGTACTAATGTACTTAGACAAGGAACTTGTGAGCCTGACTATTCTTTTACTAGGAAATTATTTGATAGTTGTCCAATAGGAACTGGATGATTCTAAAACGCATCTAGCCGAATATCTGTAAAAAACAATAAACAATTTTCATTCGGATTCATAATGGCGTTTATTCCTATTTATTACTAAAAAAATTCAAAATTTCCATTGACGATTTTTATAAAATGTATCCGATATTTCCTGGTTTTTTTTTTATAGAAGTTAAAGTAAATGTTCTTCCATAAGTCACATTAAATATTCCTTAAAAGCTATAACTTGATCATCTCAATTTTCGTCATTTCACTCTTCTTGTATTACGTCGCTGGAAAAGTTTGCATAATAACCGTAATAAGATAGAGAGAGAAGAATCAGAAAATAGATAGAGGTAGCGATAGGGAGTTAGTAAAAACCTCTGGAGGTCTCAAAGATCGTTATAATGAGAAACGTTACTGACATCTTAACGACACAGGAGTGTCAGTACAGAGATAAAGTCATGAAGAAACTAAATTAGTTCTTGCTGATGCTCTACCACTGGCATAAATATCATCATCATCATCATCGTCGTCGTGGGCAAATCCCTAACGGGTTATCGTCATAAGTTTTCGCTGACTCTTTCATGGGGATTATTACTACTCTGTAATAGTCTACACATTTATTTTACCTCTTCGTGTTCGTCGTCTTCATTTGTGCTGGGATTATAAAATATATAGATATATCAACCGGATATTCGTATAACGAGATAACAAAATATTTGAATACATTAAAAAAATAAAGAAGTGTTTCCACAAAAAAGATTTGTAAAACAAAGCGTCAGATCTGCAATGTAACTGAGATAAAAATTCATTAAGCAGGATAAAAAAATAATATAATAATTCTTTAGAGTAAAAGATAGAATTTAATTTTAAAAAATTTATTTTTGACGACGAATTAATTAATGCGCTTTGTAGAGACAACAAAAAAGCCTTTGCTTGAATTTAAAAATACTGAACTTTCATTTTTATTCAATTATTTATGAATTTTATTTACAAAAATTTTTATTTTCTCAACTGAAAATTAAAGTATAAGAAAAAAATAGTTGATCCAATTTATAAATTTTCTTTTACCAACGTGGAGGAATGTTTTGAAAGTTTTGAGGTTTAACTCGCCTTAAAAAGATCTTAAAAAAGATCAGCTTGTTATCAAATCATTGGCGTGATTGCTTAAAAATTTTTTTTCATAAAACTACATCGATGAAATGAACCAAATTTTTACTTTTTAAAAGTTGTTTGGCTGAACTTCATCAAAGAACTTAACACACATTACCAGAATTATATCTACGAGATCTTAAAGGTTTTCTGAAGACAATTTTTAATGGAAATATACCATCAAAGTCGAAACCCATTGATTAAATTAAATAATCTTACCATCAAACCAACGGCAAAACCTTTTCCGAGACTTTGAAGTGACGCGACTGAGCGCATTTCTTAATAGATTTCCACGAATGAAGCATTCCTGTTCTTAATTTTGTCGTCTAGAGACACGACAGCTAAATCTATTAATCAATCTTAGTAATATTTGCCCGCGAAAATTAGATTTAAAAAATAAAAGTAATAAAATTCAAATTTTCACAATAAAAGATAAAAATACAGAAATTGACCAACCTATCCCATGGTGAATTTTAAGAATCTGTAGTTCTAGAATTTTATAATAACATATCTAATAAAGTTAAATACCGAGTACCCAATCAAGTAACTGGTACTCACTCACTTCAAGTATTCGTATGTTGAAAATGCCGATTCCGGCCACATAATCTTAGAAAAAAATAACAAAAAATGAAGCTATAGGGCGACAACTGCTCAGTCGCGTTCAGGACGACCCCCTGCACAATAAAAATGATAACAGCAATTAAGGGAAGCCGAGAAGTCTCAGCAAGAGAGCTATTGGCCTCGAAAATGGGCCAAAACGGTTCAAAATCCAAATTCTGGCCCCATGATCTTGGAAAAAAATATCAAATTATAGTTATATGGCGACAACTGCTCAGGCGCGTTCAGGGTGACCCCCTGCACAATAACATTATTTTGAAAAATCACCTTTTTTACCGTAGCACAACAATTTTTTCGCAGTTATAAACCATCGCTAGGCACAACAAACAATTTGCTAGAATTACAAAAATATCGTAATCACAACGAATGTGTTGTCATCCGTACATTAAGGCAAAAGTTTGTTACCGTAAGTTATCTTATCCTGTGAGTACAAAAAATTTTTTTTGTATGTATATGTATATATATATATATATAGCGGTCGGTAGTAAGTTATATGCACGACTACATATCGAAAAGTACCGATATGAATATTTCATATTTACATTTTTATGGTTTATATTCATCAAAAGTAAATGCATCTACATTTTCCACATATCATCGCATTCCAACATTTTTCAAGTATCAAAGACATCATTTACATTTTCAATATCATTTTTATACCCAATCAAACAATAAAAAAAAAAAAGTAATAAATTTGAATTCTCCAGCTCTATATTTTTCAGTACTACTTTGAAATGTTAAATATTAAAATTTAAACTTAAACTCGAGAAAGTTAAAAATTGCAGTCATTTTTATTATTTACCTAAAGATTGTTAACTAACACATCTCTTGATATTCATTACCACCCTGACTTTATATTTTCTTTTAAACTTTTTTTTTATTTAATTCAATTTAAATAAATATTTTTTTTTTGCGTTTCGTATTTGTTGCATAAAAAAAGTTTCATCGGTCTGACAGTTAAATTGAACATTAACAAAGTAATTCTCGAGTCTGGAACAAAGCAACTTTGTTCTCGCTTATTTTTCTTTCGTCGTAAAAATTAAGTCCCGCAGCATAAAAAAAGTAACAATAATGATAACTTTTTTTCTGCTTTCTATTCAATTCAGATTATTTTACTAATTTTAATAAAAAAAATAAGGATGAAAAATATAATAATAAGGTATCCTTACAATAAACTTTAAAAAAAATCTCAGCGAGTCTATTATACATTTTTCTTTTATAAAAAAGTTCGAATGTCCCAACGGAATCGAGAGAAAAGCCATAACTTCTTTTATCACAAGGGAATAAAGTATTTCGAAAGATTATTCAGAATATAAGAACCACTGCCGGACCACCATCCGATAATTCACCGTCAAAACACTATAAGAGAGAATGAAAGTTATCTTTCAGATCCTTTCTACACTCTTAAATATTATATGTATATAAATGTACAAGTGCCATCTAACACTGAACCATACTGTCAACCGATAAATTCTTCTCATAACTTCGTAAATCTTGCGACTTAAATTTTTTACATTCTCTATTATTTATTTTCTCTATTATTACCTCCTCAGATTTATTTATTCAATATAAATTTATACTTTACAAAATTTTTTTATCACTAAATAATTTTGATATTTTTATCGAATCATAAGAAAAGGGGAGGGGGCGAAAAATCAATCTCCTAAAATTTTTAATAATTTAAAATATGTATCTTAAAAACTATACGAGAAAACAAAGAAAAGTCTTGAGGAAGATGAGCTCATTTTTTATTAATCCCAATTTTTAATAGAAAATTAATTAATTCATAAATCAAATTTTTTAATATAGTTTTTTCAAATGACTCATTTTGCCTCATGATTTTTTTTTAAAATGTCACATTTTCAACGGAATTATTTAGCAAATAGGGGAGTAATAGTAAAAAAAATTACTTTTCCCTAATTATCCCAGATGTGACATAAAAAAAAGTTAAACTTTATTTCAGTAAAAAAAAATCGGTCTATCGGTTGACTCTGCGGGCCAGCCCTAAAACTTCTCGCTGGTTACGAGCTCCTTGAGCTCGAAGATACTGTTCTAAATACATTTTTGAGCTCGAAAATACATTTGTATACTTGGTTTTCAAGAAAAAACGTTTTTTACATTTGTTCACCAGCGATATCAATCGAAAAAATTAACCGATTGAGACGGTTAAGACCCAGTATCGAAATAAAGCGGAGTTGAACTTAGAATTCATAAAAAAGCCATGCAGAGGGTCTCCAGATCTCAAAAAGGGGTGAAAGTCGTGATTTTGGCCACTAAAATCGACGTAGAAAATCTACTTATTGCTCTGAAAGGCTAAAAATTGGTTGAGAAGTAGATTTTGATCCCCGGCATCGAAATCAGGAGGAGTATGAACAATGAATCCATACAAAAGCTATGCAGAGGGTCTCCAAGTATCAAAAATAGGTAAAAATCGTGATTTTGGTCACTAAAATCGACGTAGAACATCTAATTATTGCTCTAGAAGGCTGAAAATTGGTTTGGAAGTAGATAATGATGGACAAAAAAAGTCCTTCACTTCTATGTGCTAGCGGTATTTTAGAAGCCCTCGCCTGAAGCTTCCACAGAAATTACACACTCAATACATAAACAATACACACTTGATACTTAGCGGGAATCTAAAAACCGTAATTTTTTTTCAGTTCATATACATTTACATATAACCTCGACTATATATCAGGAATATATTTCAACAGATATTCAACGGTTACTTGAAAAACACGAGTAAGTTATCAAGTCGATGGTCAGCTCATTTCAAATGTCCGTTCGAATCAGACTTTGATTGAATGAACAATCGATCGCAATATTTTTTTACTTTTACCGTCCATTATTTTTCTGTATAAAAAAACTTTGTTATACAAAAAAAAGTATGTGACGTTTCATAAATAAAAAAATAATAATTTTCTCGCCTATTATAGTCAATTAATAATAAACGTGAGAACATGAGCCAGCGAACAAATGAATGCAATGCACGTAACACATGATCGCGTATGATTGATGTGTGCTCTAGTGCAAGACTAAAGTGCGCATAACTTATGCATGTCAACGAATTATATGACTACTTCAATGCAAGTTGAATGACCATATCGTACACGCTAGCTAGATCATACACATCCCAACAGTATATAGAACATGATATATATATAAATAGTGCATATTACGCTATAGCTCATCTAACGCATAAGTGAAATCCACAATAGATCTCATCTATGCACCGCACACTCTACACACCCAAAATATTTATTCATAATAAACATATCGAAGCACAAAGCTTTTGATATTTAAATTAAAACGTTATTGACATTAATAACCACAGAGCCGCGAATTTAACAACAAAACCCCTCACAGCTTACAAAGATCTCCTTTAATATAAAAAGTGTGTTCATAAAACGCCTGGAGTACATTAGAATCTATTTTAAGTTTAATGCATAACTTCAGAGCTTTTTGATGTTTAGATTTAAAGCTCAAGTTCGGCAGAAAGGTTGTCCTCTTTTAATCTTTGCCCTCGAGCAGAGCCTGCCCTCATTACTACATCCGAGGTTACACTAAATTAATGCATCATACGCGAGACCCAATGCCCTTGTGATATTTTAAAAAACCGACCGCTTTAATGAGATTTTTTATGAGGCAAGTATTCAATTATCTGAGGAAAAGTAAAGAAACGGGAAATTATACTTGGACTCCTTTGTCGTGCATCAGACTGGCTCTTGATTCGAATTTGATAATCGGGCAGACTAATTGCTGAATAATTACACGGAGAAATTATTCCTGTTTGAATTTCTATGGCGTCGTGGTAAAGCCGGGCAATAGAGGCCATCTTACGTAAATTTAAATGGGGCCATTGTAATTTTTCCATGTGTTCATTTAAATTTCTGCAGATAGCCGACATGGTCCGGCTTAAAACTTAGATATCGAGATAGCCAATTGAAAAAAGGAGCTTATAATGATGAATAGGTTCCAGATAGACGGGGGCTGTTTTGGAAGCCCACTGCTAAATCTCTTAGGTGATAAATGATGGCGGTGCGTTGATGACGTCGACAGGGCTTGTTAGACACACACATACAGCACACGGGACACACGATTGAGTACTACATATACGATATACGATATCCGCATATCCATATATATATAAATTTACGTGCATTATTCATCGCGTTATCTCAATAACCAACCGCCAATGCAAATCTTTACATTTTATGTCAATCACTGTCTGAAATTTATCTGTATTTTATACTCAAAATTCGGTGTCAGCATTAATAACAACAACAACAATAAAATGCAAACGAAACTCGGGACATGTTAATGTCTCAAGTGTTAATAAACTGAATATTATTTGCCGAGGAATTTAACTGGTGGATGAGCAATATTCCGGGCGACTGAGACACCAGAATATAGAGCACAACGAACGGGTATTTAGAGTGACGACTAAACTGGGATGTATGTGTATGTATGTATATATATATAGAGACACAGTTAGACAATGGCATCTCCAAAATTTCAGCAGTCTAGTGCTTCCAGGACATGGTTGACACGAATTGCACGGAGCTCTCCCCGGCGAATCTGCTGCGGATCGGAGTACCTCCAGCATTCTCGGGGTTCCTGCTGATAGATGTGTTTGTGTATGCGTTTAGATAAGACACAACGTACTTACTTGAAATGTCTCTTGTGGGTCTTCTCAATGCTGGTACATGTATACATTTAAATACATCTCAAGCTACGCGGTAACAAAGTCATCTCCATCTGGGGTGTCATTTACGGCGCTGAATTTATTCCATTTAAGTCTGATTAAATCAGAAATTATTTTATCGCCTCCTCGGCTGCGCTTAATTCTGTGGGCAAGATAGAAAAATTCTACTCTCAAGTATTGATATTAATTAACTAATTCTGCGCATGCTGAAATGCACTTGAACGTCTATTTTTATTGAATTTTTCAAACTTTTCTATAAAATAGATTTAAAATAAAAGTTTTAGTTGTTGTCCACTTGAGAGCAGCTAGGAAGTTATCAATATAAGTTGTCAGAAATATAAGTCAGGAAATGAGTCGAGCACACATAGAGCGAGTATAAAGTGAAGATAAGTGTGGACACTCGATTGAAGAAAACAATAGTGCTTTTGTTTATTGGCATGTTCTTTTTTGTTCCCAGTCCTTGTATAGAAAACAACAGGCCAGCAGGCGGCATTTGACGTTGACATGCCAGGGGTTTAGTCGATCGTCTGTACGTCTTTGTTCTCTTACTCGGTTCAGCTTCTGCTCGAGTGTACCTTATCGTTTACTGTTGCTTTGATCCACCCCTTCTACCATTTACCTTTTCGCTCTACCCTGCGCTACACATCCTTCAGTAACGAATGAACCTGATTCAAAAAAAAAATCTACTAAATTTTCCTTCCGCGTTTTTTCATTACCTTAACGAACACTCGGTTCTACATCCGCTTAAATTTTTTCTTATTCGTCTTGCACTCATTTTCTGTTTGTCTATTTCCCGTATTTATTTTTTTACTCATCTTCCCATCCTCAGCTACCCCAGTATACTTTTTTATACTCCGTTTTGTTCCTTTTTATATTATCCATTTTTATCTCTTTTACCTTTCGATCAATTTTTTTTTAACTTTTTTTTTTATTCTCACTCGCTGCCGGCGCTTCCAGCTCTTCTTACCCGTCCATCGCACTCACAACCAACAAAAGTTTCGCCGTTCACAATCGAAAGTCGATATCAGACCAAATTCACGTTTGCTGCGGCATATATATATATATACATACATTTTTCATTTTATTTTCACTCCGAGCTGTTCATTTGTAGTTTTACTCAATGAAACAATCGATTTATTAAATTGAATTAAACATGTAACGTTAATATTTGCTTGCATTTGGTTCCTATAAAATATATAATAAATATTTATATTTTAAAAATAAACCCCGAAGCCAAATTAATTTAAATCCTCTCAATTTATTCATAAACTATATATTAAATAAATAAATGAAACATTTTAATAATAAGTAATATAATATTATATTTAAAACGTATTCTACATCATGTACAAAAGTTATTTAATTCCACAATATATATTAATATATATTCTATAAAAGATTATGTCGAGAGCGTACAGCAGATTTTGCTTTTCAGACCAGGAATTTTATTAACTCCTCCACCAGAGTTATTTAATAACAGACTATTTCATCCTATTAGCAAATAATATATATTTTTATTTAACTTACTCGCCATTTTTTACAATTTATTTTGTTGAAGTCTACTTAAAAATACCTCACATACTTAAAAGTTACACTAATTATTTAAAGCTATTTAAAATTTTTAATTTTCATGTAAAAATAGTTATCTTTATTAAAAAATTGCTCGGAAGAGCGCAAGTTATTTTTAAATGCGGTAATAATTATTGCTAGTAATTAAAATTTCAAACATTAATTTGAGTAATTAATAAATACAATTGATATTTTACACAATTAACTTTTAATTACCCGTAAAAAAAAAAAATAGTAAAGTACATGACCCGAAAAAAAATCAAATACTTCATAAATAAATTAATAAGTATTGAAAAATTTTAAATTTGAACTCGATTTATTTAAAATAAAAATGCATTGATTGTAAGTATACTTAACGATACACCTAGAGCAATTGGCTTTATTTAATAATTAAACAATAAATCTTTTATAATTGACAATCAATTAAAAAGTTCCCGTAACTTTTTTTGCTCATGGCCATTTTTAAATTAAGCATTATTTGGTTTTATTCAATTAAATCAATTAAACTAGTCCGATAATTAGTCGGTGCGGGAATTAATTGGTCGAAAATGTCGTTGGCGCAATAGATAAATTACCGGATGATAATACATCCTCAGTTTCCTTTTGTTCTTTAAAACTCCTGTTATATCTAAATCCACGTCTCGATAATTCTTGTTGTATCTCCAAGAAAGATTTATTTTTAGTTTCCGGTATACAGAAGACCACGAAAATAAATCCGATAAAACAGGACATGGCAAAGGAGAAGTAAAGTGTGTGAGTGCCCCAGGCGTCTTCAATTTGTTTGTAAAATATCGAGACCAAAAATCCCAAAATTCCGTCCGAAATTGTGATTCCCGCAGCAGCGACCCCTTTGGCATTCGTGGGGAAGAGTTCGCCGATAATAGCATTTGGAAGGGTGCCGAGACCAATTTGGTATACAATTTGAAACAAAACAATTACAAACAATGGCAATAATTTAATGCTTTCAATATTGTATTTTAAGTACTTTAAAAATAAATAAGTTGCAAGAATCGCTAATGCAGCGGCGCATGAAAAGCTTGACCACATTAGTAATTTACGTCTGCCAGCCCGTTCAACAGTCATGGTGGCAAGTGTACCAGAAACTAGACCTACGGCAAAAACAATTATCGTTGCAATATTAACATCTATTCCCACGTTCGCTGTCTCGAATAATTGAGTCAAAAATTGCATTGTCGTAAAATTACCGCTGAGTTGCTGGACAACAATCAGCATGAGCACAATAAAAAACGCTTTGCGATTATTTGATGACAACAAATGACGTATTTTTATTTTCCAATTTTCCGACTGCGCTTTCTCCTCATTAATATTGTTAACAATTATCTGCAACTCGCGGTGCGCTGTCTCGAAATCAACGTTTTTGAAAAATGCGATGGCTTTGGCAGCAGCAGTGTTGCGATTTTTCATCGCCAAATAATAGGGGCTCTCTGGAAACCAAACGAACGTCGCGACAAATAGTATCGGTATTCCCAGCAAAACGATTCCTAGTGTCTTGTATGACACGTAGGGCCCGACGCAGCATGTAAGCAGCGAACCGGTGAAGACATTAACGGCTATTAGTGTACCCAGCGCACCTCGTATGTTGGTGTCGGCAACTTCAGACACGTACATGGGATTCGCTGTATAAGAGATACCAACACTTATCCCTTGGATAATACGCGCTACGTACAGCGTATTGGCACTGACGGCGAATATTATGGCGAACCACCCGCCGATGAAAAACATACTTGAGCACAGCAAGCAAACTTTGCGTCCAAAATAATCGGCTAGGAAGGCGCCCAGAAATGAACCGCACATTGACGCAATTACTGTTAATGACACGACCCATGAACTCTCGCTACCGGTGATTTTCATCGGAACATTTTCTCCCTTTTCCAGGCGCAGTAACATTGTCGTTGACCATCCGTAAACAGTACCAACAGCTACCATTGATAATGTTGCTATAACAGAGTTCAAATTTCATTATTTTTATCAATTATCAACTTTTAAAAAAATAGCGCGCATTTAAATTTAAAATTTTCTGATTCCAAGAAATTGCAACCCAGAAATTTTCATAATTATATCATTTTTTTTTTCCTTACAAAAATAAATCTTTGATATTTTTAAGGCATTCATAAAATAATATGTAAAATATACTTAATATATTTATAAGTATTTTTATTCTTTAATTATATTTCTACTTTACTTTTAAAACTTTAAGCGATATTAAAATTTTCTGGGAATAGGATTACGACCTTTTGGATCCGAGGCCATTTATATTTTCGTGTCTGCATGAACATTAGGATGAGATAGATTTTAGATTTTTTTTTTCATCTTTAGGCAATTAGAAGAAGAACGAGATTTTAAAAAATTGATTTCAAAGTGGAGATAGAATTTGTTAAGTACTGTCGTAGGTAATCACTTTAATGACGGTTTAAAGGTCATGAGTGTCTAGTCTGCTGTCTTCTTGTCCAGACCTTAGCGGAAAATTTTCTCAGGAGAGTGGGGTATAAGTACAAAATAATTAGTCTCGTGTGCATGGGTATACTGCCAAATTCAGTCATTATTCATAGAGATATGAAGTAAGTCACGTCGTCACTACTTTCAGTGCTCTAGTAGAAACAAATAACCTGAAATTTTATTTTATTTATTATAAAACGTGAAAATTTATCCAGTTTATAAATAAATAAATTGATCCAGTTTATAAATACATATATTTATAATTTATAAATAATTAAATACTTCAAGTAATAAAATTGGTAAGTAATCATTTGTTTTTAAAATTAAAAAATTAACGATTCATATTTATAAATATATAAATTATATCATTATTATATTTATAAATATGCAATTATATCAATGTTTAAATTTACATCTAATTTATGTTTTTAAATTTACAGCTTTTATTTAAAATGCCGGTCTTTGATGAATCTGTCGCCCGAGAGAAATTCAACTCTCACATAGTGAGCGGAGACTTCAAAATGCTAAAGTGGCATTTCATTAATCGCAAAAGATACTACAAAATAGTTGCACGTGTTTGGTATGAAGAATTCACGGTCGCTGATAACGCGAGGAAACTTTTATTCATACAATTCGCCCAAGACATTATTGAAGCTGCGAGAAAAACTGAAGCGACTCAAATGGCAGACGAGTTTACTGTTTATTTATTTAAGGCCTTCGAATACTTGGAAAGAAAGAATGAGCTGATAAGTGACATGAAGACGATTTTCAATAAATGTCAGTCTGAGGGATTGTACAACCCCGAAATTATCGCCATGAGCTTGGCGTCTGTAAGCTTGTCTTAAATTATCGATTGTTTTTTAAAAAATGTTAATTAACTTTTTCAAAAAATTTTATTTAATTTTTTTCAAAAAATTGTAAATAGTGTAACATAAATATTTAGTGTGTTATTTAATTTAAAAAATAAATAAAAAATTTTTTCTACATAATTTGAATTTAAAAAATTTATTTTTAAATTTTAAATAAAACCGCGGTAAAATTTAAAAATTCAGTCTTTGAATTTCTATAAAAATTTTCAAATTAGTTTTAAGTCTCATTTAATTTATTCACGATATTAATTACGAAAAACAGAATTCCTAATTTTTTTTTTAATTTTCAAATAGAAATCAATTTACTTAATTTTTGATAATATATTTAAAAACTATATACCTGAAATAACTGCAAGCCATTGTTTCCATTGTGACCACTTGGCACCTTTGTCCGAACAAACTTTAACTTCCGGTTTTTCGAGCTGAAACAAAACAAAATATTTGCAGAACCGGTAGGAAAATAATTGAAAAGTTTAAATATTCAATGAAAATTAAATATAAACTTTGATTCGCCGCCCTCGCGAGTTTGCGCAGACATCAGAGGAAAATATCCACGCGTTTGACATAACCTATTGTTTTATACAAAGCCGCCGCATTTGCAAAAAACTTACAGCAGCCACTGCCATAAAAATCTATTGATCCGAAGCTATTGACTAACAGAAGTACAGAGATAGTGTTCTTACCAGCGTGCCATTGGTGTCAGTCATGATAACGGAAAAAATCGATCGAGATCGAACGCGCGCGCAGTTCGATATTTAAAATTACTGATGTACAATGCATTTATTCTTACACACTTAATATATATTATACTAAAATATAATACGATCTACATACAATATATCGCGAATATATATCATATATATTTATAAGCCACGAAGAAAAAAATTTATTATTTTATCGCACTTTCGATAGTTGCTCGTCTATGTGAAGTCTTACAGTCACGCTTGCGCATCCGCGCTTTTCGTCTTATTCATATTATTAGAAAAGAAAATATACATGTATATATATATAATCTATATACCTACTTTATATATCTCTTACTTGCGCAATATTTTTTCTTGAGATTAAAAGTCTGGTTGAATTTTACGCCGACGAATTTTTTTGAAAAATAGCGGGCGAAAATCGAAAATTTAAAAAAATTCAAAGTCAACATTAGAATATTAATTGTATTTATTGTCAGTTATTAAAAATTAAGTATCATCATTACAAAAATATTTTATCTCATCAGATAAATAAACTTGGAATCTTAACGATAATGAATTATTACAGAAACTGATACGGTCCTGGAGATAGAGCTCATTAAATTGAAACCCGATAATACTATAATAGTGAACTTGAACGTTAATAAAATAGTTATCGCAAAGATAGATATAGATATATAAATTATCAATGAAGTTGTAACAGTAAAATCCGGTATGTATTAATGTGCATTATTGAACTTTCAAACTTTAAAACTTTACAAATTCAAAACATTTCACTGATTGTTTTCATTTTTCGCTCAGTATATCGTTACGGCAACAGATTTCCCACCTTTTATTATCGCAACAATAACGTTTATTATTATGACACGATTAGCGTTGCACTTATTCCGGTAACGATTCACGCCAAGCTTATCTGTAACTAAACTTCTGTAATAACTTCAATTATTTAACAAATAACTCTATCGTTTTATTTTTATGTCCACCACTACAATTATTATTATTTTTAATAAAATTTTGAATTCAATTTTAATTGTTATCAAATAATTCTATCATTAATAGTGCAGATTAAAATCAATGTCATAAATATTTATTAATAATAAAATATATGTATTATTAAAATACCTCATTAAAGTCGTTCAATGCAAAGCTTGTCATGGTGAATAAATTAACAAACACACATGTGGCAGTATGCCAAAATAGGGATATACATTAAAGGATGACGAGAATATCATTAAAACATTGATATGGATAAAAGCCTCGTTAAGAGAATATATGAATTTATATATAAAACAAATTGCAAACTAATATATCAGCAATAAACAATTAATTATACCTTCGATGCCTGTGTAATTAAAAGAAACTTAAAATTTATACTCGACCACACACTTAACGAGATAATTCAAAGCATTAAAAAATCCGGCATTGACAAGACACTTGTGGAATGTCAAGTAATATATCAATTTACGCAATAAAACAAAGTGCGACGTAAGTTACTTAGGCAATTTACAGTTTATTTACAGTTTACAATTTGAAAATAAAAGTAAAATAGGATAACGCAAGAGTAAAATAAACAAAAAGTACGGGTAAGATTAAACGAAGCATAAAAAAAGGATGCGATGGAGAATAAACGTGAGAAAAATCTTTAAGCGAGACTGACAAGATGACAAATTGTCTTTGTTGTTATTTCAGACGTTGATAAATAAGTTAGTGTAATTGCTAAAGTAACAACCGACTTATTTATTTTTTTTTATTCGTGGATTTGTTGCTGCATTTCACTTTTTAGATTTTATTTCAACAGATGTAAATAAATTACATACTATTTTTATTATTTTTAATTTTTAATGCTGGTAATTTTTTATATCATTAAATATGTGAAAATTTTTTTATCTTATTTTCATGAGAGTCAAAGTAATACTGAATATTAAATGTCATATTCTTGCATTTTATTATCATAAATATTTTAAAAATTTATATGTATATCTGTTGAGATTAAATTCATATATATTTATATTTACGTAATAAGAAAATTAATAAATGTAATTTAAATAACATAAATTAATCATGATTTTTATTGTGTTTTTTATAACTGAATTATTAATTTAAAAAAAAAAGAAAACACTTTTTTTTTATTTATAAATTATATTTTTTTTTTTATCAAATAAATTTAAAAATTAAACAAATATATAATTAATTTAATTGTTCAACTGTCAAAAATTTGATGAATGAAATCTCACATTTGAATTAAACAAAAATTGCCGCCAAAAGTCCTAGATGTCAGTATCGACCAGGCGAAGAATTGTAACCTCTCTTTTTTGACAGCCAATCAAATAAATAATTAAACAATACTGCATGCGATATTTATAATAAAATATATAAGTATTTGTAACTAATAATAGTTGACACCGATTGTAAAAAGTTTAACAATAATCAATAAAATATAAAATAAAAATCTAGATACTGGGATAATATTAAATTTTTTTAAATGTCAAGAGAAAGTAAGTAAAATATAAAATGAATTTATCAATTATAGTTAACCGGTTATAAATATATATTTGTTCTACTTAATATTTTTCAGGTTTATTTATTTTTAATTGTCGGCAGTAAGTCAAAAAAATATAATAATGTTTCAAAAACCTGTAAAAACCTACGGGAAAAAAACCCAACCAGTAACGTCATCATTTGGTCCAGAGTTGATGAAATTATATACGAAACGCACATTTGTACCTATTACTCCAGATTCGAGTATTGATTTTGATGAATATTTAAATAAATCAGCTAATGACTCAAATGATCGCAATCCATTTGAATCAACCTTTGACAGAGTTGTCAGAAGTGCTAAGTAAGTGATGGTTTATTCAAATCATCAATTATTTAATATTTATGCTGACGTCTAATTGTTTTTAAATTGACAGATTACCAGCAACAGTTGGTCCGAATCTCCAGCTCGTTGACAGCACTACGGATTCAAGTGAAGAGCCGCTGGAATTAATTCCCGCAGATCCTGGAGTCGGGACAAATGTTAGTAGACGAAACTCTAGATCTAATTCAGATGATTTTCGTAATGAAACGGCAGCGGAAACAGAAACTACTAAACATGGGACAGATGAAAAAACGTCAGATGTAAATAAATCACAACCAGCGATTCAGAGTCTGGTGGATTCCGAGTCAATAGAATCCATTGGTCTCAATGATCATGAAGCACAAAACTCTAGCATTGATTCCGATGATAATTTGCACAAACCGGCTGGTAATCAATCGGGTGATCAAAGTCCACTTGAATATTCAAGTGAAAGTACCAAGTAAGTCAATTGATTTAAATTTTTACTTTTACTGCACCGCCAAGGGGAATCAGTGAGAAGATAAATAATTTATTTATTTATCAACAGATTACCAGCAACGTCACCGCATGATCTAAATCCACAGTTTGTTGATACCACGACAGATTCAAACGAAGAATCATTTGAGTTTATTCCGATTGATAATCCAGAAGTACAGATAAATATAAACGATAGGCGTAAATATAAGGGTAGTAATTTAATTGATAATAAGAAAGAAGATAAAGCTGCTAAAAGTTCCCAAGTGAAGACACGTGTGAGAAAACGGCAAATTAAAAATATTGGTAAAGACAGTAGTGACAGCGATGCCAGTGCCAAGTCATCCCCGGTACGGAAGACGAGGCGTGCGGTCAATAAAATTTATAATAGAGTTTCTAGAGACAGAGCTGGATCTCTAGAAGATAAAAATAAAATTGTCTGTAAGAAAGTTACGGGTGTGAATGAATTGAAAGATTGCTGTGTTAAGTTGACGCGGCTGGAGTTGAAGGAAAATAGATTTAATAATAATAATAATGATGATGAATTTAATTCTGTTAATAGTGACGATTGTCGGGGTGATGATGCTAATGATGTAGAAGGCGATGGTGATGTTGACAGTGATATGAAAACGAAGGAATGCCGGGTAAGATTATCGCGGTTGAATAATAATTCAAAATTAGGTTTGCAAGCGGATTTAATGCAGACATTTTTGAGCAGCACACCTTGCGATCACAGAATTGGGTTCAAAAAATTAAAGCCGACTTTGTCGCCGATACAGTTACCTGGTAGTGATAAAAAAAAATTAACGGTACCGCCGACTATTTTGTTGAATGACAGCAACGAGTTATTTGGAGATGAGGATGGACGCAGTCCGGCGAGAAAAAGTTCGAAGAAACTATCGGAGTCTTCTGAGTCTGTGGTCGAGGACACATTCAGTGAGCAGAAGAAGCCTGGCAAAGTAAAGCTGAGGCTTGACACCGAGGAAGAGGCGAGTATTAAATCAGTTGATTTATTTTCTAGTTATTCTGATGAGCTATCGAACAAATCGGGTGACAATGACCCGAGTGTAGTAAACAGTACTAGTGATAACGTATTTGAGAGTAAAGAATTTAATGAAGACAATGGAACCACCAGAAGTTCCTCACGGACGTTAATTGATCCGACTTTGTCAGTCGAGCAGACTTCAGCTCAAGATCCTGATGCGCAGTCAGTTGAAATTAATCAAAATAGTGTGATTGACAGTTCACAGTCGTACGAAATGGATCAAAGGAGTTCGATTGATGGCTCGGTGTTACTTGAAATCGATGAGGGAAATATGGTTGATAATTCAAAATCATTTGGAATCACTCGGAGGATGTCAAGTGCTGACACCAACTCAGAAGTTAATCAAAATAAAAATTCGCAATTTATTCAAATGGATAAAAAAAATTCGACAGCTGACTCAGAAGCATCAGAAATTAGTCACGATAAATTTATTGAAGATTCAAAATTAGTTGAAATGGATCAGAGAAGTTCAATAGCTAATTCAGAGCCATCAGAAATTAGTCAAGATAAATTTACTGGAAATTCAAAATTATTGGAAATGGATCAGAGAAGTTCAATAGCTAATTCAGAGCCATCAGAAATAAGTCAAGATAAATTTATTGAAGACTCAAAATCATTCAAAATGGATCAGCCTAGTTCTTTAATTGATGAAAATTTAATAAATCAAAGTACGTCAGTTAATGATACTAGTTCAGCAATTATAATAAATGAAAATTCGTCATTAATAGAAAATAGGATGTCAATTACAGAAGATACTGCTGATAAAAATGACTTGAATGATTCATCAGAAACAGACGATGATTACCATTTAGTTGTATCCAATACATCTTCCAATAAAGAAGACGACAATTCTCCAGAAGTGTCAAGCCAAGAAGAAAATGATGATAAGAAACATGAAGAGCAGGCTGAGTGCAGTGAAAGTAAAAATGTTAGTATTATAAAACCGTCAGAGCCGATCGTACTTTTGGAGCGGATTAATAGTCTTGGACATATCACCAAAAGACGCAGAGAGTACCAGAGTTGGGCGCGGGATTTAGGTGATATTGCGGAAAGCTCTGGGCTGGGGTTGTCTCATGTCGCTGAAGAAACGGAAAAAATCCCTGAGCATGTTAACCAAAGAATATCTCGAAGGAGAAATGTCCGAAGTACCAAAACCGCGTTACCAGTGAGAAGAAGTTCCCGTATAAAAAGCGACCCCAGTGAACTGGATGACCGACCCAAGAAAAGTAGGGTGGGATTTTTGGAGCCGGTATCTGATCCCTTTGATGAGGATGACAAGAATGATGACGCCAAAGTCTTGTACTTAAAACCGGGAAAATCTTGGGCCCGTTCGCTGTCTATTTTAAATAACATACGCAAAGAAGAGGATCTCGACTCTATGTCTACTGGAAACAAAGGAAAGAAATGGAGACAGAGCGTTCGAAATGTCTTGAGCATGCAGCGACAGAGTTAGTATTTTATTTCATGAAGTTAGCAATTTTTATTATTTACAAAAAAACAATGCAAGTTTATTTCTAAACATATTTTCGCTAAACGTTTTAAATATTTTTTTTTTTTATTTATTATTTTAACGCGATTAGTTTTAAATTTTTTGGGTTATTTAAAAATGGGTTTGTATTTAAAAAATTGGATGGTTATAAAACATTACCTTCATTTAATTGAATTTAATTACTTGCAGGTGTTGTACAAAGTTGCGTAAAAGATCAAGAAAATGACAAGAGTGAACGGCAGACATTTAACGACAGATTGTTGGTATCAAAACGCAGCAATGCTCCCAAGGTATCGATAGTTAATAATAATGAAGTTGAATCTGGAGCCGGACGTTTTGTCAGACGTATGTCAATACGCGTTGTACCTAATAGCAATAAGTACAGTATAGTAAATGATAAAATTATCAAAGATTCGTCATTCCTCAAAGTCTTTGGTATTTCGACTGATAAAAATGACGAAGTCAAAAAAAAATCACTCGGTAAATAAATTTTTACTATGAGAATTAATTATAAATAAATAAAATAATTTAACTTACGTGACAAATATTTTTTAGCGGCAAAAGATTCTCTGGTTTATCAATTACGATGTTCAAGTACACCAGCGCTGGACGTCTTACCAGAACCAGTTTCTGCTAGAAATGTTGTACTTCAGCGATGCGATCAGACAGACAGTTTACCTTTCGAGACATGCTATCCTGACTCGTAAGTTTTTATTTTATCACTTAAATTAATTTAGTCTATGGGTAAATTATACTGCGAGTTGATAATAATTTTATATATTTATTTATTTAAATAGATATTTAAAATACTGCCGCAAAATAGGAGAAGGAGTTTACGGCGAAGTATTTCTCTATGACGATAAAAAAGATAAATCTGTTATTAAAATAATTCCTATCGAAGGCAGCGAGCTCGTTAACGGCGAGCCGCAAAAAAAATACGGGGAAATTTTGTCTGAAATAATAATTGCTAAGTAAGTTCATTTATTTAAATTTAATGTAAGGTAAAAAACCTAGTACTCGATCACTTCATGTATTTGTATAGATATATTTAGTAAATATAGATACATAAATATATGAGTGATCGGGTACTGGGTCTCACCTTAACTGTTGTAAGTATTTAATATTTAATTTTATTTATAGAGAACTACACAATTTAAGATTTAATAAAATATATCAAACAAATGGATTTGTGGAAGTTAAAAATATAAGGTGCATTGTTGGTAGATATCCATATAAATTATTAGAGTTATGGGACACTTATGATGAGGAAAAAAATTCGGAAAATGATTCCCCGAGTATGTTTACCGATGATCAGATTTATATTGCACTAGAGCTTGGTAACGGTGGTCAAGATATGGAAGCTTTTGTGTTTAATAATTCTGCTGAAGCTTACATAACATTCTTACAGGTAATTATTTTTATAATAACAATAATAACAACAATTAAAATAAAAGATAACGAGTTATTATTTAATTTCTAGGCGGCATTGGCACTTGCGGTAGCGGAAAAGTCACTAGACTTTGAACATCGTGACATGCATTGGGGAAATATTTTAATTTCACGTACGAATGAAAAACAAGTGTCTTGTCGACTTGGTAATGAAGAAATAAGTTTACAATGTAATGGTATAAAAGTAAGTATTATTTATATATTTATTTATAAAATTTATCAATCAATCTACAATAATTTTATTTTATAAATTTAGACAACAATTATCGATTTCACGTTGTCAAGAATGTCGTATCAAGGATGCTGTATGTTCAATGATTTGTCTCTCGACCCGGCGTTATTTACTGCTGTCGGTGAATATCAGTTTGATATTTATAGATTAATGAAAGAAAAAACTGAGTATGTATTTAAATTAAAAATCATATTTTAATTTATTTATAATTATCATTAATAATTTATTTATTTTTTATCTTTAGAAACAACTGGCAGTCATTTGTACCTTACACAAACATCCTCTGGCTACATTACACCCTCGATAAAATGGTGACTGCTGTAAGGTATAAATATGTAACGTCGAAAATTCACAAACAGTCAATCCAAAAACTCGAGGAATTAAAAAGTTCAATACTCGAGTACGAAAGTGCCTTTGATTTTATATCTAATTGTGATAAATTGACAAGTCTCAGACGTTCTATTTGTTAATTTATCTCTAATTAATAATAATAGTAATTAATATTATTATTATTGTTATAAAATTTACAGTATTCAAAAATATATGTTCTCATGTAAATTATGAGTGCAATAGACAAATTTATTTCAAAATTTTAAATATTTAAAATACAAGAGCCAACGATCAATTTTAAAAACAACTTTTATTATGCCATAAAAAAAAAGTTTACTATTTATTTTGTAGCTCAAAGACATTAAAGTCTGAATGTCAATATTTTCAACTACACAATTTATATTACAATTTTTTTACTAATAATTTATCACAATAAAAATATATGTCGTTTAAATTTTTTTTATTTAAAGTAAACTCAAGTTAATAAATTAAGTAATAGAATTTATTAAAGTGTAGGTAGGAAAATATTTATTAGTGTTTAATAATTAGAAGTAAGTTGGAGTTGAGCGTCAGCAGCATTGATCCAATTAATTATATAATTTTTTAAATCATAATCCACTTGCTCTAAAATTAGCATCGCTATCTGCAGACTACTATTTTTTATTTTGTACCAATCACTTGACGACTCACTCAATGATCTACTCAATTTATCTTCCGCTGTTAATTAATAAATTATTATAAATAATGATAATAATACTAATAGACTTAATTAATGTTATCTATTAACAATTTAAAATATATTTACATGCACAGTAACAATTATTAGGCTCTTCAGATTCTAAATTTAAATTATCAATGTTACTAGCTATTGTCATGTCCATCATTATATTGTTCAGTTGACCTGTCCTGATTTTTATCACTCAGGGCTTGCGACTCTATTAAATTTTATTGAGTATATTTGTAACACTAAGATTTAAATATATAATATAAGAAATTGTAATGCCATCGTATAGCCCAGAAGCAATATGTCTTATATAAATTATATATATTTACAATAAAATAATTTATGAGTTTGATAAAACCATCGCAGTGAATTGAATTACACGCCAGACTTTGATTAGTTAGTTAGTTTTTTAATAAGGCATTGGGATAACCCATCCAGCCGTTACTCCTTTATTGAAATTATGTCTGAATTATTTTTAAAAATTATACTAGACTATTCATGTCATTGTCGACTATACGTCTTCTGAAATAAATTTATTCATATGAGTAATTAATAACAAATAAATAAATGAATAAAAATAAAAACTCCGAACCCAATTGTCGGAACCAAATAGTTGCCATTTAAAATTAATTTTTTTGCTCCATTGTATTTTTTAGTACAAAAGCTTGTAAAAAATAAATCATCAAATATTACTGAAGATTTAAAATTATTTTTCAAATTCATTTAGTATTTAATTTAAAAATAATAAATAATTAGACTTGAAAAAAAAAATTAGATACGAATTTATTTACAAGATTCAATTGTTTAGTTTTTAAATTTCAATAAAAAATATTTAAATTAAATTAAAAGTAAACAGGAAATAATTAAAAATGTTAGTTTCTGAAGCGGCGAAAAAAAAAGAACGCGTTGTACCATTGAGAGAAATGTTTGAAGGTACAGACAAAATTATAAAATATCATTTTGAGTTGACAAATTAATTAATTCACATTAATGATAATAATAATAACCAAAATAAATTAGCGTACTGTCAATTGGACACATTGGCCGACGTGATAGAGGTCGACCTGCTGTCGTTTTCCCAACTTAATAAGTGGCTTGTAGACGCGAATGTCATCGACGAGTCTCGTGTGACAACGACAGATGCATTTCTGTGTTTTTTTCAATTCAAAAAACGCGCAATTTCCTACGATGAGTTTCTCGTTTATCTTGAAGATTTGGCTGACACTAAAGAGTTAAATTTGACTAGAATTAAATACAAATTGCAGACATGCGGCAAACCACCAGAACCTCGAGATTCATCAGCATAAATTACAATAATAGTAGTTGAGTCTCTAGTAAAAATAAATTTACTAATCGAGAAATAATATTTATTTCCTTAAAAATTATTTACATTATTCATTTCCAATTACTGATTTTTTTTTCAAATTTAAATACTCATTATTTATATTCAATAAACATTCCCAGTCCTGTACAAAATACTTTCATCAGTTGGATTGTAAATCAAACATCTGAAAAATTAACAATATTTTTTTTTTACTATACAATATCTCCTATAATATCAAATCATATTTCGTAACAAGTAGCCAATTTTTAAAAAATTGTAAATCAACAAATAAATAAATATAAACATTTAAAAATTAAATCTGAAAATTTTAAATAATTTTTACGACGAAATCAAATTATTTATTTGAATTCGCGTTCTGCTCAATCCACTGCAATCCTTGGCGGACATTAAATAAACTGACCCGACCAAGGAAACTAGCAATCAACTGGTACTCTGGCATGGTACGTCTTCCACTCAGACGAGTCGATATCATTCTGCGGTAATTTTTCTTGTCAACTTTTTGGTCTGCGCTTGCCGAGGGCATCGCATTCAATATTTCTATTTCGCGGCCTTCGCACAGAACTTTGGTCGTCAAGCAGAGCAGCCACTGTAGAATTTCATTGCTGGATGGTAATTTATTGCGTTTTCTTAACCATGCACTGGGTGCCCATAAGTACAACTGCATTATAGTCGCCGCCATTTCTGCGCTCATTCGCTGTGCAGACAAAAAATAATAATAATCATAATAATAATCAATTAATCACTATCAATAGTTATTACCTGGTAAACATTACGACTCAATATATTTTTAATAAGCGCAGCAATTACACTGGGAACAGTTTCCGGTAGATCTGGGAGCTCGCTGTCCGCGTAAGTGTAATTTTTTAATTCAGCAGCTCCGGTCTTGTCGCCGTAAAATGGATTAGCGAGACCAAATATTTCATAAGCTATCGTGCCGGCAGTCCATAGATCCGCTTTTGTATAATTTATGCTGGTGAAGGGACCAGGCTCAGCTGTCACAACTTCTGGAGCCATGAGTGCTGTGTTTCCTCCCTTGTCAACGTCGTGAGAGTTGAATGGAAGATAGAGACCGTGATGTTTATCCGCGAGACATGACCCAAAGTCAGTGATTACCAGTGACGGACAGTTGTCAGTCTCCTCGGATATGTCCAGCAAAATATTATCACTCTTCAGGTCTCTGTAAGTGTAAAGTCCTTCATTCAGCAGACCATCAACTTATTTCACATGTAGAAAACAATTTATTTATTTATTTATTAATGATACCTATGAGCGATTCCGTGGGCGTTGATGTGAGCGATGCCTTCTAGTAATTGAGCGAACAGCAGAATGGACTCTTGGATATTTTCTGGATGGTCAATCTTGTATTCTTTTAAGGTAACGTCGTACCTGCAAATAAATATCAAATGATTTATTGATTTATTTATTGACAATTAATCCAGAGGTAGTGATTTTACTGAACCTTTTCATGAGCAAAAACAAACTCATGTTCCTGCCAGAACCTTCGGGATTGATACGAGCTGGCAAAGCATCAGGGTACAATTGCCATGAACCGGGTAAGTAAGGAATTCTATCAGCGAAGACGTGATACATTGCAACGATGTTAGGATGTGGTGGAAGAACGCGCTTGCTGTCGGCCATTCTCTGTTCCCAATCGGTCAATTCCCCGCGGTCGTACTTCCTGGCGGGTACGGTCTCGCGGTACATTGCGCGCAAAATAGCCATGGAATTAGACTCCGCGTCGTAATTAAACATCATTTTTATGGCCAATGGAAAACTTGATAAATCATCATCGTCGTCTTTGACAATCGGACCATCTCCAACTTGACTTGTCGGCACATCTTCTCTAAATCGCGCTGCGTAGACTACTGCAGAACATCCTTTGGCTATCGCTGGTCCAAAGACAAAGTCTTGAAGACTCGTTGTCGTTGACTGTTTCTCCACGTCACTTGATTCGTAATTTTTATCATTTTGCGGCTTCATCCACTGCAATTTCGATACTGCTTCCTAAAAATTTAAATAACCAGGTAGCAAATTATTTATTTGGTTTAAAAAAAAAAAATTTATTTTAAAAATTACTCGTATTTCCCAGCAGACACCTTCCAATTCTTCGTCTTTAGTCAAGATTCCAGTTCCCGATGCCAAGGAAACGCCAACTAGGGCAAAAAATGGAGCAGAGTCACCGAATAAATGACGACTGGCAGCTTTTCTGCGTAAATCACCAGCTAAACTGTTGGTGACTCGTCTTAAGATATTATCTACGAATATGCGTCTTGCTTGAGCTCCCAGGTAACCGAGATGGGTTCTGACATGAGTGACATTGCTGCTGCCCTGTGGCGATGGGCCCAGGGGTTTGCCTACGTCATAAAAAGTAAATGATTTTTCTTTTTTTAAATATTTATAATTAAATATGACATAATGACAAGTGGTATTGAAGAATAATTAAGGTCGTTGGGTATGATGAGTAATGATAATTATAGTTGATTGATGATGATGATGATGATGACTTACCTACTGGAACAACGTGTATCTTGTCGAAGTGACTTTTAGCATGAGTGTTTGAATATAATCGGTCGTTATTGCGAAGCGATCGTAGAATAACACGACCATCTTGTATCAGACGTTGTGCGATTAATCTAATCGACATGTCTGGATGATCTCGGGCCGGGAGAGCCCAACAACGGGCAAACCCTGGTTCCCAAAGTAATACTTTCACGTTGTTAATTTTACCTTCTGATAAGAGCCAGTTTATTTAAACTGCGTACACGGAGCCCTTGTTCCTGACACTCGCTTGCAAGATACTGCGCACTAACAAGACGATTTTTCTAGTTTTATTTGTGTCCTGCTCAGGTGCACGGTATGTTTATATATGACATCAGCTGGATATCAAAAAAATAGTAAATAAGAAAAGGGAAAACTGATATTATTTTGCAATTGATTTGCTTGGTTTGATAAGAGACAGGTGACGTTGCAAGTTTATTTTTTTTAGTTTCTCGCGGGAAAATTTGAATTTGAAAATTCATTGTCTTATTGTTTGATGAGCAAAATAAATTTAAACGACGATTACACAATTAAGTTTATTCATTTTTTTTATTTTGATAGAATAAATAATTTTTAAAAATTTTTCAAAATTAACGCACGAGCGGTCTCGAACCTGGTTATACCTTAGCTGTTGACTCAGAACGTACCACTTCACCGTTGAAACCATTGGAGAACTGGACCATAAATTACAGTCCTAAGATACATTTGAATTACAAATTTTTGAACTTGCATACAATTATAAATTTTTTTTGCAGCAATTATTGAATTAAAAATTAATATCATTTTTAGAATCATTTTTAAAATCATTGATAAATTCTTGGTTGTCATCTCAAGTTTGCCACCTGTCAAGTTCCACTAGAGATAAAAACAAAAAAATTAACGATCCTGAAGTTAGCAGACAATTAAAAATTTTTTGATTTTTTTTAGAACAATTAAATTTGAAGAAAAAAAATAAATAAAAATATGCACATGTAGAAAATTTAAAAGACTACAAGTGCAATTTTTTCAAATATTTTTTTTTTATAATTTATCGTTTTTTAAAAAATCAAAAAGTTATTAGAAGTCGGCTAATTTCAGTATCACAAAAATTATAATATTATTAATTGAAATTTTTTATTATGTGAACTTCGTGTCTTTGACAAATTTTCTAGACACTTTCAACAGATTTTCGACAGACTTTCGATAGACTTTTTGACAGACTTCCCATCGAGACGACTAATGGATGACCGATCAACTACTGATTACTGAGTCAAAGTTTACAAGCATAAATATCATTGGATTTGTAAATTTTAGGTGAACCTTCAGACGTCACCGTCCATCTTACGGCTTTAAATTTGCCATTTGCAAACTTCTTCCAGCAGTCTAGCTGAATAGAATAAAGACATTTGGAATTTTTGTTGCATGTCCAGAATTTTCTTGCTGCAGAACAAAAATTTAACAAATTTTCAAGGAAACTCGAGACTCAATAATTTACCCTGCCAGGAAAATTAAAAAAAAGAGGAAGTTATAAAAAAATTATTCAAAAAATTATGAAAAGAAAGCAGTTTTTTTTTCTGGTTAAAATTTTGATATGTATACAAAAAATTTTATCAATCAATGTATACAGAAGTGAAAGAGAATAACATATGTTAATAAGAAAGCATTTGTATTGATAAATAATTCTTTTCATATATTATATTGTAATAATAATCATATTATATATATAAAAAGAATAATTTCTCATGTCGCAACATATTAAGTACTACAATAATATATATTTGTTAATTTGAAAAGTCAATGTAAGCAATTAGAACCGATACATCAATCAATCAAATACGTTTTTCTTTTTTTTTTAAATTTTCAAATATATTTTTTGCTAAATAACAAGCTAATTTATTTGGCACGGCTGTATTATGCGATTAATAGATTTAAAAATTTTTTATTGACATATTAATCACTTGCAAATGCATTGGAACGACGATTTTTAATTATGAAATTTGAATCTAAAAAAACTAAAGTTAATTTAAAATACTAATTAGCAGTATTGTATCGTAATAAGGCACATTACCGCAACGTACTTTTATTTTAATTGAATGTTTTTTTAAAACTTTATCTTTTTTTACATAACTTTTAAATGCTAATGATATAGTGCCCTTTTATTTTTTTATATTTATCGCTAAGATATTTATTTATTATTGTATTAATTATATGAGTAGTAATAAACTTATTGCAATTTTGATTTCATTATGCCGTGCATTTATTGGTGTAAATAAACGCGATGTTGAAAGTACCCGACAACTGAAAATTTAAGTATTTTTAATTACCAAGTTAATTAGCATCAAA